>OZ007591.1:6224974-6717974 GCA_963931845.1 Maratus michaelseni
AAAGTATGCATAAAAAATGAAAGTCACCAGCGTGAGTTTCGGAAAGGAATTTTTTAAAAGGGTTAATATCAATACTTTTTTAAACCAAAGACATGGTTTTAAAGTAAAATGTATGCATATTATTATTTTTTTTTTTTTTTGTATCTCAATAAAAATAGCAGATGCAAGATGTTAGATATTGCAAAAAGAAGACAAAAATTGCAAGAGTGACTTTCGGAAAGTAATTTTTTGAAAGGGTTCATATTAATATTTTTAAAAACCAAACTGACCTAGAGCTGAAAATCTTAATTGATAATTCTTTACAAAAATTACTTTACCAGATTGCGACACACAGGGCCGTAGCGAAAGAAAATTTTTGGGGGGGCAAAAGGCAAGATTGGCCGACTCAAAAATGTTTCAAATCCGACTAATGTAAAATAGTCAATCTGTCGCATTATTTCTTAATTAATAGTTTTTACAATTAATTTTAACTGATTAATTATAATTGATAGTTAAAAATAAAATATATGATTTTGTATTACTAAAATGTTTCTTTGATATAACTCAGTCAGGCACGTAGCCAGGGAGGGGGCTAAGGGGGCTGAAGCCCCCCCCGAAAATTAAAAAAGATTTTGCAAAATTATCTTTAATGATAAAATTTGACAATGTTTTTGTTTTTATCTACGCACATTTCGTTTGAAAAAATATAAAATTATTCATTTACACTTACAGTAATCCTCGTTATATTGTTCATTCGGATATAGTGTTTTTTATTGGTATATACCACTAAGAATATAAGTTCTTAAAACACAATTTTGACTATCTTTATGCACAGTAAAATTCGATATGTGTAATTCTGTATTATTAATTTGACTAAGAAAAAGTAAGTGTAATATGCATATGGCATATACGTTAACTTTAGGAATCACAATGAAAACTTAGAGTGGTCAATGTTAAAATATTTTGTAGAAAAAGGAGTCAAAATCTTTAATAGCTATCTATAATGTAAATTCGTGTGAAAATTAATTATTTTAAAGAAAGTATCTTTGAAAATTGTGTTATAACTGTAAAAAGTTTTTTACTTAAAAAAAATAGTAGCAAGAAATATTGAAAAGGAATTTGTTCGATAAGAAAAAAAAATTGATAGGTCATCGAGAAATGGTCAAAGGCGCCATGGCGGCGTCCCACAGGCTCTTCATTGAACAACTTAGCTTTAAATTGTTTTGTTTTTGTTTGCATATGAATATTAGAAAGAAAGTGTACTAAGAGTAGTCTGTTTGTCTGGGAAATTTTCTTTGTCTTTTGTAGAATTATCAACCTTAGGGATGGATACATCTATGTAGGGATTTTTTGGCAGTTTTTCACCGCTGCTTTTAGAGTAGATATAGGGACATTTTGAGCTGTGTGTAGGAGCATAATAAAAATTTAATTGGAAACGCCTGTCTTTTGATAGAGCATTGTTTAAGAGTGACAAAGCAATCACAAAAATGAAACGATTAAAAAAAGTTCAGCCTACCATTGAATCATTATTTAATAAGAAGCTTAAAAGAAATGATGAAATTGGTAAGTAAGGCTTTATTATTATTATTATTGTTGTTGTTGTTGTTGTTATTGTTGTTATTGAAAAGAAATATTCTTTTTATTACGAACTTTGCTTTCTATTAACTTACAATTATGTTCTATATTGTGGCATTTGGTGGTATTCAAATATTCAGAGTCAATTTCCGTCTACTTTATTTTAACTTAGAGAATTAAAAATCTGAACATATATGTATTTTGGAGGGAAATGCATGAATTGGATATTTATTTTTAAAACTTTAAATCTTAAGGGGCCAAAAGGGGCACATAAAAAATTATTAGAATCGCCATATCATGAGGCAAATAAAAACAAGAACTAAAAATCATGCGTAAAATATAGATTATGTAACACTTTCTAAAACTTCCAAAATAATTTTAGAAATCCTTAAATTTTAACAAAGTGAAAGATGATATTTTGGAAAACGCATAAAATATTTAAACATTTCAAGAATTACCAACAATATTCGGAAAAAATATCCGAACTCTTTTATGCAACCCTGTATATGAACTATAGATTTGTATATACTACATAGGATGCTAAATTAAAGTTCGGTTAGGAAATTGCGTAGCACAGTTTAAAATTACCCTTCAAGAATTTCCCATCAATAAACGTAAATGTACTCGAGAACTTTTGTGCTGCCCTGTATGTGATCTATAGAATTTATTACACAACGTACTATACAAATAATGAGTTAAATTAAAAAAAAAAAAAAAAAAAAAAAAAAAAAAAAAAAAAAAAAAACACTTCCAGCAAATATTGCTAACAGACTGTACCGAATTCTTTTGTGTGTCCCTGTAAAGGAACGATGAATATTATACAAAAAATATTCTATAGTAAAACTCTTGTATTGCTCCTTAGTGATATATATCAGTTTCAATATGTTTAAAATAGTGAAACATTGTTAAAATAAACCGCAAACGATTTTTCTCCATAGACCGTTATTTAAGGGAATTCTTTTGAGTGTCCCTGTAAAGGAACTATAAGTGCACACCATATTGCACACCGTTGCAGTCTCCCCCCCCCCCCCCAAAAAAAAATGCTTCCGGTTTCCGAACCGGCTTGGAAACTAGAAGTGCTCTTGAAAGCAAAAATTGAACCGAAATCGAAAAAATACGAAATAACAATTTTTGACATGGACATCAAGTATCCTATGTAGGAATATTCTTTAACTTGCTTTGTTTATTTTTTTTTTTGTAATTTACACTTTAAGTTATGAAATTACTACTGTCTGATCAAAATTTTTTTTCCAAGATTGAGCCCCCCCCCCCCCCCCCCCCCCCGAAGGGAAATTCTGGCTACGGGCCTGAACTCAGTAATTATTTAAAAGATTTACCAAGAACTTTACTGGAAAAAAAAAATAATATGTATTGATAAGAAAAAAATCCTACAGTTATATTTGTGAAAAACACATTTGTTTAGAATGATATAATGAAGTGATAGTTTAGTAAATAGAACGTAGTGATTTTCAAAATAAAAGCTAAATAAAAATGTGATCTCTCAGTTCTAAAAATTATGACAATGTAATGAATGGGAAGTACTTTCAATATTTTATTAGCATGCGATAGAAAATAATTTGAACTTTATATTCCAATTAGAGATAATATCGTATGGAATTAACAACGTACACTTTCAGTAATTCTAATTGTAAAACTAAAAAATGTACACTATAGGGGTACTGAAAATATTTGGAGGGGCCTCAAAATTTAATTGCCCCTGGGGCCTCTTGAGTGTTTAATCCACCACTGATTGTGTTTTATAAGAATGTCAAGGGACCTACAGAAACATTTGAACTATCCACGATTTCGAATTATACACGTTCGAATTATTCAAGTTTGACTGTACCTTTTTTACATGAATTACACATCACACTGAATAAAGCAATCCATTCATACCTTTCTTATCACCATTCTCTGTCGAGTGGTTTCCAGTGTCCAGCCATGTTGATAACTTCTTCGAACTTTTTGCAGTCTCCAAGTTTCTTCTTTTTAGAGTCTGTCTTTTTTTTTTATTTCCACTTGGCTGGTGCCGAATTCGTTTCATAATATAAACTATTATCTCAACGCAAGCAAAGTAAGATTAACCCCTTGGGGACGAGCGACACGTATACGTGACACATAAGATGCTCAGAATCCTCGATCCTCGATTATTCCCACCAGTTAATTTTTATTGTAAGCTTTGTCTTATTTAATGACAGTATTTCTGCGATTCAATTAGGCGAAAATTTCTGTTTTGAAAAACCGGTGGTAAAAGATTAAAAATTCCATAAAAGACGCTCGTCACGAAGGGGTTAAGTAATAAACTATCGTACTATCACTACTATGTGACTCTCAACTGCTCTGATAGTCCGATATTGATGAGCAGTTAGTAAACGAATGACTCATCATGAATAGCACTACCTCACTGCACGTCCTAGCCTGCACTTGACTCATCGCTCGGCAGGCACCTGGCGCGACATGACACATTCGACTCGACATTCTGCTGTCTGCTCTAGAGATGCTTTTGCATGCGAAGCGTATGGAGTATTTGAACGGACACGCAAAGAGATTTACTCTAGCACTTTGATGGATTTTTTTATTATTAACTTTTAGCTAGGTACTGGGTATTTTATAGGAAGTTAGATTAGATATTAACATACAATAATTTTTTAACCATCAGTTTGGGGCCCCGGGGCTGTGCCCCGGCGGTAGTTACGGGCCTGAAACGGGCCTATTTATATTGTTTTAAGTGCAAACGTGTTAATGTTCCGCAATTGCTTCAAGTTTTTTTTTTTTTTTTTTACCATAAAACTACTTGTAATAATTTAATTTTTCCTGAAATCCTCTACTTTCTGAATTCTTTATTTAAAAAAATAATTCCTCTTACGTATGATTTAGTTTTTAAAAAAAGTAATCGCTAACATAAACCGTAATTTCCGGCGTATAATCCGCGGATCAAACAATTATGTTAGATCCAGAAATTTTATTTAATAATTGAAGTAAAATATTTACAGCGATCTAGTATGTTCCATTATATAAAATAAAATTTCTGGGTCGAAACATAATTGTTTGATCCGCGGATTATACGCCGGAAATTACGATAATCAGGGTATACAATAAATATTAAGTAATTAATAAAGGCTCCAATTCTAATTTTTATAATAACAAGTGAAAAATCAGTGAAAATTATGTAATTATGTTATGTTGGCACAAGCATATAAATTTAGTTTTAGTTTTATCAAAAAAAAAAAAAAAAAAAAAAAAAAAAGGTAGAAGTTTTTTAGTCATTAAATGTTAAATGCACGGATATTTTTTAAATTTATTCATTTTCTTTTTTTAAATAGTTTTAAAAATTCTTCGTTTTTATTTTGCAAACGTTCTTAAAACAGTTCCAAAGGGCATAAACATCATATCATTGCTAGAACCTACTATGTATCAAGTATAAAATTTCTTGAATTTTCTTAACCCTTTCAGGGGCAAGCACTTGTGCTCCTGTAACGTTGAATTCTCACCGGAATTTAGGAAAGAATTTTGTTCAAAATAAGAATAAGCAATTTTTCAACTTTTTCTCGTCAAAGTTAAAAAAGTGAAATTTAATTAAAAGTTTCTGGTTTGAATCGGATTAAAATTAGGTGGTATATAATATATACCACCGCCCCTCAAAGGGTTAAGCGACTTTCGCATTCGGTCGACCTAGTTTATATTGATAGTCTTTATCTATGTAAGTTGCGTGTCTTAATGTAGGACAAATTTCTGATATTTTCAAATCAATAGATCTGATTCATTTTTTTCCCCTATTGGCTTATGTATCGACGGCCGACTTAGCTTTTCGATGTGTGGGTAAGGTATAGTATATGTCCAACATTTCCGACTCTGCAGACAAGATTTATACATAATTTTTTTTTCAGTGTGTAGGCCGACTAGCTATTTATGTGATTTGAAAATGTGACAGAACACGTGACTTTCATACCGGCTGACCAGATAGATCTATTGAAACAATTTACTTTTTTTACTCATAACCTATCTATTGACAGACCGACTAGCTTTTGCCATATGATTGTAAGGGTGTAGTGAAATGCATTCTGAAGACTTAAAGTCCTGCCAACCAGAATTTTTCCGAATTGCTTTTTTTAATCGGCCTACTGACATACTACAGAGACACTAATTAAAGCTGCTGATAAGCCGACTGAATCCTTTTACCAAACATTGGGGGGCAGCTGCCCCCCTTGCCCCCCCGCTCGCTACGCCCCTGATTGTAACAAACATTTTTTGTATAGGAAAGCAGTGTCGGAAATCCGTTTATAGAGTCAAAAATACAAGGCGCCTCCCTCCAATCCGAAGTCGCGTTTTCGTCCATAACTTTAACAGTAGTGAAGATATTTAAACAAATTTGTAATATACTCATCCTTGCTTGAATCGTAAGCA
Source organism: Maratus michaelseni (assembly GCA_963931845.1). NCBI lineage: Eukaryota > Metazoa > Arthropoda > Arachnida > Araneae > Salticidae > Maratus > Maratus michaelseni. Next base: position 6,230,933 of record OZ007591.1, read on the forward strand.
TATTGTAAGAATTTCATTAAAATATCTTCACTACTGTTAAAGTTATGAACGGAAACGCGACTTCGGATTGGAGGGAGACGCCTTGTATTTTTGACTCTATAAACGGATTTCCGACCCTGCTTTCCTATACAAAAAATGTTTGTTATAGTGTCCTGTACCACCAAAATTGTTGTGTGAAAATAATGGTAGGCAAAATAATAATAGAATAGTCGCCTGGGGCAATCCTGTACCAACGAGTAAAAAAAAAAAAAAAAAAAAAAAAAAAAATGGCATTCTAAAAGTTAGTATTCTTTCAATGTATACTTTCGCAAAGATTAAGAAATGCTTTTTTTAGGTGCGTTCGTAATTATATAAATATACGTAGCACCTATAGTCGTCGTTTGGTCCGTCCGTCTGTCTGTCTGTCCGCATATAACAACGCAAAAACTACCCAACCAAATGGTTTGCAATTTAAGATATATTATCTTTGCAGAATTTTGTCGAGACATTTCAAATTTCATTAAAATCGAATCAAAACTTTAGGAGATATTAATAAAAATATTTATTAAGAAATTTCAATTTTTTATTTTTAAATCGGTGCTTTTTTGTTATAGGAGCTTACGAAGTTCAATCGTCAAGCGACCGAGATACTTATTTTATTACAGAAATTAATCTGCAGACGATATAATTCATTTCACAGAATTAAAAATCATCAAGATCTGAATATTTATATAACTAGCTGATACATATATATCTGAATATTTATATAACTAGTTAAGATATTTGTATGAACAGTGTCATAAAATATATACTTAACTAGCTGTTTAACCCGTTCTACGCACGGGATATCATGAATTTAATTCTAAAACGTGCGTACGAACGCACCTCGTTTGTAACGTTTGACGTACAATTTCCAACTTGTTTATTTATGTATTAATTTATTAAAAACACTTGTACTGCGAGAGCTATCTGCTCTGTGCGGCAGGAAGTTTATTGGGATTTAAAAAAAAGAAATGTTTCCTTTCCTTTTTATCAGAATGGTGCGTGCTGTTTTGGAGAGGCAGATTTTCAGACTGTGTCATTTCAATGATCTCTTAATCGTTACGTTTTGCCTAACATGTACACTTCCAACCACGTCAAAGGGGAACAAGAAAGATAAATCGTGTGTTGCGCTCGGTATACTTTTCCTTTTATTAACTCAACTTTGATTTTGTATGTAAAGATGGAATTTTGTGATAGATTTTTAACTCACTCACTTCCTGGTGTGCTAGAATTGTAAAAAATTGTGTACAAAGATGTGTTTCCGATGACTATACAACATTTTAATATTTTTATAACTTAATTATAAATTTATATTATAACGGTACTTTCGTGTTATAGCGCCCCCCGCCCTCCCCCGCAGGGATGAATCGCCAAGCGACTAAGATTTATCGCCAAATTATAAAGCATAGATGACATTATAATAATATAGGATGGATATAACATTTCCTGACGTATATGGCCAAGTTATAGCCATATATGATATGACATGTGTATAAGACGTATATGATGTATATATGACATCTAAGACGTAAATAATATGAATATAATGACGTATATGCAGGGCCCGACTTATACTAGACAGTTGATATTTTTATTCTCTCCGATTTTCGTGTGAGTGAAATTCGTAAATAAATTCTAAATAAGAGTTGAGAATTCATTTGAAATTAACGATATTACTGATAATTAAAATGAGGAATCATCTCAAACGCTTTGGATTACGTACAGGTTATTTTATTTTCAATAATTGCTAGTTTGAGTTTGACTGCTCTCACACTGACCGCCATATTGAAGTTGGAGGCAGAGCTGATCTTACCGAATCTAGACTGTTCATTGTTCTGAGCTCTGGAAACTACGTTTGTTGCCAAACGCTAAGCTAGTAATTCAGCCTTATTTCCGCGCCACGTAAGATATATATATATATATATATATATACAGAGAGAGAGAGAGATTTTAAGTCATTTTCCCTTTACCCGCCACAGGTGATAAATCGTTCAATAATCTTTATGGTTTCAACTGTGTATGAGTAGACAACAATGGATTTAATGATGCGCCAAAAAATGGCAACTGGTTGTGAAACTGCAACAATGCAATATTTTAAGCACAATAAAGCAGAAAATTAAATAAAAATTAAAATAAAGAGTATAATAATAAAAAAAACACACTTTTTATTAGATAACAGTTAATATTAATTAAATTATGATTATACATTGAGAAAACACTTTACAAATCCTGACTAGGTATAGTTTAATTGATGTTTTGTTTTTCTTTCCTGTTGTCATCTATACTAATATTATAAAGGAGGAATATTATAAAGATTGTTTTTTTGTTTGTTTGTTTGTTTGTCGGGGGTAATCTCTGGAACTACCGAACCGATTTTAAAAGTGATGGTGGCAAATTGATGGTGACAACCCCTGCTCCAACATAGGCTATATTTTATATCGGTGTCACTAACCCCAGGGGGGTGCAGGAGCGAAAAACGTTCTAAAAGTGCGATCTTTTCTATACTGAAGGAGCTAGAAATTTGAAATCTGGCGTTGTAGTTACTTATAAGATGTAAATGCTCTCTAAGAACAAAATAAGAAAAAAATTCGAAATTTAAAAGGGTGAAATGAGCGAAAAGCGTTTTAAAAACGTTCTAAATTACAATTTCTATGGAATCTCTAGAACTACCAAACCGATTTCAAAAGTGATGGTGGCAAATTGATGGTGAGAACCCTTCTCCAAATAGGCTATATTTTTGTCGGTGCCACTAACCCCAAGGGGGTGCAGGAGCGAAAAACGTTCTAAAATTGCGATTTTGTTTATACTGAAGGAGCTAGAAATTTGAAATTTGGCATTGTAGTTACCTATAAGGTGTAAATGCTCTCTAAGAACAAAATTAAAAAAAAATTGAAATTTAAAAGGGTGAAATGAGCGAAAAGCGTTCTAAAAACATTCTAAATTACAATTTCTATGGAATCTCTGGAACTACCGAACCGATTTCAAAAGTGATGGTGGCAAATGGATGGTGACAACCCCTGCTCCACCACAGGCTATATTTTATGTCGGTGTCACTAACCCCAGGGGGGTGCAGGAGCGAAAAACGTTCTAAAATTGCGATCTTTTCTATACTGAAGGAGCTAGAAATTTGAAATTTGGCATTGTAGTTACTTATAAAATGTCAAGAACAAATAAAAAAAAAAAAAAAAAATCGAAATTTAAAAGGGTGAAATAAGCGAAAAGCGTTCTAAAATCATTCTAAATTACAATTTCTATGGAATCTCTGGAACTACAGAACCGATTTCAAAAGTGATGGTGGCAAATTGGTGGTGACAATCCCTGCTCAAACAGCCTCTTTAATAAAAAACTATACGTTGCTGACAACTGGGTTTTTCGCTAATTGTTGCCACAGATTAATCTCGGAAAATGAAACATTTGAAGTTGCTGAAAAAAAATAATAGCTCGAAAAGTGGGGGGGCAAAAAAGTCACTATAAGAGTAAACGGTCTTTATCTACAAAACGACACAGCCAACAACAGTTATATAAAAAGAAAAGTGCCCAGTTAAACTGATGGCATTGATCTCACAGGCTATTCACATTAATTGTATATTATACACTTATTTCAAAGAATAATGCCCCTCGAAAAATAAATAAATCAACAATAAATTAAAGGGGGGTTATCCCCCCTTTCCCCCTTTATACTTAACCAATGCCCCCCCCCCCCCAAAACTATTGACAGAAGCGCATTATAAAAAAAATGAACCTATATACAAAATTTGAAGAAAATGGGATAATTCTGAATGAAAAACCCATTTATCTACATTATGGGGGGTTAGCCCCCCGTTTCACCCCTTTATGCTTAACCAATGAACCTCCAAAACTAATCAGGGAAGCGCCTTATCACAATGAATCTATAAACAAAATTTGAAGCAAAACGGATATTTCTATCAAGAATTATCGCGTTATGTACTTACATATACACATACATACAGAACCGGCGGGCACATTAGCTCTCAGGCTTTGATAGTCTGTGAGCTAAAAATTCATTTTCACTTGTTTTGACTGAAAATATCATTATATTAATATTTTGAAAATAAATATCAAATATGTAAAAATATCAAACTTCATGATATTTTGAAAATAAATATCTGATATATTATCTTGATATATATCACCGAACCCTGTTTAGACCATTTAAAAATCATAAAATTTCACATCTTCCGGGGGAGGGGGATGCATTTTGATAATGCGGGGGTGGAATGTTCCCTTGGGCCACTCACTGAATTCATCACTGTTTAGCTACTATTCATGCCTTACTTATAGTGGGTGTTGTGGTATTGACTTTTTGAACCTCTTATTCACACAGTTCAGTGACTTACTTAGCAAAATATTGTAGGAAAAACCTTTCTGTTGTGTGGAGCTGCTAATACCTGCTTCTGTTGAGTGAAGTCATGGAATCAGACTGTTGGATCTGCCACAAATTCTCACGCACGTAAATGCGAGGCTAGCCAAGAAATCCGCGACCGAAACGAAAGGGGGCGGGGGCGTTTTCTTGCCTGGCCTTGAGAGGATGTGTCTGATTTTTGTTGCGAATTGAATTTTCATTATTTGCAAATCTTTTAGCATTTCAATTGCTTATTGTACTACTTCCTTACCATCCCTTCTTTTAAACTTGTTGTGCCGCCTAAATTTGATTTAGGACAGCTATCCTTTCGGACTTTCACGGACCAATAAATAAATTCATATTTCTAAGTCCAGCGGATCAATTGCTTCAAATATAAACATTTGTACAATAATGATCAGAGAACTTCCACCTTTTTTTTAACGCTTTCCAACATAGTTGAAAAGTGTTTATGAATTTGTTTTGTCTGTCTGTGTCTGCCGTATGTCCGTCCGTCCGTGCTCTAATTCGCGTAAATATATTAGGATTATCATGAATTGATATATGTTATTGAGATTTACTATGGTATGTTCGATATTGAAAATGAAGTGGGTGGTACTTATAGTTTTTTTTTACAGGGACACTCAAAAGAATTCCGTTACATTACTGTCTATGGGGAAAATCATTTGCGGTTTATTTTAAGGATGTTACACAATTTCAAACATATCGAAATTGATATATATCACTGAGGTGCATGACAACAACCTTACTATAGAATATGATGTGCATAGCACTTGTGGTTCCTTTACAGGGACACTCAAAAGAATTCCGTTACAGTACGGGGTATATAGAAAAATCATTTGCGGTTTATTTTAATAATGTTTTACTATTTCAAACATGTTGAAATGGATATATAACACTAAGGTGCATTAAAAGAAGCTTACTATAGAATATTGTGTGTATAGCATTCATCGTTCATTTACAGGGACACACAAAACAATTCGGTACTGTCTGTTAACATTGATTGCTTGAACTGCGTTGCAGTTGCTGAACGCGTTTTTAAACTTAACTCATTTTTTTGTCTATTACTTGGTAAATATAAATTCTATAGATCCTATACAACGCAGCACAAAAGTTTTGGAGTACATTTCCGTTTCTTAACGGAAATTTGAAAGGGGAATTTTAAACTGTGCTACGCGTTTCCTAACTGAACTAAAATTTAGCATTCTATGTAGTACGTATACAAATCTATAGATTCTATACAGGGCTGCACAAAAGAATTCGGATATTTTTGAAAATATTGTTGGTAATTCCTAAAATCGCGTTTTAAATATGTTATGCGTTTTCCAAATTGTTTGATTAGATATCATTTTTCATTTTATTAAACAGTGAAGTTTTGTTAAATTATTTTGGAAGTGTTGGAAAGTGTTACATAATCTATGCTTGACAGTTGACGCATGATTTTTCTTTCTTGTTTAAATTCACCTATTTAATATATAATAAGAAAGAGAAATCACGCGTCAATCATAGATTATGAAGCACTTTCCAACATATCGAGAATAATATATCAAAACTTCACCGTTTAATAAGGTGAAAGGTGATATCTAAATAAACAATTTGGAAGTCGAACAAATTATCCCAATTCATTTGTGTAGCCCTGTATATGATTTATATATTTGTATATATACTACATAGTAGGCAAAAATTTAGTTCAGTTTGGAAACACATAACACAGTTGAAAATTCTCCTTCAGCTATTTCTGCCAATAAGCGAAAAAATATTCGAATTCTTTCGCGAAGCCCTGTATAGGATCTATAAAATTTATACACATCGAGTAATACGCAAAAATTTAATTATTTAAAAACGCATACCAAAATTAAAAACGCACTTCCAGCAATTATTGCTCAAAGACAAGTACTATAGCCGAAATCTTTTGTGTGTCCCTGTAAATAAATGATAAATGCTGTGAACATGAATTCTATAGTAAGCATCTTATAGTGAACCTCAGTGATGTGTATGAATTTAAATATATTTGAAATGGTGTAACATCATTAATATACACTGCAAACGATTTTGTCCCATAGACTATAATGTAACGGAATTCTTTTGAGTGCACCTGTAAACGAATTATAAATGCTACACACTTCATTTTCAATACCGAACATGCTATAGTAAACCCCAACAACATATAGCATTGTAATCCGAGTATATTTACGCGAGTTAGAGCGCGGACAGATAGACAAATCGAATTCATAAACACTTTTTAACTATATTGGAGAGCGTCAATAAATAAATAAATAAACGCTTATGACATCTATTCGAAAATGAGAAGTGTCAATTTAATACTAACAAAAATCTTTAGAGATTTTTTAATTGTAAGAAAGTATTAAAGTTAGTTTAATTATTGCAAAATAATTGAAAGTTATTTTATTGCACCTTCTTACCGTGGTAGTTGTTCCTGCTTGTTTGAAATAAGTATGTGGATTGACTCCAATGACGTTGCTGCATCAATACGAGAGCCATTTGTATTTCAGGCCAAGAGCGGTACCGAGTTTTAATTGCCATCACACAATTAACGTTTTTTTTTTTTTTTTTCGCACAAATATGTTCCTGTAAACTAAATCAAAATTTTCATGCTTTTTCACTCAGCAATGAATTTTTCACTTTTTAATGGAGAACCGAAAATTAAAAATTACCTGTTTTGCAAATAAATACCAAATTACATCTATTAACATAATCATCGATGCATGGTATAAAACATCTAAAATTTCGCAAGTTAGCGAATTTCTTAGAATATTATTATTACTCACCCATCATACGTAGTATAGGGTAAGTCTTGCAATCGTTTTGAAAATCGAGAAAAAAATTTTGACGGATTTACACGTTTCAGACACTGGAGATTCCGAAAAACATATTTTTCGAAAAAAAAAAATTGCCGTCCGGCTGTGTGTCTGTAAACGCTCTATCTTCCGAAAAAATTGAGATAGTGACTTGAAATTTGGTATGTACTTAGTATGTAATAATGGGAAGAAGCTTATTGAATTTCAGTAACCTCGATTATCCGGAACTATTTTTTTCGGACTCTCGAAATATTCATTCTGGTAAAAGGTATATAAAAATTTTCGAAATTGTTTATTTTAAGGAGTGACTATAAAAGACAATAAAAAAACATAAATTTTGCATAAAGCATGAAGTCGATCGGATAATGAGTTGCCGAGATATTTGGAATCCTATTTCCACACTCTTCGATTTTTCATGACCCTGTATTTCATCCAAATTTCACTTCAAAGATATATTTTAATTGGAAATTTGACGCTTAATCAGATGCAATAAACCGCTAGTTAATAGGATTATTGTTTTTGGAGCTATAAGAATGTTTCTTTTAAGCAATTCAGTAGTCGAGCCTTTAAAGTTTATGACGTCATCAAGCCACGATTTTATTCGAATTGCAATGCATTTTATAAGTAGTTGACGCATTTTTTATTTTAATATTTTATATTATGCATATCCATGATGGGTAAGTATTACGGTTGCCCCCAACGACTAGTTTTTTATTATTAATAAAGCATTAACAATGCAAATAATGTCCAGGTTTTTATGCAGGCCACCGAAATTTTCTCGCGGACCAGTTTCTGGCGATCGCTGGTAGGACCGTCGCGTCGGTCCGGTTAGGACACTCAGACCGTCAGATAAAAAATATTCTTTTTGTATATTATTGTGTTGGTGTGTGGGCCTATCAGATTTAGCATAAATGTGAGGAATTCGAAGCCGAAGTTTGGAGGTTCGATTCCACGTTTTCGAACAGGATGAGAATGTAAGATTCAATGAATGTGAAAGCAATGTGAATGTAAGATTCAATGAGAATGTAAGATTACCTGCGTAAAATAAAGAATTCGTATTATTTTCCCTAAAAGGGGGGGGGGGAAAGTCCCCCTAATACATTATGGTTAACAGTAATCTTCAATCTTTTGATTAAATAAGAAAAAGAGAAAAGAGTTAGAAACAGTAATAGCTTTGATACCACGTACTTTGCTGATATTGTTCCTCACTCTCTCATTTATTTTGCGCCGAAGAAGCTGCTCTTAATTATGAAGCCTCGAAACAATTGCATTCTAATGTTCTAACTTTTTATGCATTTCTTTACGTTGGTTTCTGTACATTATGCATTCATCTTAATTCAAGGGTTTTTGGTAGGTTTTGTAAGAAATACTACCTATTACATTCTCCCGTAAGTTGGAATTTTTGGAAAAATTTTGCAGATCTACGCCGATCATGACTCCCAGAACCCAAAACCACCCCCCAGTTCAAAACTTTATATATATACATATCTATCTATCTATGTCACTTTTTTATGGAGACGATAACTCGAAAAATTCTGCACAAATCTCTTCCAAACTGATATATAAAATCGCGGGACATAAAATCTTGGTCAAGTTCGTTAATGGGCAAAATCGAACCAGGGGCGGGGGGGGGGGGGGATTTTTGTGAAAACAGAAAACCCCCATAATTTCTTAATTATGATACGGATATAATCCGTTTAAAGTTATTATTATATCTAGGAAAATGACCGAAAATTTATGTATGACAAATTTTTGATATCATTAAAAATGGCCCCAAGGGGGGAGGGGGGAAATGGGGGTGTTTAACAAGAAAAAACATTCATAACTTCGTCCAATCACAAGATATCCAATCCGCTTAAATTTATTATAAATCCTCTTAATATTATCTAAAACTCTTATATTGACAAGTTTTTTATAGGACCAACCCTTATAGCAAAAAAAAAAAAAAAAAAAAAAAAAAATCCTGCCGGTTCCGTCTGCAAACAAGTTAGGTTTCGAAGTAGGTGGTTCCAACTATCACATCATGGCAAAAAGGTCATTTCTTCCGCAATTCCAAACAAACAGGCCTGTGTCATCGAAATCTACCTGTGCCTGTAGGCCGAACCGTCAGGGATTTTTTTGTATCTATATCTTATCAGTTTTTAATTGTTCTTTGAAGGGTTTTAACATCTAAATATTCCCCCTTTCGCTGTACCGTTGTAATTATAACATCGCATTGCATTTAATTTCAAGTTTTCTTGATTTTAATCTTCAAGAAACTTGCCTGACAGTCTGCGGAAAACACACGAGCCAACTTCGACCACAATGCCTTTAAAATGAAATGCGTAAATAAATGTTTTCTTGTTAATATTCGAATGCTCTGGAGAAGAGATTACTTTCGGCGGCGCTTGAAATAAATGCACTTGCTTCTAGTTTATTTTGGGTGAATTTTCACGATCTATCTAGGAAAACTTTGTGGCATTTTTAATCGGAACTTAAATGCCCCGAGATGCGGTTTTTGCGTCAGAGTGTCTGAGTGTATTTTCAATGAATTATTAAGTAATTTTTCGTACCAGAATCGTAAGGAATTTTTACTCCAAAAATTTTGAAAATACATTATTAAAAGATAACAAGAATGAAAAATCATGCGTCAAGCATAGCTTAAGAAACACTTTCCAACACATTCAGATTACTGTAACTGTAAGTAAACTTCACAGTTTATCAAGGTGAAAGATGATGCCTAAATGAACATTTTGTAAGACTCATAACACATCTGAAAACCAAATGTCGACAGTTACCATCAATAGTCGGAAAAGTATCTGAATTCTTTTGTGGAACCCTATAGGATCGATAGATATGTAAGTATTCTAAAATTTACTTCAGTTAGGAAACATATAGCAGAGTTGAAAATTCCCACAGCAATTTCCGCCAATAAACGGGAATGTATACACGAAATCTTTTGGTCAGCCCTCTATAGGATCTATAGAATTTATATACACCAAGTAATATGCAAAAAATGAGTTAAATTTAAAAACGTGTACCACAACCGAAAAAGTACTTCCAGCAATTATTATTGATAGACATTATTGTAAGCGAATTCTTTTGTGTGTCCCTGTAAATCAGCGGTTCCCAACCTGGGGTATGTGGCGGGACTGCTGGGGGTACGCAAAAATAATATCGGTAATGGCGGAAATCACAAAAATGGTTTAATTGAAAACACATAAAGAAAGTTGATAGTTTTTTATTACAAAGTTAATCTCATTTGTAACTTCAATATATTATACTCAAAATGAGGGTAAAGACCCACTAGACCTAATAATTCATTGTTCATTGATAATTTAATATCGTTAGCTCCGCCCACTGCTAATTATATTTGAGTTCTTATGTATTTTTTTCCCAATCTTCGCGAAAACTTCCATTGATCATTATACAATGTTCTATTCCCACCTGTTTTACTTACCCATCATACGTAGTATAGGGTAAGTCTTGTAATCGTTTTGAAAATCGAAAAAAAAATTTTGACGGATTTACACGTTTCAGACACTGGAGATTCCGAAAAACATATTTTTAGAAAAAAAAATTTGCCGTCCGTCTGTGTGTCTGTAAACGCTCTATCTTCCGAAAAAAATGAGATAGAGACTTGCAATTTGGTATGTACTTAGTATGTAATAATGGGAAGAAGCCTATTTCATTTCAATAACCTCGATTAACCGGAACTATTTTTTTCGGACTCTCGAAATATTCGTTCTGATAAAAGGTGTATAAAAATTTTCGAAATTGGTTATTTTAAGAAATGAATATAAAAGACAATAAAAAAACATAAATTTTGCATAAAGCATGAAGTCGATCGGATAATGAGTTGCCGAGATATTTGGAATCCTATTTCCACACTCTTCGATTTTTCATGACCCTGTATTTCATCCAAATTTCACTTCAAAGATATATTTTAATTGGAAATTTGATGCTTAATCAGATGCAATAAACCGCTAGTTAATAGGATTATTATTTTTGGAGTTATAAGGATGTTTCTTTCAAGTAATTCAGTAATCGAACCTTTAAAGTTTGTGACGTCATCAAGCCTCGATTTTATTTGAATTGCAATGCATTTTATAAGTAGTTTACACATTTTTTATTTTAATATTTTACATTATGCATATCCATGATGGGTAAGTATTACGGTGGCCCCCAACGACTAGTTTTCTTATTCTGTTCCTTTTTAGTACTAATTGCAAAACTCCTAAATTACACCAGAGCTGTTGGTTTTTAATGTTTTATTTAAAAACGTGTTGAAAAGCTGGCCCTTATTTTCGTTTTCGAATAGGCGGAGTTACATCATTAACGTATATTAATCAGAAAGCTTCCTCCCCTTTAATGAATATTTAATTTGAAGTGTTTACTTATTATTTGAATGATTTGGTTTTATGTTTAAAATGGATAACTCGTTGAAATCCGGAATTCTTAAGAGTACTGCAACTGCAATTGAAATTCAACCTGATGATTCGGGAACTAAAAGTTCTTCGAAACAATCTGATTATTTAGGTTTGCAAGAGAACCTGAGTTTAGCTGTTAATAGGCTTGTTCTGATGACTGATAAACCTAATACTTTAAATAAAACTGAAAACATCAGTGCTTCCTTAATGAATAGAAAATATAATAATGATTAATTCTTGAAATATGGATTTTCATTCGCGGGAGATGAAAATTTTAATAATATGTGGGGGAAGAGAGGGTGGTGGTGGGGGTTAATGATAAATAGGGGGTACTCCGAAATGAAAAGCCTAAGCTGGGGGTACGTGAAAGACAAAAGGTTGGGAAGCGCTGCTGTAAATGAACGATGAATGCTTATTCTTATATACCTTATTCTATAGTAAGTACTTTGTAGTTCACCTCAGTGATATATATCAATTTCAATACGGTTGAAGTAGTGTAACCTTATGAAAGTACACCGCAAACAATTTTATCCCATGCACCGTAATGTAACGGAATTCTTTTGAGTGTCCCTGTAAATGAACTATAAATACTACTCACTTCATTTTCAATACTGAACAAGCCATAGTAAACCTTAATAGCATATATCAATTGCATAGCAATGCGAGTATATTTACATGAGTAGAGCACGGACAACCGGCAGACAGACAAACCGAATTCATAAACACTTTTCAACTATGTTGGAAAGTGTTGAAAAGCTTTTTCAAATAGCAGGTTATTTCCCTGTAAAAATTAAAAGAGAACAAAAGTTTTACATCAGGATATCAATCAAAACATACTTTCTAAAAATGGGCAAAAAATGAGAAGTTTTAATAAAGTTTATAACAGTTTTAGGAAATACTAATACATCTTTTCAATTATTCAATTCACTGAAAACATATAAAACTTAGCACTAAGCATTACGAGAAATGATTTGAAATATACAGAAAAAAAAATAAAGAAACAATTTTTTTTTTCAATTAGCTCATCCATAAAAAGAAAAAAAAAAGTAAAGTATATTATCCAGAAGTTAAAAATCATCTTTAAAAAAATATTATGAGCAAGAAAAATCGCACAGCTTATTTTAAACTCTACTGAGAAAAAGAAAAATGCCTTATTTTATTGGCAAAATTTATTTACTCATCAAAAAAGCTAAGATTAATGACTACTTTTCCCACTTTTATTTTAAAGGATATTAACGCTCGTATTTTAAGGCTGCAGATGACTGTTTCTAATATTTTTCATTGATAAGTAAAATAAAAAGTAAAATAAAATAAAAATAAAACCTCAGTCTTCATAAGCGATGGAAGTTATTTTTATTTTTCTATGGAAGATGTGTTACCGGATGTTACTTACTATTTTATGCTTTGGGCAATTCTAAAATTCACATTAAAATGACTGTCTGACCACTGGGAGAAGTTGTCAGAATGAATTTTTATTTACTAGGGCTTGTTATAATGGAAATGTAATATATTACCAAAATAGAGTTTTTGCCTTTATTAACTACATATCACAGAAAACTGGGAAAGGGGATCATGCAGTGTTGAATTCAAGGGGTGGCCCCCCGGGGGGGGGATATCCCCCACCTCCGGAACATTGAAGTGTCCCCCCCCCCCCGGAAGATTTGTGTCTGAATTCAACACTGGGCTCACGAATTACTGCACGGAATTTCATCGTCAAACTTCATATTATGTTAGACGTTGACATAAATAGATGCTGATAAGGTTCTGGTGTATATCACTCAACAGGTGATACTTCTATGTTGCATTTTTCACGATTTCCAAACAGCTATGTACTAAAGAGCTGATCAAGAACCATTCATGGTATTTCACCATATTATGTTAGACCTTGACATAATTAGATGCTGGTCAGTCGGCGGTGCTATACTGTGTTTTTCGGCACTAGCTTATGTCCTGAATATTACACATAAAATAGCTGAAGTTTTTGGCTTATATTTTAAAGAAGTATAAAACATATTTTGCAAAACAGTTTTAATTCATTGCATCTTTTCCCAGCGAGAAAAATATTAAAAACAAATTAGTCATTTGTTACTTTAACAAAAACTTACTTTTTGAACTTGAGTTACTATAATAAGAGTTATGTGCAGGGCTTGACAAATACGGTCGCTAGGTCGCCAGTGGCGACCAAACATTTTTATTTGGCGACTAAGTTATTTAATCTAATGGGGGCTTTGTTGTTGTTTCTTTTTTGTACAAAAATTTACCTAAGCTTTCTTGAAATGAGCACAAATGCCACCCTCCCCCCCCCTTTCCCAAATATTAAAAAATAAACTTTGAAACTATATTCTCACAAAAAATATTTTTAACTTTTGTGTTTAATTTGGCAAAAATAAGTTCATCAAAGTAAATTTTAAAATAATCAAATCAGAATTATTTGAGACTTCGACAGAAAAATAGGTGAAAACTTGTTTTCCTGCTTCACTATTTCGTCGATGCGCTTCTCAGAAGATATAGATTTTGTAGCATTCAACTATCCGGACATTTGAAGCATTTGGCAATCAGCATTTTCCGAACATGCCGGTTAATTCACTCTTTACAGTATTTTTTTTATTTTATTTTTTTGAAAGATATATGATTTTGATAAGTTTTATTAGAAAACTTAGTTTATATTATCTTTCTAAACTATGTAACTAATAATTCTAAACAATGCCTGTTATTATTTTTCCTCAATTAATTCATAAAAACTTTTGTGCTTTTTGAAAATGAATGACGAGGAAGGAGGGGGTAGTAAATATTTTTTACTGGCAACTAGAATTTTTTTCTGGCTATCAGATTTTATCAAATTTGTAAAACCCTGGTTATGTGTATGGTTTATCTGCTTCTACTAAGTTATATAGCTCCGTGATTTCTCCTAAAAGACTCTTTTGCTCAAAAAAAAATCCCTGACGGCTCGGCCTACAGGCACAGGTAGATTTCGAAGACGCAGACCGTGTGGTGCCTGTTTATTGGGAATTGCAGAAGAAGGACCTTTTTGCCATGATGTGGTAGTTGGGACCGCCCACTTCGAAATCTACCTATGCCTGTAGGCGAAGGTGACAGGATTTTTTTTTGGCTAGAAGAGTTGGTTTAAAAAAAAAAAAAAAAACTTATCAATATAAAAGTTGTAGATAATATTAAGAAGATGAAAATAAATTTAAGCGGATTTGATATCTTGTCAATTGACGGAGTTATGATTTTTCTTTTCCTTAAACCCCTATCCCCCCCCCCTCCCTTGAGGCCATGTTTAATTATAACAAAAATCTGTCCTACAAAAATTTTTGGCCCTTTTCCTAGAAGTAATAATAACTTTAAATTAAACTTTTGTGTTTTCACAAAAAGCCCCTCCCCCCCGCCTCGGTCCGATTTTGCCCATTAACAAACTTGACTGAGATTTTATGCCCCTTGATTTTATGTATGAGTTTGGAAGAGATTTGAGCAGAATTATGGAAGTTATAGCGTTCATAAAAAAGTGATATCGATAGATAGATAAAGTTTTGAACTGCAGGTGGTTTTGGGTTCTAGGAGTCATGATGGGCAAAAATTCTACAAAATTTTTTATGAAATTCCAACATAGGAGAGAATGTAATAGGTAGTATTTGTTACATATTCTACCTAAAATGTTCACGCTCAGCTGAATTACTAACTAATTCATAGGGACACAGAAATTGAAAAGTACCCTGAGTACAAAAATGCCACATAGTCAAACCCTGCACTTGATCTAGCTTATGGTCTTTATGCTAGTAGTCTTAACTAGTAATTCAAATTATTGTGATTTGGTCTTAAAGTGTTGATACATTTTATTTTAAGGGTTGGGTTTCTTCTGGAAGACACTGGTTTCCAAACAATAAACAAACAGCGGAAAAAACTATAAGAAACTTACAGAAAACTAAAAGAATGCCAAAAATTAGGATTATATAATTTATTTTTAAACAAAGCAAAATATGGTTTAACTTTATTAATCTAATAAATATTAATAAATTATAAATGATTTATTTTTAATATTAATAATAAAAAATAAATAAATCAATATTTTGTTAAATTGGATTTAGAAAGAATTTTTTTTTTTTTTTTTTTTTTTTTTTTTTTTTTACCAACCCCTTCCACCTCTGCCATAGTTAAAGTTCTTGCCTCAAAAAATTGGAAAAAAGAAATAATGTAATGAATCCCAAGTATTCTGAGTTTCTGAAATAGAGAAATTAAGCTTTTGTTGATTTCTTAGAAATTTGGACAAATAAATGAAATATGATAAGCAGAGGGCAAACTTTTATTTTATTATACAATGTGACACTGTGGTGCAGAAAATCAAGAATGTGATGATATCTTTTAGTACTGTTTACATTTGAGTATTCCAGTATATTTGAAGAATAGCAGTATTTGGCTTATTTAATCACAGAAATTCTGTGATTAAATAGGGCAAGGTTACTATTAAAAAATACTGACATAATTGACAAATTTGACATTATTGTACTCAAAGCAAGGTAAGCATCACTATGCACCTTGTAATGTAAGCTAAATAAAATTAATTCAAAACCATAACACTGTTTTTTAATGTGTTTTATTTACTATACTTTAAATTTTACTAGTTGCTTAATAAAAAGCATTAGTTTAGTGAAGTGTAATGACTTTAGTGAAAGACTGGTGTAATTATAAATTTAACTTGCATAATTCAATTATAATTAAATGTACATTACATGGCCTAATTAAATGTACATGAGGTTATCTGTACGAAAATACATTTATTTTCATCACATGAATATAAGTTATAACACATGTAATAAATTTATTTTTAAAAAAACTTATTTCTTCTGTCCGGTTTTTAGGTAGATTTCGTAAGAAATACTACCTATTACATTCTCACCTAAGTTGGAAATTTTGAAAAATTTTTGCAGATCTACGCCGATCATGACTCCCAGAACCCAAAACCACCCCCAGTTCAAAACTTTATCTATCTATCTATGTCACTTTTTTCTGACCACGATAACTGGAAAAATTTTGCATAAATCTTCTCCAAACTGATACATAAAATCTCGGTCAAGTTCGTTAATGGGCAAAATCGAACCAAGGGGGGGGGGAATGGGGGGGCTTTTTGTGAAAACAGAAAAACCCTCATAATTTCTTTATTATTATACGTATCGAATCCATTTAAAGTTATTATTACTTCTAGGAAAAGGGCCGAAAATTTATGTATGACAGATTTTTGATATAATTAAAAATGGCCCCAAGGGGGGGGGGGGGGTTTAGAAGAAAAAAAATCATAGCTTCGTCAATTCACAAGATATCATATCTGCGTAAATTTATTATTAATCCTCTTAGTATTATCTAAAACTTTTATATTGACATGTTTTTTATAGGACCAACTCTTATAGCAAAAAAAGAAAAAAAAAAAAATCCTTGCTGGCTCCGCTTGCAAACAAGTTTGGTTTCGAAGTATGCGGTTCCAACTGCAGCATCATCGCAAAAAGGTCATTTCTTCCGCAATTCCCGACAAACAGGTGCCCCACGGTCTGCGTCTTCGAAATCTACCTGTGCCTGTAGGCCGAGCCATCAGCGATTTTTTTCCACTTTGGAAGAAACAACCCTGTAAAAATCTTTAGATTTTGGGGGGAAAAAAAATCACATTCACAAGGAAGGTCTCCATAAGCCAGGGTTTTAGTAGGTAGCTGCCCGGGTACCTGCACAGGCTGGGTTTTTTACAACTCTGGGGGTTGTAATGGCTAGTTGCCCAAGTACCTGCCCAGGCTTTTTTAGGGTTTTTTAAAATATAAGCACACACTCAGAAAATTTTGAAAAAATTACAAAATACTCTTCTCATGAGGATATATATGTCGATAAAATATTTCCTGCGGAACCTTGATGTAGCGTCAGTAAAAAAATAGTGAAAATTTCTTTTTTTGGTGATTTATCGTCGGTTGTTGACACAATGAAACTTAAAAAAATACACTTTTATGATAAATACTCTTTAATGAAAAAAGTTTTCTATTCTTTACAGTGAACTAGTTTAAGTAAGTTTAATTTAAGTAATACACTTTTATAACTACAGTTTTGTTTTACGCATTTATTTGTATGTATAATAAAATTTAACCATTGTTTTATACGGTTTAGAACAAAATTTAAATTGATTAAAATTCTTACAAGATCAAAATTAAAGTCCTATTCTGAGCACTGTCTATTTCAGCTTCGATATTATTAATGTAAGATACAAGAGAACAGTATTGTTGCCATGGGAACAATGATTTATTCAATATCTAAATTTAAAAACGATAGTATTCTTAATCCAGCAGTTACTTTTAAAACACACTAAAACTTATCCAGCCGGTAAAACTGTGTAAAATTAAGTAACTGCTGCAGTATGCAGCTTAATATATTATACTAGCTTATAGAAATAATAATATACTATTTCATCGTTTAAGTTTAAATTCATTAAGTTCTGTGCATTTAAACACTCATTTAACAAGCAATTTCCAAATGCATTAAAATCGCTTGCGTATTGCTTGCCAAATGGTGTCTTTCTGCGCCAAATACTCGAAAGTATTTAAATTTTTTTACAGATTTTCTACTGGAATTCTACAGCTAAATTTGGCAGATCCTTTATAACATACATGGGTTGGGTAGTTTCATTAGCATTTTTTTTTCAAAATATTTCTGAGTATGCTCTTTAAGGAGACCTTCCTTGTCAGCTGTTTTACGAATTCAGAGTTTCAAAAATTGAAAAATACCCTGGGTACTAAAACACTACATACTCAATGCTGCACTTGGCATAGCTTATGGTAATTTAACTAGTAGTAATTCAAATTATTGTGTTTTGATCTTAATATGTTGATATTTTTTATTTTATTTGTAATTACTTCCTTTTTTAAAAAAAAAAATATTTTTTTGTGTCCCTATCAGGTGCTGGAGCATAAATGTGTGCTACTATGTTGGAGGCTAGTATGAAAGACAATGGCAAGTAGGGATATTGCCAACATGCACGTATTCCTGGATTTAAAGAAAAAGTTTCCAGACTTGCCTGATGAAACCCTTAGGTGTTATATCTCTCTGGTAATTTTCATAATAATTGATTTGTTAATTTCATGACTTAAACTCAACATACAGTAGACTCCCTCAAATCCGCAACCCTAAAATCTGCACATCGTTTCAGATATAAACAATGAAACTTACTACATTTTTCACCTACTTAAGATGTAGGTGAAAATTCAAGTTTTTTTTATTTTTATATCATTTGTGTACATATTTTAATATGTAATTCTGGTTAATATGATTGAATTCATGTTTTCTCATGAAGGATGTATAAATTTATTTCTGAAAAATTTCAAAATTGCAATTGCTACTGATATCAGTGCTATCTTTTACCAGAAACGTTTATGTATTGTGCTGTCCTCTAAAAAAAACCCATTTTTTGAATTTAACTTTATATAAAGTCTAATAAGGAATACAAAAAAATTAAACATAGCTATATTTTCACGGCTTGTTCTGACTAAGATTTTAATGCTGAGCATTTTTCATTCTATCAATATGTTACAAAATGACAGCCAATTGAGCAAGAAATTGAAAAAAACCCACTTTTCCCCCCCCCCCAAAAAACCAATGTTACCTAAAAAAAAACCCACATGTAAAAATACTTGGAAATAAAATTATTTGACAGCAAAATATATATTTTTTTCATTATTATTTATTTTTAAACCACAATTCTGCAAAAAAATATTAAATATTTCATCATTTTGTAAATTGAAGGAATTTCAAATGCAAAATATAATTATTTGTAAATTCGCTCCAGACTTTTCACATTTCTTTGCATAAAACTTCAGTAAATTTAAGAAGAAAATTATTAAATAGCATTTGTAAAATCTCTGAGAGTTTATTAATGGAGAAGCATTAGTAATAGCCACATTTTGGTTTCTTTTGTTCTGAATAATATAGTGATTAGATTCAAACTTGAGTACTCTTAATTTTTGTCGGCATTAAGCAATTTATTCGACGATCATCATTTACTTCTTCAGTAATAATAACATGAAACTTTAAATCATCTTATTTAATAATCACCTACTGGCCACATTGTAACTTC
Organism: Maratus michaelseni; assembly: GCA_963931845.1. Classification (NCBI taxonomy): domain Eukaryota; kingdom Metazoa; phylum Arthropoda; class Arachnida; order Araneae; family Salticidae; genus Maratus; species Maratus michaelseni. Next base: position 6,250,661 of record OZ007591.1, read on the forward strand.
TCAGCTTCTTGTACAGAACAGAATAAATAATTGTCTTCATTATTGGTAATATCACTTGCGGTGTTCAAAATTGCGGCTTCTTCTGTATTATGCATATCTGTATCTGATAAATCTAAGCTCCATAAAGATTTATTATTTTCCTGACTGCCATCTTTACTAGTAGTAGTACTTTCATTCTCAATGCTTGTTTTTTAATGCAGCCAAGAGTGATTACAATGCTTTAAAGTGCTTGGAAATTAGTGTGATTTTAACACTTCATCTATTTCTTATTGTGTAATAACTGAAACTCATCTTTATCCTTTCCTTACATCTTGTAAGAGCTGTAGTTTGTGTTTTATTAAATTGATTAGTGTCAATCTAGAAAAAAAAATGTATTTAATTGATATTAAAAAATATTGAGTACTTAGGTAATAAAAGGAATGGATTGGTGCTGTTTCCAGAACATCTGCCAACATTGCCACACAAAATCTTATTTTACTAATCACATTTCTTCAACATTTTTGCATGTGCAGATTTTTAATGCTTTTGCTTTTTCCTACCATTGATGCAGTAACCCTATGGACAGCAAGTATCAAGTCATACTATCATACCTGAACCTTTAGCCCATATTTGGCACCAAATAAATTTCCATTTCCTTTACTAAATACGTCTGCCAGTGGCAGGGGCGTAGCGAGCGGGGGGCAAGGGGGGCAGCTGCCCCCCCAATGTTTGGTAAAAGGATTCAGTCGGCTTATCAGCAGTTTTAATTAGTGTCTCTGTAGTATGTCAGTAGGCCGATTGAAAAAACAACAATTTTGAAAAATTCTGGTTGGCAGGACTTAGTCTTCAGAATGCATTTCACTACACCCTTACAATCATATGGCAAAAGCTAGTCGGTCTGTCAATAGATAGGTTATGAGTAAAAAAAGTAATGGTTTCAATAGATCTATCTGGTCATCCGGTATGAAAGTCACGTGTTCTGTCACATTTTCGAATCACATAAATAGCTAGTCGGCCTACCCACTGAAAAAAAATTATCATGTATAAATCTTGTCTGCAGAGCCGGAAATGTTGGACATATACTATACCTTACCCACACAAGGAAAAGCTAAGTCGGCCGTCGATACATAGGCCAATAGGGGAAAAAATGAATCTGATTTATTGATTTGAAAATATCAGAAATTTGTCCTACAGTAACACTCGCAACTTACATAGATAAAAACTATCAGTGTATAAACTAGGCCGACCGAATGCGAAAATCGCTTAGGAAAATTCAAGAAATTTTATACTTGATACATAGTACAGAGCTGCCAACTCTTCCGTTTTTCGCGGGAGACTCCTGTTTTTCACAAGTTGTAAATTTCCAACTGGACGAAAAATGTCCGGGCCAGGATTCGAACCTGGGATCGCTTGGCTGAAGCCGCCACGCTGTACGACTGAGCTATCCCGGTCGAATCTGGAGGACATAATTCATCCACTTAACCTTATTGATCAAATTATCCTGTTTTTTAGTCCAATCTCCCGTTTTTACGTTTAAGTATAATTTTCTCCCGTTTTTCACTCGTACTTTAAAATTCCTAGAAACGTACTTCTGAAAAAAATAAAATTTCCGATCTCGTTAGAATTTCGCCATAGGATCGCTAAAAACGCGAATTTCGTCAAAGGATCCCGGAAAAAAGTAAATTTCGTCAAAGAATCGCCGAAAACCCCCCTCAAATTTCGTCAAAAACCGGCGAAAAAACTGCAAATTACGTCAAAAAATCGCAAAAAGCATACAAATTTCGTCAAAAGATCGCGAAAAGCATACAAATTTCGTCAAAAGATCGCAAAAAACCTGTAAATTTCGTCAAAAAACGACGAAAAAAATGCAAATTTCGTCAAAAAATATTGAAAAAACTTAAATTTCGTTAAAAAATCGTGAAAAAAAACACAATTGTCGTCAAAAGATCCCGGAAAAAACATAAATTTCGTCAAAGAATCGCCGAAACCCCCCCCCCCCTCAAATTTCGTCAAAAAACGGCGAAAAAAACTGCAAATTTCGTCAAAAATTCGCAAAAAAACATACAAATTTCGTCAAAAGATCGCGAAAAGACTCAAATTTCGTCAAAAAATCGCGAAAAAACACAAATTTCGTCAAAAAATCGCGAAAAAACGTAAATTTCGTCAAAAAACGGCGAAAAAAATGCAATTTTCGTCAACAAACTGGCGAAAATGCAAATTTTGTCAAAAAATGGCAAAAAAACTGCAAATTTCTTCAAAAAATTGCAAAAATCACACAAATTTCGTCAAAAAATCGCAAAAAACACACAATTTTCGCCAAAAGATCGCGAAAAAAACGTAAATTTCGTCAAAAACTCGCAAAAAATCCCCTCAAATTTCGTCAAAAAACGGTGAAAAAAATGCAAATTTCGTCAAAAAATCGCGAAAAAACACACATATCGTCAAAAAAATCGCGAAAAAACTCCAGAAATTACGTCAAAAGACCTTACATTTTAAAAAGGGGCTTTGCTTTTATCCTTTCATATATATATATATATATTGTTTCAATGGTTAATTTTTGCAATAAGTTTATATATATATATATATATATTAATGATTATATTTAAGTTATTGAGTCAATCATTAATCTATTCTAAATGAATTATAAAATAAGTTTTTATTCTTACGTAAATTCACTTTTAAAAAATATCTCTTTTTCTCCCTTTAAACTGCGAAGAATCTCCTGTTTTTTCTCTTGCTAAGGTTGGCAGCTCTGCATAGTAGGTTCGGTTCTAGCAACGATACGATGTTTACGCCCTTTGGAACTGTTTTAGGAACGTTTGGAAAATAAAAACGAAGACTTTTTAAAACTATTTAAAAAAAGAAAATGAATAAATTAAAAAAATATCCGTGCGTAACACATTTAATACCTAAAAAAACTTCTTACTTTTTTTTTTTTTAATATTCAATCAGTAACAGAAAATATCTTCTTTATAAGACAAATCTTCACACGTATTTTCTTTGACATGTAAAGCAAAATTCTTTCCAGGCCCAGACCACTAGGGATAGATATAGAAAAGGTGTTAGGTCTGGTGTAGATAAGTCTTTTGTTATGATCTCAAGATAATCCTGCAAATCCAGTTTTGCACTAATTTTCAAAACTGTACATTGTCGGAATTCTACAACTTCCGACTTTCACAATAATATATTTCTTAAACTTATAGAAAGGGAGGAGACGGATTTGTCCTGTCGGCGCCGAAATGTCTGTGCCTCTACTGAAATTTTTGTAAACTCGGCTCCTTTGGTTAGATGTTTACCGTTCACTTCACTCTATCATTCTAAACAAATGTGTTTCTCAAAAATATAACTGTACGATTTTCTCTTATCAATACATATTTTCTTTCTTTCTTTTTTTTTCTCCAGTAAAGTTCTTGGTAAATCTTTTAAATGATTACTGAGTTATATCTAAGAAACATTTTAGGAATACAAAATCATATATTTTATTTTTAATTATCAATTATAATTAATCAGTTAAAATTAATTGTAAAAACTATTAATTAAGAAATAATGCGACAGATTGACTATTTTACATTAGTCGGATTTGAAACATTTTTGAGTCGGCCAATCTTGCCTTTTGCCCCCCCAAAAGATTTCTTTCGCTACGGCACTGGCCAGTGGCCACCTTATGGCACTTTTCCCACAAGGAGAGAGTAAAATTTTCTAGTATTTTATCAAGGATTCTACTTCTGCTGGTTGCAATATGTTTATATTAACATATTTATTTGGGTTATTTAATTTTAGATTAATACTAATAAAAATTTTAACAAAAGTTTACTGTTTAACACTTTTAAATGAAAAAGTGGCTACTAGTTTAAAGTTAGTGGCCACTTATAAAATTGCTGCCACTGGCAACTAATGAAATTTCCCGACTTTGCCTTTTACCTAATATTATTAGTCCTTGTTGGTCTACCTAATATTATTAGTCCCAGGGTTGCAGTGGCGACGTCGGCGACCGCCGACGGCCTCGCGCCTGTGGGGCCTCGCAAGAACGTTTTTCAAGTTCTTAAAAATTTAGTTATTTAGTTATCCGAATTTATTTCCGTACGAGTGTAGTAATATTTATATAGAGTCGTCTGGCAACATTATAAAAGTTAGCGTGTGATGCTCGGGTGATAATCCGCGCGTGATACTCGGAGAATCCCCGAATCGTTAATTCTTTTTGCTTCATTCAATCATCTGTCCCAAAACTCGGAGACTCGCATGCGCAAAACTTCCGGCTACGTTTCTTTTTAACACTTTCCAACCTAGTTGAAAAGTGTTTATGACTTCGGTTTGTCTGGCCGTCTGCCGTCTGCCATCTGTCCGTCTGTCCGTGCTCTAACTTCCGTAAATATGCTCGGATTGCCCTGCAATTTTTATATGTTATAATCGTTATCTATAGCATGTTCCCTATTTCAACGGAAGTGTGTAGCACTTATAGTTTTTTTACAGGGACACTCAAAAGAATTCCGTTACATTGCGGTCTATGGGGAAAAATCATTTGCGGTTTATTTAAATAATGTTTCACTATTTTAAACACATTGAAATTTATATATATCACTAAGGTGCATTAGAAGAAGCTTAATATGGAATAGGGTGTGCCTAGCACTTATACTTACTTTACAGGGGCAGTCAAAAGAATTCCGTTACATTACGTCTATGGTGAAAAATCGTCTGCGGTTTATTTAAATAATGTTTCCCTATTTTAAACACATTGAAATTTATATAAGGTTCATTACAAGAGACTTACTACAGAATATTGTGTGTATAGCAGTCATCGTTCATTTACAGGGACACACAAAAGAATTCTCTACTGTATGTTAACAATAATTCCTGGAAGTGCGTTTTAAGTTACTGAACGCGATTTTAATTTTAAATCGCTTTTTGTATATTACGTGCTGTGTATAAATTCTGTAGATCCTATACAGGGAAGCACAAAAGTTCGGGAACACATTTCCGTATTATTTAACTCCAGACGGAGAATTTTAAACTGTGCTACGTGTTTCCTAACTGAACTAAAATTTAGCATCCTATGTAGTATATATACAAATCTATAGATCCTATACAGGGCTGAATAAAAGTATTCGGATTACTTAGATGTTATCTTTTAGCTTATTAAAGAGTATGATTCGTAAAATTATTTTGGAAGCGTTGGAAAGTGTTACATAATCTATGCTTGACGCATGATTTTTCGTTCTTGTTATTACGAACAAGGGTAGGTCCCTAACTACCAGATCGGGATTTTGTTGAGAATGGCGTCATTAGAAAACTCTTACCATGAGGATCAAGGAGATGTATACAATTACCCGTCCGATTGCAACTGGTGAAGAGTTATAGGCCGATGTGTTTCTGTCATATATTAATTTCTCCAGTTTGTTAGCTATGCAGGAAAGATACTGTGTGTGGTAGAAAAGACAGCTTACAGTAGTACAGTTATGTAACCTGTTATTTCCAGTGTGAAGTTGGTGAAGTTTCCATGTTTCCTATAGTAAGAAATAGAAGATTGTGACCACATTTTCACAATCATATATAACTAATTGGACTGCACTCACTTGGAGTGTGCTTTAAAGAACATCAGGAATTAACTCCTCGCCTGATCCTACGGGATGAAAAGAGGTTATGGACAGGGCCTATGGGGAGCAGTTCCCGATGTGTTCAACCATGTAGAATTTTAGCAGTATCTGTGGCTCGCGTTCCAGACGCCCTGGTTCAGGGGAGGTGGCATGCACCCCAGTGATGTGCGAAGTCGAGCCCAGTTCTGAAGATGTCGTTCGCGAGTATTCAGGCTTTAATGCTATCGCCGACAAAGCGAAGATTGCAAAACTGCTTAGTTTGCAACTGCTAGAATATTTTTGGAATCTGAGGAAAAGGAACCAACGACTGAAGAGAAAGCCATTTAGTCAACGACTATTCAAGACAGTGAAAGGGATGATCAAAAACGAATTTTTCCGGTCGCTTGATATTCTGTATGAGAGCAGCATCGACAAAAATAAATTGACAAGTAATTTGGAAATAAATATGGACCCCACTTTCGAAAATGAAGAACCTGCGAAAGAAAACGACAGAAAGTGAAGGAGTATCCGTAGAAATAATGGCAAAAGTAATAGAAACGTATAAGAAGGTAAAGAAAAATAAACTAAAGGCTGTGCAACATATATGTAGGCAGGTAAAAGACCACAAGATGATTCAACGATGGGCACAATACGTAGGGAAAGGTGGTAACATACAGAGCAAAATGAAATTCATTTCCAAACCGTGTGGTCGTAATTCTATCATCATCGCAGAAAGTTAAAAGCCACCGTTCATGACAGGGACCTCAAAAGGTGGGCCATTGACAAATCATTGGAACTTGGAATTCCCGGATTCACAGAAAGCTCACACTTCATCAAGAATTTCAAACAGTCACATAAAATAACAAGTCGAAAGGTGACACAAATCATAACAAAAAGAGATTTGTGTCCGGAAGTTTCTTCGCAACCTGTAACCGACGAATTCCGGGAAAACGTGAAAAAAAATGATTGAGCAGCGAAAATATCCTCTGTCGAATGTCCTGAACACCAATCAAATTGGCTTCCAATACGAGATTGTATCTAACAGAAATCTCGATATGAAGGGATCCAAACACGCGAGTGCATTGGTAATCAGTAAAAACAAAACGACTCATTCCCATACCGTGCAAATGTGTATTACCGCCACTGGGAAATTTATGGGACCTTTACTACTTGTAACACAGGAATATCTGCGGGAATTCGGTCCCAAAGTTATGTAAAATGTGCAATGAATATCATCCTCAAATTTGCTCATTACATGCTTCAAGTCAGGAAGGAGCACAAAACAAATAACTGCGGCATACTTCGATAAACTAAAATAATCTATTGGTAATCAGTAAACAATCATGGTGCGTAGTTGTAGTGGCAAACAGATCTACATTTATGCATTAAGAAATTTGGATTCAATCTGGAGCCTGTTTTTCTTATACCGGTCACGGCAAATTTCTTCAGTACTCCGTTTCAACTATAGAAGTACTTAATAAAGAGAATAATGGAATATTCAAAAACTCATCAGAGTGTTTGTGGAGATGTCGACATGACCACTAGAGAAACCATAATAAAATTCTATAAGTTGGCCTACAACCAATTCTTCTCGCCCACCTTCGATGACATATGTCGCAATGAATTTCAAAAGGCTTTAATTAGAGACACAGATCTTTCGATCTGTTAAATAGGCATGCTTTAACTTAACTAATAACACCTGTGACAACTGCGAAACACCCCCTTTCATTTCCTGGTGTTAGAAACACTCGTGCTTCAGCCATTTCTATTCAGAAATGCACTACCATCCGTAAAATTACTTCTTTTTTATCAAGCATAAACTGCCTTCTCTATAATCCGTCAACTCTCTTTTCTACCACACAGAGTGTATTTCCTGCATAGCTAGCGACCTGGAGAAATCAGTAAATGACAGAAATACATCGGCCTATCACTCTTCACCAGTTGCATTCGGACGGGTAGTCGTATACATTTCCTTCATCCCCATGGTAAGAGCTTTCCAACGACATCACTCTTGACAAAATCCAGATCTGACATTTAGGGAACTTCCCTAGTACGTGAAATATTGGTTATTTGTTTATTTTAAAGAAGTTATTATACGCGCATTTATTTTCATTTTTTATATGTAATTTTCAAATCATTTATTATCTGTAATCTGGATACACTATTTTATTAATATATAAAATGTTCAATAGCTTGCTTGCTATTATCGCAGCAGATAGCATTTTGCTTTTGTCCATTATCGAACAATAAAAAATATAATTCGTAACTAGATGCTGAAATATGATATTTTTAACGTTCTCAATGTATGTTATATTTAGTATACTATTTGAAATTGACATAAGGAATATTCTATACAATGAGTTACAATAGTTTAAAATTTTCTATTTATTGCTTTTTCGGTGTCTTTTTTAATTTTATTCCTTATTTTGCTTTATGGTGCTAAATTTGTATCTTACATATGTATAACAGAATTTCTCTATTTTAATTTGTATTTGCTTAAGTAATTTTTGTCATTATTTGATTAGCAATAAGACTTATATAGTATACTAATAAAATTAGTGTACAATTATTATTAGTGTATAATTCAGTTCATTTAATATTTTCTTTCTGACTGGAAAATGAAAGAGGCCTCGCAAAGGCTGATGTCGCCGATGTCCACGTTTCGTCTAGCGCCGCCACTGCAGGGTTGTATTGGTTTAAACATGGAAAATAACAGTTTTAACTTTCCTGGTCAAAATATGTTTTGATCATCAGTAATTAAGTCTCATTTTGATTTGGAAAAAGAGATTAAAATTTATTTTATTAAAATAAATTTAATACAACATGTGTTACTTATCAAGTAATGACTTTTTCTGTATTAAGGCTAACTCAGATCAAACTTTGAAAATTATCTTTATTGCTGAAGAGTTTGCACAACAATTCACCAGGTGCATTATGAAATCCAAAAATTTCAAATGTCTTTTTAATAGAGTTTCAATTACTTTTGAGTGGTTGAAGCAAATTTGACCACTTTTAAATGGTTAAAAGCAGTTTAGACCTCAATCCTGGTTAAAATGAGTTTTGACTGATCAAAATTACAACCCTGGCTTTACTTTCTCAGATGATAAAGCAAAGATAATGAAGTTCATCGATGACACAGAAAGGGTGCACTCTTGTTCTTGAAAGAAAATTTGCTGATTAAATTGCTGCCACTTCCTTCCTGAATTGTATTACGATTTTCTTCTGTGGTATATTTTAAATTACATAAGAAAGGGAGAATGCATCAGATTTTAAGTTTTACCTTTTAGGCAAAAGACAAAATGATATTTTGCAATTCACTTACTGTGTTTTGCACAAAACTGCACAAACTTACAGTTCATCTGTATGCTTAGAAGATAAATAGTACAAATTAGCAGCGATGCATCTATATTAGTTATTCCTACCTTAAGTAAAATATTTTGCATTAAAAAGTTACAAGAGTGAATAAAATACAATAAATAAAAGTTTGAAAATATCAAAATAATGTGTAAAATACAAGTGAAGGGTATTTGTGTGTAAAAAAGATTGATGGGTTTTAATTTTGCAAACATGGATTTTTTCTATGACATACTAAAAAAAAAAAATCCTTAGAAGGGCCTTCAATATGCATTAAATTTGCATAATTTAATTATGTTCCTTAAAAATAAATGTCTTTTTAAAAGAAATTGTATATTTTATTTATTTATTGAAACATTTTTTGGATTTTTTTTAATTCCACCATGGGTTTTTTTAGCTCCATTTTCAAAGGTTGCCAGCCGAGTCCTACATGACAAAATCAGCTGAAAATGTAGCATTCTATTCACATTTATATGGTTTAACATAAAAACATTTCAAAATTGATGTACATCATTCTAACATAACGTATTATAATAAGCAAATATGTGAAAATGAAGCTCATGTTTTGCAAAATTCTGCATTATTAGATTAAATTCTTTTAAAACTAAATAAACACTCCTTAGGCATTATCAAATGTTTTTACTGTTGCAAATGGTGTATAGAAACAGGGCAAAACCAACAAGAACAAAAAATCATGCGTCAAGCATAGATTATGTAACACTTTCCAACGCTTCCAAAATAATTTTACAAATCGTACCGTTTAATAAGCTAAAAGATAACATCTAAGTAATCCGAATACTTTTATTTAGCCCTGTATAGGATCTATAGATTTGTATATATACTACATAGGATGCTAAATTTTAGTTCAGTTAGGAAACGCGTAGCAGAGTTTAAAATTCTCCATCTGGATTTAAATAATACGGAAATGTGCTCGCGAACTTTTGTGCTTCCCTGTATAGGATCTACAGAATTTATACACACCACGTAATAGACAAAAAGCGAGTTAAAATTAAAATCGCGTTCAGTAACTTAAAACGCACTTCCAGGAATTATTGTTAACATACAGTAGAAAATTATTTTGTGTGTCCCTGTAAATGAACGATGCCAGCTATACACACAATATTCTGTAGTAAGCCTCTTGTAATGCACCTTATATACATTTCAATGCATTTAAAATAGGGAAACATTATTTAAATAAACTGCAGACGATTTTTCTCCATAGACATAATGTAACGGAATTCTTTTGACTGTCCCTGTAGAGTAACTATAAGTGCTATGTACACCCTATTCCATATTAAGCTTCTTCTAATGCACCTTAGTGATATATATATAAATTTCAATGCGTTTAAAATAGTGAAACATTATTTAAATAAACCGCAAATGATTTTTCCCCATAGACCGCAATGTAATGGAATTCTTTTGAGTGTCCCTGTAAAAAAACTATAAGTGCTACACACTTCCGTTGAAATAGGGAACATGCTATAGATAAAGACTATAACATATAAAAATTGCAGAGCAATCCGAGCATATTTACGGGAGTTAGAGCACGGACAGACGGCAGACGGCCAGACAAACCAAAGTCATAAACACTTTTCAACTAGGTTGGAAAGTGTTAAAAATTGACTTCAGTGAAATATTTGATAAAATACTAGGGTGGGTTTTTTTTAGGAAACATTTCACACTGAGTTTTTTTTAGAGGACAGAACAATATTAATCAAACTTTTTTGGTTATTAAGTATGGCTAAGCATGAAATAAAACTTTGTTATTTTAAGATTTTGATATAAGTTATGAATGCACATTTATAAGTAGAGTTTCACTGAATAATTCAAGGAAACATTATCTTATCATTATTATGTATATTTAGCTATATGCATTATTAATTATTTACTTTTAACATATATATGTATATATATATATTTAATTTTTATTATTTTACTTTATTGTAAGCATTCATTGTAATTTCGAGTGCATTATTAAATTCAAATGATTGTTTAAAAATGTAAACAAAACAGTGAGCAGAAATCTGCAAAATTCTAAAAGCCGCACAACCTCTGGTTTTAAGCTGTGCGGATTTAAGGGAGTTTACTGTAGTTATTTGATTTGAAAAGGGCACTTTCATTAATTACATCATGCAAATTTAGTATTTTTAATTTTACCCACCCTGCCCTTATGTTACAGGTTGACACATTCATGTAATTCCCCTTCTCCCTGTTGTTGTGTGACCATCATTGTCACTGGATTTTGAGTAATCTTAGCAATTTGGCTAATTGTTGAAGGAAAACTATAGCCAAATGAAAACATTCTTAGCAATAGATTAGTCATAAAACACTTATTCTGAAATCATTCTTTAAACTCTCTAACATACCATCTTTTTCTTTTTCAATATGTGTTCCATTTTTTTGTAATTATTTTTAAGGTAGTTATTTATCGAAACTGAATTATCAACTATAAGAAACTAAAACAAATGTATTGTAGGTATTTTGCAAAGTCAAGAAAAAAAAATTTTCTTCTATCCCGATTTATTTCTACATAGTTTTATAAGAAACAAAACCAGAGTTGATCTGAGATTTGGAATAGCATGTTAGTGGGTCAAATAAAAAATAATTTAAAAAATCTGAGCAAGTTCTGAAAAAAATCAAAATACAAATCAGTCATACAGAAAAGGTGTTTCAACTACTCAATAACATCATTGAAAGTGTCGCTGAAAGAAAAAAAACTTTTCTTTCAACTCTTGCTATTTGGCAATTACAATCTTTCCTTTTCTTGAAAAAATAAAACATTTTGTCATGATCTGGCACAATGGCAATCAGAAGCTGAAAAAAATCAAAATACAAATAAGTTACACAGAAAAGGTATTTCAATCATTCAATAACATCATTGAAAGTGTCGCTGAAAGAAAAAAATACTTTTCAACTCTCGCAATTTACCGATTACAATCTTTCATTTTCTTTCCAAAATGAAACATTTTGTCGTGATCTGTCACAATGGCAATCGGAAGCAAGAATCCTTGATGTGAGTATTTTTGCATGAATCTGCATTGAACTAGGGGCAAATTTGTTAAAAAAAATAATAAAATACATCATAGATATTTCTTTATAATTAAAAATATTTATTCTTTTCATGAGGCCAATTGATGTTTTTAATTTTACATAAAATTAGTTATACGCTATACAAAAACCATTACCTACTGAAATAAATACTACCAGTGGACCTGTGCAAAGATTTCACACTGCAGTCTAATAATTTTCAGCAATATCTAATATTTTTTAGATGTAGGTTTAAATTTCTAAAGAAAAATTAATAAAAATATCTGAAAACAACATTAGTCAAACCAGAATATTATAAAATTTATTCCATTGAAGTTAAACTAACAACTGATAGAAGATAGGTGAGGCAAAAATAAATTATCAATCGTATTTTAACTGCAGACGTGATGACTGAAAATATAAAAAATATTATAGGCAATATTTTGAAATAAATATCAACTATGTAAAAATATCGAAAATATCAAACTTCATAATATTTTTAAAATAAATACTGGATATATTTCATGATATATATCACCGAACCCTGCTGATGTACTACATGTTACTAATTATATTTTAAAGTGATATGAATAAAGATTAATTACATTTTTTTAAGTTTTCAGAAGACCAAGAAAAATGTATGAACCTCCTCCAAAAAGAGAGTGAAAACCACTACCATCCAAGCCAGCCTTTTCCAGATTTTCGTCTTCCTGAAAATAAAGTGAATACTATTAGGAATGATTATGTAAAACATTTTGTACAAGATTCAAATGAAGATTCATCTCCTCCTGTCAATCTGCAGCATTTATACATACCTACGAGTAATAAATATGTCCCATCAACTTCAGGCAGAAGTCATGCAGGGAGTGTACATTTACCTAGGAAATCTTTGAATCTAAATATATCTTCTAAACCTGAGTCGGTTTCAGCACCAGTCCTTACCGATAGTGAGATACCATTTAAAGACATATATAAACAAAGTTCACTTTCTAGTCAAGCTACTCGCCAATCACCCAGTAATAGAAATGACCAATTTATATTTGAGACTACAAAAAATCATTTTATCGAGGCACCCGAGACTCATGAGTCAACAGCTTATTTATCTGTATCTGGAGAACCAGAGCAATCGAGAAAACATGCTGTGAAATTAAGCATAACACCATCTTTCCCTTTCCACCAGCAACATATTAATGTGTTTAATAATTCTATCTATACTACAGCGTCACATTCATCAAGACTTAATCGCCACACGACATCGGTGAATTTTCAATTACAACCTCAGACTTCTAGCCAATTTCCAATTGAGATTTCAACCATTCCCACCAACCTTAGGCAACCGTGTGATTCCGAGGACTTTTGCTCACATGTTCAAATATCTGTTGGTGAACAAGGTACAACATTTACTGCTGTGCGACTTCAACATCCTAATTTCTCACAGACTGAAAATGCATCACGTCTTCCTATTACCGAAACATGCACACTGTCTAGTCAAGTTCTGAATTCCAATTTACCTCCTTTTTCCAATAGGAGAGTTCAGCAGCCACCCAGTCCAGGAAAAAGCCAGTATTTTAAACCTCCAGTATCTGTAGGTTTTGATAAAAATCAAAATATGTTTGTTCAACCAAATGTTCAGATGAGTAGTTCAAGTTATCAGTCATCTCATGACTACCTTCTAGGTGAGTATAAAAATTTAATAATATTTTATTTTTTTTTAAATATTTTTTTTTTAATCTGCCGTCAATTCTAATATGTGATTTAAATAAATTGTCTTAACTTCTTTTCTTTTTTTCATTTGATGTTAGTCATAATAATAAAATTAATGATATTAGTAAGAATAATAGTCATAGATGTTAGATTTAATACATTATTTGTATAATAAAAACATTATAAAAATATTTGTCATCTAATTTCTTATCTACATCATTTGCTCTAAGTTGATTTGCTATCTGCTAAATATTTGTAAAGTATTTTTTTTAAACAACAGGTTTTATTTATGTTTTAATTTCTGGAACATATATTTTCTCTGTTTTTCTTCTAAAATAAGTTTTTATATATTTAAATGTATTTTAGCATAGTTATTCTTTTTAAATACTAAAACATAGCTTGAGAAGCACTGACTGAGGTAACCAAATATGTAATATGAAATTTATAAAGATAGAATTATGAGCTTTATAATTATTGGTCTTAAAGAAAGCAAAAATATTTCATATCTGAAAAGTTGCAAATGATACTATAAATGATACTAGTCATTATTTATATTTATTGTCCTTATTATTTACTTAGCTATTGTTTCATGTTTTCTTTGATTATATTTTGAGATTATAGGGTTTTTCCACAAATAAATAAAACACACATTAATCTTAATATTTTGATTTATTAGATTCAGCAAATATATTGTTTCAAATATTATTTACTATTACACTGAATAGTAAGATTTTATTTTAAATGTGCATTTTGATTATATATAGTGTTCACATGTCTTTTAAAAAGAGACAGGGTAGATATATTGGAAAGGGCATATTTTTTGAGTAAAAGGGCACTTTTGTTGAATAAAGGGACACATTTTGTTGAATGAAAGGGCACTTTCGTTACACTTTCCATTGGATTGTTTGTTAGTCTCAGTACAGCAGCTGTGGAAGTGGTGGGGAGGAAGGGCCGAAACTAAGACGGGACATGTGTTCTGGCTGCTATAACGGAAGGCGGAGAGGGCGACAAATGAACATTTGGTTTGTTGCGTGTACAACTACAGTAAAATCTGTGAGAATGAAATCTGTGTTTAACATAATCCAGCAAGCGGGTCCTCAAGGTGGGTGACGCCCTAAAGAAAATTTTACATGTTCCTAACAGAAAGAATACTAGCAATTCTATTTACTGTATAAAGCAGAATTTTTTACTTGTTCATTTTGATTGCAGTTTCACAGGTTTTATAAATATTTGACAAAACTGATTACATAATATTCAAATTTTAATTGCTTAGTAGGCATATAGCCAACATAGTGAAAAAGTACCCAAGCCTCCCCCTCCCCCCTACTTGTTTGTCCCTACTTGTACTTTTTCACTATGTTGGCTATACGCCTATTAAGCAATTAAAATTTGAATATTATGAATGCAAGGCATGATCAATTTTCTCTGGAAAAATTTCCAAGTATTAAATGTGAATTTATTCAATTATCGATGCTGATTACATAGTTCACTATTATGTGTTTTATGATTGATATTTTTAATTTTAAAATAAGTCGGTTTGTGAAACTTAGTAAAATTATCTTTGTAAATTTACTTTGCAGAGGAGAGGTGGGGCACCAAAATCCATGTTTGCCCCCTGTTAAAAAAAAACTGTTATCGGTCTTGGAGGGTGGGACTTCATTTCAAACCATTAATAAGGATAAAATACTAAATCTTCCGGAGGGGATTTGTTTTTTTTGCACAGATAGGGCAGATTTGGACTTGCCATGTGTGAGTCACTCAGAGCTTTTGTTTTACCTTTGTTTTAATAGAAAAAAAGAAAGGAAAAAAAGGCAAAATACTTTGGAAAAAAAATAGAGGGCATAAAGTAAGGTACTGGAGAAAAAGGAAGCGTGCCTTTAAGTTTAAAAATTTTATCAGCTATATTTTTGTAATATTTCAAGCACCTTCATGCTAATAATAAAAACATGACTTTTACAAGTCTAAACTACTAATTGCATAATTTTATGTATAGATGCATGCAATTCATATACTTTTTATCGAATATAAGACTTAGACGTATCAAATAGACTTTCTGTAAGTCAGTAAAGTCTATTCAATAATATTTTTATCCTTATACTCAGAATTAGTGAACTCCTTACAATGCTTAATCTTGGTCATTCCATGTCAACTAGCTTATGGGTCCCTACTTGTCTCCTTTCAATTTTGATATAATCGCTACATGACATACATATATGTTTGAAAAAGACATTTGCAAACTGTCAGAGTCATAGAATAAAGAAGCACAAAAACAGTATCAAACACTACTTGTAAAAACACTTGCGCACATAAGAAAAAGTTACATAAGCAAAAGTTTATTGCATTGGGTCTAGGAATTTCAAATGTTAGAAGCAATCAGAGTAAATATATCCACAGAGCAAAGTTTTTAAGGGAAATGAATTTTACTTATGTAGTAAATTCCTCACACTAATTTGTGGAACACTTAGCAACATGAAGATATAGTGCCATCTATTTATGCTAAAATAAACAAAATGAAACTTATGGGTTTGCTGTACCTGTACGTAGGTAATGGAAGTTTAAAATAAATTGTACCTTACTTATATGTGTTAATTTTATGGAAAAATATATACACCTCCTGTATAATTCCACATTTCTAGAAGTAAATAGTGAAGTATGAAGGATTTTCGAAAAGTAAAGATAGAATGGCAAATACACATTCAAAAAACTTTTAATTGATAAAATGTCCATACAAATTAAATATTGGTATATGCCTTATTGACATAGTTGCCGTCATTGCCCAAGCATTTGTTAAATATGGGTACAAGCTTTTGTATACCACAGTCATAGAAGTTTATCGCCTGTTGTCGAAACCACATTTCAACTTCGATTTTGATCTCATCATTGTCGTGTAAGTTTTGCTCTGCAAGATGTTTCTTCAGGTTAAGGAATAAGTGGTAGTCGCTGGGTGCAAGGTCAGAGATCGCAGATGGACTACCTGTTCTGGGTTCTTCATGAACATTGTCCTATCTCCAGAGGAAGCACAACACCATTTCGTTACATTTTGTCGTTTCACAATGTTCCCATAGACGGAAACAGTTTCTTTGTGAATATCTGCTGGACGCTCACTTTTTTCATCAAGAAAACATATGACTGAACGTATTTCACATTTGGTGGGATTTTGAATGGGCGCAGCCATTATAAACACATGCTACATGAAACTGATTCACCGTACAAATAACAAATGACTACGAAGGAAAGGTAAAATGTTCAAGGTTACAATATGTGTTGCCAGTGCGCTCATTAAAACTTTTCTTTCCTGCTGTCTGAGGTGTATCTTTACTTTTTGAAAACATCTTGTATTTAAACCTGTAATTGATTATTGAAAAATTAACATTACAGAGGTATTTATAAAAGTTATTTTTACATGTAAGATCTCATTTCATACTAAATTGAGGGTGTTCTACGTTTTTAACCCTCTAAGCATTTTGCCCGTATTTTTCCGTTTCCCAGAAACACCTTAAATTGGCTGTAGACAAAAATATTTTTAACAGAATTGTATTTTAAGATATATGTATGATAAAGAGATATAAAGTGTATTTTAGAAACAAACTGTGAATGAAAATCTCAATTAATATTAGTTTTATGAGCGTTTATGTGAAAATGCAGGAATGCTCTCAGACGCTCAGAGGGTTAAAGCAACATTGTTTCACTATCTCTCACACTTTTTGAAATAGGGCAATAACTTCCAAATTTTACCACTTAGGGTGCTGCAGTCACTCTCATAGGATAGCAGATAGTCATTTTACGATAGGTAGACACTTGTACTACAATTCTATCTCTGTCCATTCAAGAGGTATTTCAGTATACTTTACTTTGCACCCTTGAATAACTTCTTTTTTTTTTTTTGTCACAAAATTGGAAAACCCTCTATTGACTTTTGCTGAGGCAAATTTATAAAGATAATTTGTTTCACTAAATATATCTGAAACTGATAAAGATCATAATTGTAAAGTTCAAAATTATAAGAATTAATAATTTTTATAATTACAGTGGAACTTCCATTTAACGAAGTCTCATCGTTACACTTAAAAACTTCGTTATGAAGAAAATTCGTTAAATAGAAATTAACTTAAATTCTTGAAATTTTTTCTTGAGATATGACAAACAGGTATTGGATTCAGAAGCATTTGATTCAGTTTTAATTATGAAGCCATCTTTTACAAAACAGTTGTGTACGGTCGATGAAATCACGTCACATTCCCAAGTTTTGGCCCAAGCTTTCATCAGCTCTGATACACAGAATCTCAAACTAATGTTTTCACTACATCAGCTTTTTTCTGTCTTTTTCGATAATGTACTTCAAGATTTTTTATTATTCTTTAAACTAATGATTGAAGTTTAGCTGTATTGGCAGGAACAAAAATAACTTTGATGTTCTTCGATTTGTATTTTGAAGCACGTTCTTTTGGATGTACAAAGCAATTGTCTATCAGCAATGGAAGATCAGAATGGTACCTGTCTGACTCTAATAGATATTTTTTGTTTCAATGTATCTGACGCCATTGCGACACCTCATCTTCTATATCATTGAAGGTAAAAGGGGGATTTTGACTTCCCCCAACTGTCAGCGCTGGAGTCTCGGAGTGGGAGAATAGTGATAACAAGTGTTTTTCTTACTGTGAAAAAAATTTGTTTTATTTAGCACCAAGCAGAATGGAGATTATTTAAATGTGTTCATTTTCATACAATCAAATCCGCTGAAATAAATTTGCATATCCTTCGAACAGCAATTGTTTAATTTTAATTATGTACACGTACAAAAGTGGAATAAACTTCGTTATATAGAATATATTTTTCGTAATGTGGAGATTAATTTACATGCTAATGGTGTTCAAAGTCAAAGTTCTGCAGAAAATTTCGTTAATTAGAAAACTTCGTTAAATAGGGACTTTGTTAAAGGGAAGTTCCACTGTATTGCTATTATAAATTTAATAGAAGCATTTCCATTGTGCTTGATTATGTTTCTGCATACATATTTTATTTACTTTTCAGTTATAAATATGGACTTTTTTTTTCAGCTGTTAAAAATCAACAAATTTCTCAGCTGGACTCAATTTTAAATGAACTGGAGAAGGAAAAGTTAATTTGTTCGCAATTAAGAACTGAGGTTAGCAGTCTAGAAGAACAGATGATCAAAAAAAATTCTGCAACTTGTTTTCCTACTGTAAGTCTATTGTAGTGTTGCTTAGTAAGTTACCCTAATTAATAATCAGTTTATTTAAAATATTTGAATATTGAAAATAATAAATTATTACTTAAGTATTAATAAGAAGTAAAATAACTTCTTAAAAACACCATAAAAATTTTAAAATGCGCTAGGCCTTTCGAAAGATCTGGGTCTTTCTTCATCAGGCGCAAAAAGACGTGCGTCTACTATGAAAGCAGCAGCAAGACTGAAATGAGAAATTAGGGAGAGGAAACAAGCTGAAACAACAGCCAATAGGAAAGTAGAAATCAACAGCCAATAGGAAAACAGAAGACAACAGCCAACAGCCAATCACAAAAGGGTAAAATAAAAACAATAGAGAAAACAAAATAGAAGGGGAATAAGGAAGTGAAAAAATAAATAAATAAAAAATAAAATAAAATAAATAAAATAAATAAAATAAATAAATAAAATAAAAATAAATAAATAAATAAAGCACACAAATAAATGAAAAAATGGAAACAGATGAAAAGTTACGTATCTCCACATGGGTGGTATCTTTTGTTATATAATTTATTATTGTGTATATTAAGGTATACATTGGTATAGTTGATTCTAACTTTTGAAGAATCTTTTATGAATTAATTAGAAATAGAAACTAAGCTCAAGTTTTTCTCCTAATGGTGAAAGTTAAAGTTTTATCTTGTTCAGAATAAGGTTTCTTCCCTTCAAAACCTGTAGTTTTCACATTCTCATTTTACTTACCCACCATACGTAGTATAGGGTAAGTCTTGTAATCGTTTTGAAAATCGAAAATTTTTTTTTGACGAATTTACACGTTTCAGACACTAGAGATTCCAAAAAACATATTTTTAGAAAAAAAATTTTGCCGTCCGTCTGTGTGTCTGTGTGTCTGTAAACGCTCTATCTCCCGAAAAAATTGAGATAGACACTTGCAATTTGGTATGTACTTAGTATGTAATAATGGGAAGAAGCCTATTTCATTTCAATAACCTCGATTAACCGGAACAATTTTTTTCGGACTCTCGAAATATTCGTTCTGATAAAAGGTACATAAAAATTTTCGAAATTGTTTATTTTAAGAAATGAATATAAAAGACAATAAAAAAACATAAATTTTGCACAAAGCATGAAGTCGATCGGATAATGAGTTGCCGAGATATTTGTAATCCTATTTTCCACACTCTTCGATTTTTCATGACCCTGTATTTCATCCAAATTTCACTTCAAAGATATATTTTAATTGGAAATTTGACGCTTAATCAGATGCAATAAACCGCTAGTTAATAGGATTATTATTTTTGGAGTTATAAGGAAAAACCTCTTTCAAGCAATTCAGTAATCGAGCCTATAAAGTTATGACGTCATCAAGCCACGATTTTATTTGAATTGCTATGCATTTTATAAGTAGTTTACAGATTTTTGTTTTAATATTTTACTTTATGCATATCCATGATGGGTAAGTATTACGGTGGCCCCCAACGACTAGTTTGATTTGTGTAAAATTTGCAGGCTCTTGTATTATAGAGGCCTCTGACAATGAAGACAGAAATATATCGACAAGTTAGGTGTAAAATCTCGTCAAATGTTTGCAGTCGTAATAAAGCAGCTTGTGTCTATGATATCATCATATCAATTGTTCTTTGGTGTTCCAGAACATATTGCACATGTTTGTTTCTTTTTTAAATTGTATGTTGCATTGTTTTTATTTTAATCATGTGCATTTATTTTGATAAATATGGAAACAATCTTTGATTTACTGAGAACTGAAATGGATGCAATCTAATATTTTCAAAAGCAAGAGCTTTTATCCAACAAACAATTACACGAAAATGGCCATGGAATGAAACTGTATGTTACCAATGATGAAGATGAATGGAGGAGATTCAACGTAAAAGGTTGTAAAAAATAAAACAGTCAAGTGCGAGTTTAACTTGAGCTCAAAGGGTTCTGTACATTACATTTATGAATTAATAAATACCTATTACACCTAATTTTTTCATAATTTTAGTTTCAAATGTAAACTTTCTCTGCATATTTGCATTGCATGATGAAGTAAGCTTGTAAGTACAGGCAGAGTAGCAGAAACATTAAAAACAATTAACATGTGGATAAATCAATGTGAAATCCATATTTTTGAATCATTCCTAATGCTATTCGATATCTTACAAAGCTCTGGCAATACAATTTCCCCTGATATTATTGAAAATTCTGTTATGCACCTGAAGCACTTGATAGAAACTTCCAGACTTTATTTTCCTCCTTCAAAGCCAGAAAATGAGTATACGAGGGATTCATTTTGATTCCAAGACATTAGAGAAGCCAAAACCTTGACATTCTTAGAACAGTAACAACTTGCGAAATTATCATGCAGTGGTTCCATGAAAATTGCTAGCTTACTAATTTTTGGTTGGGTATGAGAAACACATTTGCAGAACTAGCAGAAAATACTATCAAGCAATTACTTCCCTCCTGTGCTATGTATTTGTGTGTAAAGACTTTCTCATTGCACATGTAAAACACTTGTAGAAATCGACTGGATGTTGAACCAGATTTACGAACACATGTTGCAAACGTTGAACCAGATATTGCACATCTAGTAGCAAAAAAAGCAGCAGCATCTCATAGAAAATAGTACTAATTATCTTAAAATGTTAATTATATTTCTCATTAATGCAGCTGGTTTTTTCCAACGCTGTAAAATAAACATAAATGTATGTAATGAAAACTAAATAAGGTTTATATATTAAAATAATTTTTGTTATATGAAATAAAATATTTTTGGGGGTTCTGGAACATTGCATATCACATCAAAGGGGTTGGGGGAGGGTGTCCATGAGATCACAAAGTTTAAAAACTACTTTTATAAAGCTTTTATGAAATTGCTTTGCACATAAATGTATGAAATTTAGAGACTTTACTATTTAAGTGATCATGAATCAAATACCCTTTTTCATTTTCCTATAAATGGGATACATATTGAATTGCAATAACTTACAGCCGGGTGACTGTCTTTCTTTGGCTGTCGTGTCAGGAAAATCGGCCTAAAATACTATGACAACATTTGTTTAAGATCTTTTACCTTTATAAGAAAAGGATAAACACTATTCGATTTTTTGACATATCAGTGTGAATGGTTTTAAAGTTTATGCATTTATGAATGAAAATAATTCAGAAATCAGCCAGGTTTGATTTTAGAAGAGCCTTAAATTATAGCGGTGAGTTGTGGGAGCAAGGTAAGTGTTTACTAACACTGTTTTTATTATTTTTTGTAATTTACAGTTATGACTTCTTTATTTAAAGTTTAGAAGTTTCATATTAATGAACTCCCAATTTCATTTTGTATAAATTTTCTGATGTTATTAATAAGTATTGATAAAAATTATTTATGTAATATAGATTTTAATATTAAAATTTTTATATCTAACAAAATTTTCTTATAGACAGAAGAATTGCAAAAACTACGCGAAGAAATAAAAAATCTCAGAGTCGAAGTCAGTTGTCTCTCGATGGAAGTTGATAGTGTAGGAGGAGAGAGTAAGTTTTGCAATAAATGTTCTTTGATGCTTCAGAAACAGCACTTTTATTCACTTACATACATAGTATAAAACTTTATGGTACTTTTCCGTTATACCAACACCATGCCAAAACGTAGGCTAATGTACCATTTACTACAACCCTGACCATGCAAAGGATTTTACTGCAAACCATGCCAAACCTTGTGACTCCCTATTTATTGAAAGTGAATCATTGTTTATTATTATTTAATTGTAAGTGTGTAAAACATCCTAATAATATTATAAATGTGACCAGAGGGCCCGTGTGATGATTTCGCACTGAAATCTAATATTTTTTAGGTATTTCTCTATTATCCCGTCGACCACTTTTCATAACAAAACCACCGCCAAACTGTAAGATTAAACGTCAAAAATGCAGTCCTATTTACTTGATGTCAGAATCATTATGCGTGTTTGTTATGTAATCTAGTGGTTTTACATTCGACATTTGCGTGTATTTTTCATTATGTTTTACTGATTTAGTAGTTATTTTATTAATTAAAATAACAATTGTGTCCTTAAATTCTTATATTTTATTTATTTATTTATTTTGATATTCCAATGGCAACGTTCTCCCGTTTATTTGGCGATAGTTTTTTGTTATGAAAAGTGGTCGACGGGATAATAGAGAAGTATCATTTTTTATCAATATGTAATAGTTATTAGATGCAGGTTTAAACCTCTAAAGAAAAAGCAAGGATAAAAATATCTGCAAACAACATTTAGTTGTTAGTCAAGCCAGAATATCATCTAATTTATTCCATCAAAGTTAGACTAAAAACTGATCCAAGATTGCTAAAGGCACGCGCGAGAAAAAAAATTAACAATCGTATTTTGACTGCATTAGAGGATGACGTCATCTGCTTCGGGAAAAACATGGGACATAGAAATATAAATCTAAACATTTCAATTTCGCTTTTTAATCATAAGTATAAAATAAACCCGTGCGGTGTTTTTTATAATAATTGCTGAGCATCATATAATGTGGTATTTTATTTTTTTGGCAACAATAATTTCAGGAAAACATTTCATTTCTTTTAAGAAAACAATGCCGATTTAATTTTTAATTTTCAGCAAATTTTCATCAAAAACATGTTTTAACGAATTGTTAAGTGGGCTATGTCAGAAGCCGGTTCAAAAACCTTTTATATGGTATCTCATTCGTTGTTCTGTGTTTCATATTTTCTGAGTAAAAGGGATGTTGACAGGAGAAATAATATATATGATTGTGTATGTGAATGTTTGGCTGAAGTAAACGTCAAAACGGAGAATTTAACGACCCTGTATCTTTGCATATAGATGGATTATAACCCAGAAATGAACTAGGCTAAATTTTATTTATTTTATTCAAATATTTTTCTTAATTAAAAATTTCATTATTTTCATAGAGAATCAATAAACATTTTTCTGTATAAGTGACTATTTTACTTTATCATAGCTAGGACTTTGATTGTTGCCAAAAAGAATTCAAAAGAAGATGAATTTCCGTGATATTTGAAACAAAAATATGGAGTATTTGTTATTATACATGAAATATGAATACATTGAGAAGAGATTTTTTGTCAAAAACTGCATTATAATTGGAAGGAAATATGAACAGTAATTATATTATTAAGAAAAGATTTTGCCTGGACCATGGAACTATGAAAAGGATCCTCCTTAGCTTAGACAAGTATAACGTCATAAATAAAACATGTATTTTTAAATATTCATAATAATACAAGGAGCATGAATATCAGTGTATAATGAAAGTAGATAGATAATAGACGTCATATTTAAAATGAAAAACTGAAATATTTTTTTATCAATTCTGATTAATGATAATCTTGAGTATCAGTTACATACAAATATGAGTTTTCTGCTAAAATTTACGTCCAGAAAAAGAAAATTAACAAGAATTATATCATTAAAAGGAGATTTCTCTGAGAAAAAAGGGACGTCATATTTGAAATAAAACGGAAATTTTCAAATATGTTTTAAAAGGAGCGCGAATCAATTCCGTACATTAATAATACAAGGATCAGTAAGTATAGAAAGTAGATGTGTTTCATGCCATATTTAAAATGAAAAATTGAAATTTTTTTTATCTCTACTAATTATTAAGCATGAATGTCAGTTACATACAGATGAGAGTTTTCTGCCAAAAATCACACCATGATTATTAGGAAAAGAGAAATTAACATGAATCTATTATATTAAAATCTGATCCCTTGTTTATATTTTGCAATTACTCCTCTTAGATTATATCAAATGCAATGTGATTTACTTAACACTGGTTATCATTGATCTGAGGATGTTATATAAAATCTTAGAATTTAAAAAAAATATTTAAATTCAAGATATTATTATTTTTTTTTTTTTTGTAAATTTTAACAAAGTTTCTCTGAAAATGGCAACTAAATTATTCCATTTTTGTTGATAAAAAACGAGAAATAAACAGATTAATATATTTCTATTCCATTTTCTCATTAAAACTGAAAAATAAATTATTTTCAATTTGAATAGATAGTTGAAGAAAAAAAATCTTGATTACAGTAAAATTTTTGAAAAATAAAAACATATTTTCACACATTCAAACTTCATGAATCAATTTATTATGGAGAACAAAAATCATTTGTCAACATATTGTCATCTCTATAATAAAACCGTAAGTCATGTGACTGTCATCAACAATTCCGGAATGCCCGCTTCACGTTTTCATATGCCAGGCGGCCATTTTTATTCAAAATTATATTTTCGAATAAAACTTAATAAATGTTACATTTTTAGAAAGATCGTTCAAAATAAATTAATATTTGAGAGATGACTTACGTTCAATTATGTATATATTCTTCATAACTTCAGTTGAAATTAGCCTCGCAATTGAAATTCTCTATCCATGAAATTAAACAAAAAAAAAAAAAAGATTCATTCGTCGTGAAGGTTTAAAATATTAAACCATTAAACCACGGAGATAATCGTTCGTAAAGTAAGTTTTCCGTGAAAGATTTTTTGGAGCGCTGCCTGGTGTCAAAAACATAATTCGTACCAGTGACACAATCAAAGTTTACCATAATTATGTGCTATACAACTCACCTTCATTCTTTATCTTTTCTTAGCTGAATGTAAACAAATACAACTCCTGTAATGATATTTAATGAATCAAATTTCGAAACAAATTGTCAGTTAATTTGGTATTTATGTATTATACGTGCAAGGAAGAGAGACCACTGAAAATGATTGTTAATCACCAATCATATTTACCATTATTAATGACCAATCGCTTTCAAAACAGTAATTTAATATACATTTACAAAATACATAACATCATTAAGTACTTTTGTGTTATTTGGGTGCAAATCTCGCCAATAGCATATTTAAAATCGCCAATACCAGCTTTTATTTTTCGCGTGTGCTAATTAGAAACGATACTTTGATTTTGAAATCAAATGTTCTGATGGAACAGCTGTCGTAGACGCACCGGGGCACTATATTAACTATAGAGTTGCAATATAGAGAGAAAAAACGGATTGCTGTAATTAGAATTATAGGCGGTATTGTTGGCGTGGCGTATTTACAAGTTACGGATCTTAATAGTCAGTAGACATTAAGCAGAAATGCCAAAGTAAGGGAATTATGCAGTTATGAAAACTCCTGAACTATATCAAAATAGGAGAGCAGAGAAAAACACAGTCGAACAGAGATCGGCATCTAGAAGAAAGTTCGTGAATTTTAATGAGATTCTACGCCACGGGTCAAAAGTGCTGACAGCAAATATGGTTTAAAAGAAATGTGATTATCAAAACTGGCTTCCAAAAGTTCAATGTTTCACCAAACCATACTCGAAAATTACGTGTTATAATATGCACCCCGATTATGTCACATTATTCAAGACGTTTTAAATGAGAATAATGATAGATTTTCTAATCTCCCGTAATCAAGTCTACAGCCAAAGGTAGCGAGAAACAAACAAACAAACAAAAAAATATTGGCAACAATATGGTTCAGTGTAAATGTGGATATCATTAAAGACTTTCGCAAAATAGACTTCAATGCACCAAATCGTATTAACTAAAATATGCCATTTGGCAATGGATCCAATTACGGAAAACTACTTAATATGTTTAAGAATCTCCTCATTAGCAAACATATTGCAACTGATAAGCAAACGGATATGAAGCATAAACGCTTAAGTTGGTTAAGCGGTTTTTGTCAAGAAAGATGAAATACATAACAACAAAAAATATGCGAAATGCTACCATGATCGCAAAAGTTTTTGATTTGTCTATTAGAATATTCCGGTTTGGCGAAGGATTACGGAAAAAAATAAATTATGAATAAAAGTAACGTGTTATAGTGCTTTTAACATACATTTAAGGGAGACCAAACTGGTCGCCAGTGGCGGCTAGTTTAGAAATAAAGATTTATTTTCAGCCGTAGATTAAACAAGAGTTCACAAGAGTTGAATTTAAAGAAAAAGAATATACTATTTTCAATTAATTATTTTTGAAGGATGGCTGTTAAAACGTTTCACAAAGGTGCTAAAAGTAAAATGGTTTATCAGGTAAAATTCACACTTGTTTTTACTTTATTCGTTGATTTCTATGATTTTATTTGGCCTGCCTTTTTTCATTGGTTGCAGTTTCATTTTCGTGATTATTTATCACAAAAATTAACTTTTTAAAAACTGAGTTATGTCAAAGCCTCTATAACAAAGAAATACTGTATTGTCTCCTATGGAATGTGATAAAGAGTTAGTTAATTATTGGGAGTGAAATATTTTGCTTAATTAATGCATTTATTCTTCTTTTAATGTTACATGAACTAAGTCACGGGTAATAGCTAGGTTACTATATTTCGTATCAAAAACATTTTTTGTTAAGTTATAACTTACATTTTTTGCTGACATTGAGATGGATTTTACCATTTGGCTGTTACCTGATGATAAGCAAACTGCAATAAAATTGTTTCAGGGCTATGGAACTATACATAAAGAAAGTTTTTTTGCGAGATGACAGCTATGAACATTTCACAGTAAAAAATCGCAAGTATAATTTGTTGATCCTGATGTTGGATGTTATACCTAAGCTGTTGAGAGATTATCAGGCTTCACAAAATGGCTTAATAAAAAACACCACATCACTGTTCATTATTATGTACAATCCTATCTGTGGACACAGATGTTTCACATAATACATGACACAATGTATTAAAAAAAGAAATGTTTACTGCAATGCTAAGAGACATTTACAATTTCACGCTTGCAGTTTAAATTTAGTTTTATTTATTATTTTATTGCATAATATTTATTTGTTTTTTAAGCATAAATTTGTATTGATTTATTAAAATAGTTTGTGAAAGTCTGTAATTTTCAAATGTTATGATCTCTTTTGCACCAACAATGTTAATTTTTTCCTATGTTTCATTTTGCACCAATTGACACTTGGCGACAATGGTGTTGGTATAATGGAAAAGTACCAACTTTATTGTTAATTATTTTTTGTAATTATTTATTGCAGTTTTTTTTCAGATTGTTAAAAGTATTTTGTAGGAAATAAATTCTGCACTTCGGTAATTTTGATCATTTATTTATTTATTTTATTTTTGAACATAAGACTTTGAAATGTAAACAGTTAGCAGCATTATGTATGTGGAATAAACTGTAGATAGTTATCATCAATCTAAACATTTATATGTAACACATGTAAATATTGTTATTAGATAAGCAGAAATTTGATTTTTATATTTTAGTTATAACACTATTTTCTATATTTTATTTCTAACTACAGTCGAACCTCCATATATTGGACTTCCACATATCGAAATTTTCTATATATCGAACTTTAAGCAAATCTCCATGTTCATTACATAGAAAAACTGTTTCTGTATATCGAAAAAACCTCTATACATCGAAACTTTTTCAAGACATATTGAGAGATTTTATTCCACTTTGGACCTGTTGTCTCACGAAAAATGAAGGTCAGGGGATAAAGGAAGTTTATTGAAGGCCATTACAAACCTCACATTCCAGCTGGGGATGAGGGGTGGACAAACAGGTTGTTGTTCCCCCAACTCATTTTCGAATTTCGGTTGCAACCTACAGACGAAGACATACTGAATTTGTTTCATGAATCTGAAACAGAAATCGAAGAACCAGAGGAAGTAAATGAATCTGAAAACATTTCCAAGCCATCGAAAAAAGAAATGCGAGAGGCGTTTGAAACAATATATCGTGGACTTCAATTCGCAGAAAATGTTCCTCATGAAGTTTTTAGTGGACTGAATAAATGCGAACATTTCTTTGATGAATTTTCTGCAAAAGTGACTGTTCAGTAAGATAGTCATAGTTTTTTTAACAGACTGTAACTGTGAGCATTGTAACCACTGTCTGGATTATTGTTTTAATAAAAGGTATGTAGTACTCAATAAACCTTTCATACTAATTCATTTTTTTCATTATTAACTTTCATTTAATGCAATTCGCATTAGAAATGCAGTTCCGTATACAAAAACTAGTCGGATGTGTCAATCCCAAAACTTTCTTCTATCTCACACAGGTTTCGCATATACTAAAAAGAATCAGCACCAATTTATATCAAGGTATAACTGAAACTCAAGTTTTATTAAATTCCGTGCAATATTTCTTAAGATATGACTATCGCTAAAATCGTGTAAATCCTGCAAAATGCTGCATAGCAGCGGCACCTGCTGGGCAATTTTTGCCAAAAACTAATCAGCACCAATTTATATCAGCGACTAACTGAATATAAAGGTTTATTAAATTCCGAGCATTAGTTCTTGAGTTAGAGCTATTGCGGAAATCGTGAAAAATGCTGCATAGCAGCACCACCTGCCGGGCAATTTTTACCAAAAACTAATCAGCACCAATTTATATCAGGGACTAACTGAATTTAAAGTTTTATTAAAATCCGAGCATTAGTTCTTGAGATAGAGCTATTGTGGAAATCGCGAAAAATGCTGCATAGCAGCGCCACCTGCTGGGCGATTTTTACCAAAAACTAACCAGCACCAACTTATATCAGGGACTAACTGAATCTAAAGTTTTATTAAATTCCGAGCATTAGTTCTTGTGATAGAGCTATTGCGGAAATCGCGAAAAATGCTGCATAGCAGCGCCACCTGCCAGGCGATTTTTACCAAAAACTAATCAGCACCAATTTATATCAGGGACTAACTGAATCTAAAGTTTTATTAAATTCCGAGCATTAGTTCTTGAGATAGAGCGCCCACAAAATTTTTGTCACATACAGACAGACAGACAGACATTTTCTAAAAACTATCAAATCGTGTTCAGGACCTTCTAAAACGTATAAATCCGTCGAAAACTGGAAGTCGAAAATTTTCATGAATCCAATACTTTTTTCTTGTAAAGATAGAAGAAAGTAATTAGCTTTAGTTTTAATGTTTTAGGAGTAATTATTATAAAACTCAGATCGCTTCTATATATCGAAATTTCTATATATCAAATTTTTTTCCAGAAATTTGCTACTTAGATATATGGAGGTTCGACTGTATTTTACTTACTTTTCTATTAGTCAGTGTACTAGTATTGTAAATTTTGATAATGCAAATTAATATGTTGTCCATCATTTCTTCATTCAAAAATTAATATTTACAAACTGTTTATTATAATTATTTTTAAGCTCAAATATAGTTATATAATTTGTAGAAATAGTTTACATCTTTAGAAATACTAATTGAAATTATAATTGTTGAATTTTTGTTAAATCAGGCATGAAACCAAAAGAGTGAAAAGTGTTCAGGCCTGGAAGTGAACCAGGGCCATTGGCATTGCATACCAACGCATTACCACCAGTGGTGCCAACTTATATGGTCTGTGGTGCCCCAGCCCACCCAATAATTTGTCATCCCAGCTGACCCAAATCCCATTGTTCTATTTCATTATTTATTTCGCTGTTTATTACTTACCCATCATACGTATAGTAGTATAGGGTAAGTCTTGTAATCGTTTTGAAAATCGAAAATTTTTTTTTGACGGATTTACACGTTTCAGACACTGGCGATTCCGAAAAACATATTTTTAGAAAAAAAAAAATTTCCGTCCGTCTGTGTGTCTGTAAACGCTCTATCTCCCGAAAAAATTGAGATAGAGACTTGCAATTTAGTATGTACTTAGTATGTAATAATGGGAAGAAGCCTATTTCATTTCAATAACCGCGATTAACCGTAACAATTTTTTTCAGACTCTCGAAATATTCGTTCTGATAAAAGGTATATAAAAATTTTTGAAATTGGTTATTTTAAGAAATGAATATAAAAGACAATAAAAAAACATAAATTTTGCATAAAGCATGAAGTCGATCGGATAATTACTTGCCGAGATATTTGGAATCCTATTTGCCACACTCTTCGATTTTTCATGAACCTGTATTTCATCCAAATTTCACTTGAAAGATATATTTTAATTGGAAATTTGACGCTTAATCAGATGCAATAAACCGCTAGTTAATAGGATTATTATTTTTGGAGTTATAAGGATGTTTCTTTCAAGCAATTCAGTAATCGAGCCTTTAAAGTTTGTGAAGTCATCAAGCTTTGATTTTATTTGAATTGCAATGCATTTTATAAGTAGTTTACATATTTTTTATTTTAATATTTTACATTATGCATATCCATGATGGGTAAGTATTACGGTGGCCCCCAACGACTAGTTTTTTACCCTGAAAAAAAATTATTTTACCATTTATCAGTAGGTGTGAGTCAATGATAATTTCTTTGCATATCCCACTGACACTAATAAATCACTTAAAAGTGACTGAAATGTTTTGCTCGATGTTTAGCTTTCAGCACTTTCAAATTGTAGTCATAGTATGATGATATAATAGAAAATATTGATGTCTCAAGGAATCAAGAATGTAATTTCATTTTTTTATTTTTTTATTTTTTACTTTAAAACATGTTAATTTGATTTTGAGTTATCGTCCATCCCCTTCCGTCCACTCTTCAATGGGAAAAAAAAAACTGTCATGCAATTTTACCCAAATATTCTTGAGTCCACCCAATATTTTTCAAAAGTTGGCACCAGTGATTACCACTGAGCTACCTGTACGATATCCAGCCTGGTACTCCTCACTCTTATAAGTTAGCAAGGCAGCACCTGCAGAACAAGATGGAATGTCTTCGTGAACCACAACTACTGTGGCAAGCATGAGATGCAAATTGCCATTTATTCCAGCATCGATGGATATATATATGTAGTAATTCTTATTTATAATACTACAGGTCCTTAAGTATTTACTTGACTATGAAAAGAGTATAGTTTTTCAATGTTTAAACAGTCTTTTATTACTTTTAGACAACGTACGTAAACAAAGACAACGATGAGATTATTCAATACTATAACGTATTTGTACAGATAAACTTTAATTCACCTAGAATTGCACTATAAGCTCTTTATTTTACATACATCTGATTATCCATCTTCATACTTGGATACCAAACTATTGAACAACAACCTATTTCTCGCTCTCTTTTTATCTATCACGAGTCTTGTAATAATCTTGCGATATCACATATCTGTTAATTAAATCATTGAGTTTGTGTTGTGACTATTGATGCATAGATGGGTATTATTTAATTTTTTATCCCACATATATATATATATATATATATATATATATAATCCAGCAAAAACATGATTTTGGCCTGAACTAGCACCACCCCCCTCACCAGAAACAAGACAACACAAGAAAACACAGCAGAAAATATATGTAAAAATAAATAGAAACAGAAACAAGCTGCGGCCTCATCAGCAGTGGGTAAATTCAAAGGCAGCCAAAGACAAAAAGATTAACAAAGATTGTTAATCTTTTTGTTCCGATGCTTGGCTGCCTTTGAATTTACCCACTGCTGATGAGGCCGCAGCTTGTTTCTGTTTATTTTTACATATATTTTCTGCTGTGTTTTCTTGTGTCGTCTTGTTTCTGGTGAGGGGGGTGGTGCTAGTTCAGGCCAAAATCATGTTTTTGCTGGATTATATTGAATTTGTGTGTTTTAATATGCAGCTTCTGGTGCTGTTCACACGATTATATAGCTGTTTTGTTTATGATGTGATGGTTACTGCTTATATATATATATATATATTTATATACAATTTGTAGAAATATATGCCTGTAGTAATACTAATTGAATTTATAAACGCTTAATTTGTAGAAATGATGTAGAAATTCTAATTGAATTTATAATAGCTGATTCAGCAACTATAAAATATTATGTTAAAGTACAGCGGTAATTAGTATTTCTACAGGTATAAGCCATTTCTGCAAATTATATATATATATATTCATCGATGCTGGATTAAATGGCAATTTGTGTCTTATGCTTACCACAGTAGTTGTGGTTCAAGAAGACGTTTTATCTTGTGCTGCAGGTGCAGCCTTGGCAATTTATAATAGTGAGGAGTGCCAGGCTAGATAACGTCCGGGTAGCTCAGTGGTAGAGCATTGACACGCAATGCCAATGGCCCTGGTTCGAATCCAGGCCTACACACTTTTTCACTCTGTTGGTTTCATACCTGATTTAGGAAAAATTCAGTGATTATAAATTCAATAAGAAAGATAGTTGTTTTTATTTTTAATTTTTTTGACAATGTATTGACCATAGTCTTTCAATACTATATTCTTTATTTGTGTTCAGTATAATAATGTAAAAGTTGGTGTTAGTGCAACATATTTATAAAAATGGTTTTTTTAGAGTAAGGAGGTTTTCCTTTTTTTGAATACTTTATACATTAGGTTGGGAATTAAATAGTATAAAAATTTAATGAAAAAATATTTATGAAAGGTGTCAGAAAGTATAATTTAATAAATTATAGAAGAGTTATTGCATGTTAAATCAATGAATGAAATAATATTTTTGGACCTTGACATCTCAGATTTAAATAATTTTGGGTTTATAATTTGTACTCATGGAGTATATAAATAATCCAAATTTTTATTTATTATTATTATTATTTTTTTTTGGCTTTGCAATTTTTTTTAACAAAGTTTTAAAAATGGCAAAAACTGCCAATTTTGGAATAATATATCATGTACAAATTTTTGTTAATATTTCAGTAACAATAAATAATGCTAGAAAGGTCCTTTTGATGAAAAAACGGAGAAATGGAGTTTTGAGAAATTATTTTTTGAATATGAATTGTACATATGAGACATTGAGAATATAAGTAGTCCAGTGAATAAAGGAGAAAAAATGTCCAATGTTTGAACAAATTCATATAAAGCTGATTTCTTCTTTTGATCATAGACTATCATGAAGGGGTCATTTTCTCAAAAGTCCCTACCTCTCTTCGCAGAGCCCTACCCCCCTTCAGCTCCCCTCCTCTGAACATCAAAATATGTAGACTTTTGCGAAAATCCATTTAATTCAAACACTAAAGCCTTTAAAGATTTGCGTCTTTTTCTGAGCTGTTCCCATGCCTGTTACAATTTTTAAAATTACGACTTTCCTCTAAAATCAATATTTATGGCAATAAAAAATTATAAATTTCAAAAATCAGATTTTTTTTTCAAGGTGCAGTCTTTGAATTTTTCTTCTATTGTTATAAAACATAAAAAAAATATTGTATGTATTTTATGTAAAAAATGTTTTACATAAAAATTTACTAACTCTTTACCCTTTTAATGATATAGGTTTCAATATAAGGGGGGGGGGTGATATTTGAACTTAATTTTACTTCTTGCAAATAATGCTTACATAATTAATTGTTTTCAAAATTTAGATGTAATGCCACACATGTTACCCCTTCCCCCTGTCACACTATGTTATACTTTGTGGTGTCCTTCCCCTTTCTTGAAGTATGATATAATTAGTGGATACCCCATATTAGGTTTCTTTTGTTTTTATTTTTAAGGGAAATGTCACATACTTTAACCTTCAGAATCTGCAACTTTGTGTTAATCTGTTGGGCACTTCCACCAAGTTGTGCTTACATAACCTTTATAATTGTTTGCAACCACTTGTTTAATATTCTAGACAACATTTTCTTGATTATGAGAACCTTAATATGATAATTTATTTTATCGTCATATGTAACGTACCATTTCAGAGGAGATGGAGAAAATTTCAAAAACTGGTAATTTTAAGTCATCAGCTTTGCATTAAATATTGTTCTGTGAAAACTAATTTAATAAAAAAATTATAAATAACATTTTATTCTTGGTTTTATTGCCTTAAATGTAGTCTTTGAGTGTGTTGAAAATTTTAGAATGATTTTAATCAATGACGTGAAAATTAACAATTATTTGTACTGTTAATGTTCAGTTTAGTTGTTCCTGACCAGGCTCAAATAAATGTTTCTTTCTAATGTATTTTATTAAAAGGGTAAACAAATGTATGTTATGATACAAAATTATTTTTTAGAAATTGTCTTCTGGAAATTATATCAGTTCTCCCATTAGATTTTTCTAATAGTTTATTTCTTTTCAGTTTTAACTTAAATACTGTTAACTTTCATTTGGAAATTTAAGCTTACCTGTGTTGGGAACTGATGCTATTATTTTGACAACAGACATAAAACTTAGTCAGTGCAATTTTGTATACTCTGAAAAGGCGTTTACATTGCAGTTACCAAATGCAGTTCATTTACTAGCATTTTAGTAGATTTTTAGGTGCCATTCATATGTGTATTGAAAATGTTGACCAGTTTTGTAGCAATGAAATAAAATATAGCATTGGTGACTAATTTCCATCCAGTCATCATTGTTGGTGCCTAACTTTTGATTTTTTTCTTTGCTTATAATATGCAAATTCAATTCCCTTTTTAACATTTTCCCACAAAGTTGAAAAGTGCTCTAACTCATATAAATAGACTCAAATTGTCATGCAATTAATATATGTTATTGATGTTTACTATGACATGTTTGGTATTGAAAATGAAATGTGTAGCACTTATAATTTATTTACAAGAATACTCAAAAGAATTCCATTACATTACAGTCTATGGAAAAAAATCATTTGCAGTTTACTTTAATGATGTTGCACAATTTAAAACACATTGCAATTGATATATGTTATTGAGGTTTACTATGGCATGTTTGGTATTGAAAATGAAGTATGTAGCACTTATAATTTTTTTTTTACAGGAACACTCAAAAGAATTCCATTACATTACGGTCTATGGGAAAAAATCATTTGCGGTTTACTTTAATGATGTTACACAATTTAAAACACATTGAAAATGATATATATCACTGAGGTGCACTACAAGAGGCTTACTATAGAATATGGTGTGCATAGCACTTATAGTTCCAGTGCAGGAACACTCAAAAGAATTCTGTTACATTACAGTCTTTGGAGAAAAATCATTTGGTGTTGATTTTAAAAATGTTTCACTATTTCAAAACATATTGAAATCAGGGTTTAATTTCTAACAAAAAAAGTACCGGAGCCCTAATATTCTACAGTACTAATAACTGTAGCGTGTCCTCCCCTGCCCCCTCCACTGCATAGTTGAATGTTGAATTCAGGGGGTGGCCCGGGCGGACATCCCCCCCCCCGGAGCATTGAAATGTCCCCCCGAAAGATTTCAGATTTTATGCTTTTAATGGTCAAAAAGTGCAATCTCCCCCCTCCCCCCCCAGAACTCTATAATGTCCCCCCCCCCAGAGCCACAGAAATCCCCCCATGAGAAAAATGTCTGAATTCAACACTCCTCCACCATCACTCTAATCTGCATATTTATATTTCATACATTAATAAATCGTTAAAAATAGAGCATTAAAAAAGAAAAAGAGTTCTTTATTTTATATATACTAGGGGCCTTTGCCCCCTGCTCGCTACGCTCAAAACCCCCGTTCTGATTTTGCAGCCTCTTAAAACCTGGTAATGTATCCTGTTTTAAAAAGATGATGATGATGTCACAAACGGTGACTATCTTCTGTAATCAGGTTATAATGCTTTTTCATTTAAATGGGGTATTTTTCAGTTATCATAGCCTTACCCACTGCTGTCGCGACAGTTTATGGTTGTTTTGGGGATTGATAAGTATTGATAAGTAATTATGGATTAATAAATAATTATGTCACATACAGTGTTTTGATAGAAAATAATGCAAAAGCTTCGATATGGAAGGAAAAAGAAAGGGTAATTTAGGCTTCGGTTTTTCGGAAGAGTTGCTTGGCTCACTTGGGAGTCACTTGGCTCCAGTGAATTCCGACCAATGTTTAAATATTTACTGAAAGCAGAGAAGTATCGAAGCCAGGCTCCGGTGGGCTCCAGCGCAACTTAAGCCCTGATTGAAATTGATTTTTCACTAAGGTGCATTACAAGAGGCTAACTATACAATATTGTGTGTATAGTATTCATCGTTCATTTACAGGGACACGCAGAAGAATTTGATACTGTCTGTTAACAATAATTGTTTTAACAGAGTTTTCCGTTCGTTTTCAGTGTGTTTTTAAATTTAACTCCATTTTTTCCCCCTATTATTTCATGTGTATAAATTCTATAGATCATATACAGGGCAGCACAGAAGTTCTCAGAGCACATTTCCGTTTATTGACAAAAATTTCAGAACGGGAATTTTAAACTGTGCTACACATTTTCTAAGTGAACTAAAATTTAGCATTCTATATAATATACATACAAATCTAAAGATCATATACAGGGCTGCACAAACGAATTCAGGTATTTTTCTGAATATTGTTAATAATTCCCGAAATTGGATTTTTAAGTGTGTTATGCTTTTTCCAAATTGTTTTCTGAGACATCATCTTTCACCTTATTAAACAATAAATATTTGTAAAAGTATTTTGGAAGTGTTGGAAAGTGTTACATAATCTATGCTTGACGCATGATTTTTTTGTTCTGTTTAATAATTGAAAGACAAACAAGTCTTTATTTGCTTTTTCTGACACTCAACAAATTGTTATTTGTTAGACTTTTAGACCTAACTTGACTGATTAATGGCTTGCGATTGATTTATGGCAGAAAGATGTACAATATAGGTAACCTATGTGCCCAGCCTAAAAAAAAAATATGATACAAATTGGTTTTCATAAATTATCAAATACTTCAGATTTGTTTTATCATTATAAGTCTGTTTGTAGGCATATTCATGAGTGAAATAAATAATTTTAAAATTGCACCTAAGGCTGAAAGAACATTTTGGCTATTGAGAAAAAATGTTTAGGTGTCATTAATGTTTGACTATTTCCTCCTAATTCCTGACCCTGATCGGATAGAAAAATGAATTAAATTTTATTATTGCATTGCCTGTTCTGCTAACAGTTTCTTTTGTTATTAATGTTACATAATGCATTTTTTTAAACTGTAGATTTACCGCCTGAAAATGTTAAGAATATACCCAAAAGTAAAGAATCAGGTGAAGATGATGATGAAAGGAATCAGTGGCTTTGTGAGAAATGTTCCTTTGCCAATCATCCTGCCTTAGAAATTTGCGAAATGTGTGAATTACCTAAAAATTCAGGTATGTTATGTCTTTTAATTAATTATGTTCTTTTAATGTATTTGTTTTATTTTTATTTTGTCATGGCCTGCATGGGCAATATTGTCATTTCTTTTTAACAAGCCTATCATACTTTTTATGTCTTTAGTGTAAATTAGATTCAGCACTGAAAATGACTAAGCCTTGAATGTCTAGTTCTGGGAATCTTTATTAATAAATAAAAATTGTTTCATTTATTTCAAAATTAAATATTGCTTTGTAAATTAGTCAGATATTTTAATAACTTCGGTTGGTGTGTGGTATTATTTTAAGATTTTCCCTACATATGAAAATAACTACAGTGAAACTTCCATTTAACGAAGTCTCATCGTTATACTTAAACACTTCATTATGAAGAATAGTCGTTAAATAGAAATCCACTTCAAATTATGAAACTTGTATACACATAACCCACATAAAATGAAAAGTACACATAAAATGGAAATATTTGAAAAATTTATTGTAATTCAGGCAGTCAATTTTTTATGCAATGTAGATATGAGAAAATAATAATTTAATTAGAATAATGTCTAAAAGAACGCATAACAAAGAGAAGTACACAGAAACCGAAGCGTACCTTTCCTTTTTTCGTTAAAATGTGATTAAATGTCTGTGTTTTGATTAAATGATTTAAATGTGTTAATTTTCATACAGTCTGCCGAAATAAATTCATACACCCATTGCAACAACAACTTCTTTGTTTGAATGCTGTACACGTACAACAGTGCAAAAAAACTTCGTTATATGGAATAAGTTTTTCATAATATGGAGATTAATTTACATGTTAATGATGTTGAAAGTCAAGGTCCTGCAGAAAATTTCGTTAAGTAGAAAGCTTCGTTAAATAGGGACTTCGTTAAAGGGAAGCTCCACTGTATTTGATAAAATAAAGGTTTATTTACATTGAATTTTAATTTGTCTTAAAAGTCTCAAATTGCCCAACAGTTGCTATTGCAACACAGATAACACAATAAAATGTATT
This sequence comes from Maratus michaelseni, assembly GCA_963931845.1. Lineage (NCBI taxonomy): Eukaryota > Metazoa > Arthropoda > Arachnida > Araneae > Salticidae > Maratus > Maratus michaelseni. The sequence continues at coordinate 6,289,506 of OZ007591.1, forward strand.
GTGTTATCATGAACTCTTAGATAGTTTTAGACTTTGTAAGATCAGTTGTAAATATATACTTGTATATTTTTATGTTTGTTTTAATAAACCAGCTGTTATATAAGTTTAGAATTCTAATTTTAACTCAAATAGTATTTATACTGAAAGCATGATAATGAAAATAAAAGTAAATGTTGAATGCATTTAAATTAATCTTAAATCTAGTAAATATCTTAAAATGAAAAATAAATAAAATAGTTAGCTTTTAATCAATCTTTTTTTCTTACCTACCTACTTACAACTAAACACTTTTTACTTAAAAATAAGTTAAATTTTTTGTACTCGGGAAAATTGTATCTTGTTTTGGATGATCACATTTTTCTTTTTAATTCCTAATTCTATATTTTGATTTGCCGGACAGTCATAATGTAAAAAGAACCAGTTGGCTCGTGTAAAGATTTCGCACTGCAGTCTAATAATTTTTAGAAATATCTAATATTTTTTAGATGCAGGTTTAAACTTCTATAGAAAAATTAAGGATAAAAATATCTGCAACCAACTTTAGTCAGAACAGAATATCATCTCATTGATTCCATCAAAGTTATAGTAAAAACTGATTAAAGATAGCAAACGGCACACACGAAAAAAAAAAAATAACACTCTTATTTTAACTACATTAGAAGGTGACGTCATCCGCTTCTTGAAAACATAAAACAAAGAAAAATAAATTGAATACATTTGAAATACAATTTAATCTAATATAATAGAGCATACCTTTCTTCTACATGTGAAATATCACTGCTTCGATCTATCAATGGTGACTTTTTCTTCTAAGTATTTCATTTTCAATTTTGCTTTTTTAACCATAAATACAAAATAAACTTGTGCGGAGAAATCATACTTTATCTTTTTTGTACTACTTATTTTATTTTATAATCATTGTTTAGCACCATATAAAGCGGTATTTTATTTTTGTGGCAACACTAATTTGAGTAAAATCCTTTCATTTCATTTATGAAAACAATGTTTATTTAATTTTTAATTAACAGCAATCTTTAATCCAAAAACATGTTTTAACAAAATGTGAGTGTACTATGTCAGAAGCTGTTTCAACAACCTTTCAAATGATACCTCATTCGTTGTTGTATGGCTTCTAAATTCATAGAAAAAGGGATGTTAACAACAGAAATAATATATACCAGTGGACATGTGTGAAGATTCCGCTCTGCAATTGAATATTTTTTACAAATATCTAATATTTCTTAGATGAAGTTTTAAACTTCTAAAGAAAAATTAAGGATTAAAATTATCTGCGAACAACATTAGTCAAGCCAAAATATCATGTTACAGTAAAAACTGACAAAAAAAAAAATTATGAATCGTATTTTAACTGCATTAGAGGGTGACATCATCTGTTTAAAAAAAAAAAAAAAAAAAAAGACATGGGATAAAGAAAAATAAATTGAGCATTTGAATTAAAATTTTGCTTTTTAATCATAAACATAAAATTAACCCGTGCAGCAATTGTCCTACTTTTTGAACATTTCCAATTCTCCAATCTTTTTTGAACATTTTTAACACTTTCCAACCTAGTTGAAAAGTGTTTATGACTTCGGTTTGTCTGGCCGTATGGCAGTCTGCCGTCTGCCGTCTGTCCGTGCTCTAACTCCCGTAAATATGCTCGGATTGCCTTGCAATTTTTATATGTTATTGTCGTTATCTATAGCACGTTCCCTATTTCAACTGAAGTGTGTAGCACTGATAGTTTTTTTACAGGGACACTCAAAAGAATGTCGTTACATTACGGTCTATGGGGAAAAATCTTTTGCGGTTTATTTTAATGATGTTACACAATTGCAAACACATTGTAATTGATATATATATCACTAAGGTGTATTACAAGAAGCTTAGTATGGAATAGGGTGTGGATAGCACTTATAGTTAATTTACAGGGACAGTCAAAAGAATTCCGTTACATTACGTCTGTGGAGAAAAATCGTCTGCGGATTATTCAAATAATATTTCACTATTTTAAACGCATTGAAATTTATATACATCACTAAGGTGCATTACAAGAGGCTTACTACAGAATATTGTGTGTATAGCAGTCATCATTCACTTACAGGGACACACAAAAGAATTCTCTACTGTCTGTTAACAATAATTCCTGGAAGTGCATTTTAAGTTACTGAACCCGATTTTAAATTTAACTCACTTTTTGTTTATTACGTGGTGTGTATAAATTCTGTAGATCATATGCAGGGAAGCACAAAAGTTCGCGAACACATTTCCGTTTATTGACAGAAACTCCAGAAGGAGAATTTTAAACTGTGCTACGCGTTTCTTAACTGAACTAAAATTTAGCATCCTATGTAGTATATATACAAATATATAGATCATATACAGGGCTGAATAAAAGTATTCGGATGTTTTTCCGAATGTTGTATGTGTTGGAAATTCCTGAAATTATGTTTTTAAATATGTTATGCGTTTTTCAAATTGTTTACTTAGATGTTATCTTCCAGCTTATTAAACGGTATGATTTGTAAAATTATTTTGGAAGCGTTGGAAAGTGTTACATAATCTATGCTTGAAGCATGATTTTTCGTTCTTGTTTTTTTTGTTGTGGTATTTTATTTTTGTGGCAGCACCACTAATTTGAGGAAAACTTTTCATTTCATTTATGAAATCAATATCGATTTAATTTTTTATTAATTGCAACTTTTAATCCAAAAATATGTTTTAATGAAATGTGAGTGTACTATATTAGAAGCTGCTTCAAAATCCTTTCATATGGGATCTCATTTAGCGTTCTCATTTTGTATTTGCTTAGAAAAAGGGATGTTGACAACAGAAATGATATATATGATGATAAGCAAGTGCAGTGTTTTTTTTTATTTGTATTTAACTCATTTTACTGTTTTTTTTCTTCTTGCTTCTTTTCTTTCTTCAGACTCTGTACAATCTAATTCATCTTATTATCCAAGTACCCATTTTCAGTTAGTGTCATCTTCTAAGCCACCACTTCGAAGACCGATTGGAAGTATTCAGATTTCTGTTACTCGTAGGGTCCCTGCTTCTAAAAGTGTAAAATTGCAACTTACTCATAGATTACCTAGATAGTAAATGTGATTTATAGACTTTTATATTTCTTCAGTAACTTCATATTATTATTTAACACATTTATTGAAAGTTAAACGTCAATATTTTTTGCAGAATTATTTATTTATTTATTTTTATATTATTCTGGAGACTTACTCTCTTTAAATAACTTTATTGATATTCAAAATTTGGATTTTTTAAAATAAAAATTATTAAAAAAAATTCTCTCTATCCTCTTCTGCATTTTCACATTTCCATTGTCTGCTACAATCTTTAATTTAAACAAATCTGTATTCATCTTACCTCATGTGTTTGGATTTCTGCTGTTGTTTTCATGGCTTATTTAGCATTGAAGAAATTAATATCAAAGAAGTTTTGGAACAGATGAAAGCTATGATATTTCCTTTCTATATGCACTTGATTTTTATATAGTGTTTTACTTGAATGACATTAGGGGTGCACAACCTTTATAAGAGGAGGGCCACCATCTGACCCATTCGACGAAATTCATGATTTTTACATACTGGATTGGCAAAATTGTCAATTTTTGCACACCCGATCTTCAAAATTCTCAATTTTTACTTGCCCGATTTGGCAAAATTCATGATTTTTTTCACACCCTGTTGGCAAAATTCGCTATTTTTATGCCGCCAATCTTCAAAATTCATGATTTTTCTGTGCCCAATCAGCAAAATTCATGATTTTTAAGCGCCCGATCGACTAAATTCATGATTTTTATGCACTGATCAGTAAAATTTACGATTTTTATGTGTCTAATCATCAAAATTCATGATTTTTACGCACCCGATCGGTAAAATTTACGATTTTTATGTGCCCAATCGTCAAAATTCATGATTTTTATGCATTCGATTGACTAAATTCATGATGTTTTTCTGCGACCAATGAACAATATTTGCTATTTTTTTCGGGCCTAATTAGCAAAATTTGCAATTTCTGGAGATGTTGGCCTTTAGGGTCTCCGTAGGCCACCAGCTAACCCATCGCGGGCCACAGGTTGTGCATTCCTAAATTACATGAATGTTTCAACTTCACATTTTTTTTGGTTAAATGTCATCAATAAAGCTGTATGTTTTTCTCTTTGTTTCCCAACTGATGAATATTACTAAAGTCCTTTAACTGCATTATAAATCACTATAAACTTATTTGGTGCATGTATAGAGGGGAAAAATTCACTCTGTGATATTATTTCTTGTTCTTAAATACTTTTTACCTCATAAAAGCTGAGCTGTTAATGTTATATTAATAATAATGCATTTTATTTATTTTATTTATTATAACTGCAAGGAATGTCTTTTTTGTTTGTTTATTTGTCCTTTTATTTGTTGTTGATGTTGATATTAGTTTGTGGGTGATATGTGGTATGGATTAGATTTGTTTATTTCAATCTTTTTATGATTATGAAATGTTATTGCTTAATTTGGAACATTTTGAATATCATTTTTATTGAGTCATTATCAACATTCTGTACAGAATTTATAAAATTAAGGTTGTGTGCTTTTCATATCATATCATTATTTAAACTATACATATGGAAATATTGTATAGTTGGATGCATTGTAATTAAAATGTTACTTGTCTAGTTATTGATGTACGAAATTATTTTAGGGATTTTTTTAACATTGTTTAATAATAATAAATATAATAGATTATAACACCTTGTAATAATATATTTCTTTTAAATGCTAAAAGGTGTAAACTAACAATATAATATACAGTAAAATTAATTTACATGAATTAAAATGTTGACATGTTTCATCTCACTCCGAGCCATTTTCAAAAACAAATGAGAATATTCTATAATTGCACGGTCTTTGAAGTAATTATTTGAAATGCTACCATTTAATTTTCATGTACTTTTTTTTAAATTATACACGTTATCTTTTATTTTTACTTGGTTGTTTATTAGACAAGCAGGAAATTTAATTACAAGAAAAAGGAGCATATAGCTGATATTAAATATAATAGACAAATCACAGCCCTGGCAAGATTATATCAAGAAGAAACCATCCAAATAAATTTCATTGAAAGTAAAATAATTTTTTCTTCCAGTCTATATTATCCATCCATAATAAGAGAAAACATAGAGATAGTACCACACAAAAATACAATATGTAATGATGCAGCATCTTTTAACTTACCGAAATTGTGGTTCGAGTTACTCCATGGTTACAGATCTACTTATAATAAAATCCGAAAGCTAGAAATTGTCTGTAACCATTCCAGGCGCAACCACTCTGGTCTGCAAATTGACCGTAGTTAAACACCATGTTAGGCTTAATGAAGAACCTATTCTAACATATAACAACTAATAGATAATTTCTCCTACTTGAAATCATGTCTTTCAAAATAAATTAATGTTTGTGAGATGGCTTACATTAAATTATGTTTATATTCTGAGATAACTTCAGTTGAAATTAGGTTTATTGATCCATGAAAGTAAACAAACAAATGATTCATTCATCGTGAACGTTTAAAATATTAAACCATGAAGGCAACCGTTCGGAAAGCGATCGCAAACGGAAGAAGTTACTTTCCTCCGTGATACTCGCTAAACTACTTTGTTCATTCGTTGTGAGCCTTTATCGCCATCTATCGGAGATTAATATAAACAAAATTTTGAATTGAATACAGTGACCTCTCACTTATACGCGATACACTGTAATTATTTTTCAGCACCAGTTCCTTTTTAAAGTAACTTTCTCCTTATTTAATCGCAGAATTTATAAATAAAATTTTACTGTTTTAAAATAGTGGTACAAAAAGTAATTACTGAACATCACGTATAAGTGAGAGGTCACTGTATTTTTTATAAAATGTAATTAGAATATAAGGAACATGTAATTGTAATACCGTGTACTACATATATTAATTATATCAATGAAATAAATTTTGTATTTTAGCATAGTAGAAAACTTTGTAGTGAAAATAAATTTGTAATTTAATAATAAAAAAAAAAACTTATTTAATAACAGATGATCTTTAATGATCAGAATTTAATTTGAGATAAACTTTTTAAAATTTAAGTTATTTAATTATTATTTTGGCAAATAAACTTTCTGTTGAAATTGCACTTTGTTCTGTATTTTATCAATTTTGCTTGCATTGTAAATAAAATGAATATTTTATATCAAAAATAATTAAAATAAAGAATATAATGTAATACTGTGATACAACAAGTATTAGTTATATCAATGCAGATAAAATTTTGAATTTTAACATAGTAACTTTGTAGGGAAAAAAATGATGAGTCATATTAATACAATTAATAGATGTGATTTAATTAAGAAATAAAGTAAAAGAAATTATTTTAATGATCGAAATTTATTACAGTTGTATACAGTTGTGAAATCGGAATTTGAATATTGAAATGTTTACTCTGATATAGCAGGGCAGTTTAAAAGATCAAAATGACACAGATTGCCGAAATCACTCAAAATTTTTAATCTCGCTTAAAAATATGCTTTGCAGCGCTGTCTGGTGAAGTATTAGAGCAGTTTTTTACGAGGTTTGTATGCAAGGCACCGCCCCGATGGAATTAGGGGTCCGCTAGTGTGCGCAAGCGGACCCGGAGATGTGTTAACCCAGCAATGGGTGTTTAAACAACTTTGTTGATCTAAACAATATTTTGAAGATTTTATCGTTTTTAATCTTTACAGAATCTTTTTATAGGGAAATCTTTAAACTATTGAAGTTCAATCAAAACAGTTTATTTCCTTCGGGAATGTCGTTGTGTATATCAAAGGATTGAATATTATTTCATAACATCTTAATGCTGTTTGTTTGTATGAAGTCTTATGAAAATGAAACTTAACATTCCGTCTTTTTTTAAGGGGGGTTATATACTAGTATGGAAATAAACAACCAAGTAAAAATAAAAGATAACGTGTGTAATTTTAAATAAGTACATGAAAATTAAGGGATAGCATTTCAAATAATTACTTCAAAGACTGTGCAATTATAGAATATTCTCATTTGTTTTTGAAAATGACTCGGAGTGAGCTGAAACATGTCAACAATCTAATAAAAGTTATTTTACTGTATATTATGTTGTTAGTTTATACCTTTTAGCATTTAAAAGAGATATATTGTTTTGTAATGTTAAAAATAAACATCCAATTGCTAAAAAGTGTTTAAAAGTGCTAAAAGATAATTTTTAATCACTTTTTTGTAATTCAACATTTATTTGTAACAATACTAAATGACTTGGATTTATCTTTAAAACTGTTTAATATATTATTTTGAAATTATCTCGTGAAGGAGCTGCTATTATGAAACTGAGGCATATTAGAAAAAAAGTCAATCTTAATGTAACATTTAATTCTTTTTGTAGGAATCATTTGATGTCTGTTTTAGTTTTCATCACATTTCCTTTGGTGTTTTTTTTCTCGCTTTTTAAATTATTATAATTTTATTATTTGAAGAAATTTTATTAAGAATTCTGGAATTTTTTTTTCAACTGCAGTTGAATATTAACCCCTTATTTGCCAGCAAAATCTGACTTGATTCACTACCCAGTGCCACAGTTTTTCACAAAGTGATATTCACTCCATATTTGCAATCTAAAAATGGTTATTTTTACAAACAGGGGGGGGGGGGGGAATCCCAGGCAAATACTTCTTGGATCAATTTTTTTCTTCTCCATAGCAGTAGGCAGAGTTTATACCAATAGAAGAAACTGAAAGAGTAAGGTGTTTTCTAAAGGTGTGTGTGTGTACATATATATATATTAGGTCGGGCCAAAAAATCTAATTTTGGATTAGGGAATTCTAATTTTTATTTTCATTGGTTAATATCTTTTGCCTCTCAAGACTGTCATTGTTTTGAAAAACGGCTATTTTTTACTAAAAATAATAAAAATTAATTAAAAGGACAATCGTTTTCTAATAGCAGGCAAATGGTCTACCAGTCCATCATAATTAACTGAAAAAAAATTGACCAGAGCGGTTAATAACTTTTCTGTCCTCAAGATGGCCGAAGTTTTGAAAAACTGCCAAAAACAGCCATTTTTTACTAAATTTAATAAAAATTAGGTTATTAACTGATCCGGTTATACATTTTTCATCGGACCAATGGAAAATAATGTACTAAACAGGAAATCGTAAAATTGAGGTTTAAGGAAAGCTAACACATTGAGAAGGAAGAAAACAAATGAAATAGACACTCACCTTGTTACACTAAATATAATCTGTTATTTTACCTTGTTTTTTGTTTTTAGAAACAATGTCACGTACTGCATTTTCAATATTTGCAAGTTTTTGTAAATTCAGTTCTTAGTTTACATTAGCAGATAAAAAGTTTCATACAAACTTCCAAGACCTTTTTTTCGATGAAGGCTTGCTATCTGTTAGCTTGTCATCAATCTCCACTGTCATAACATGGAATCAAATCAGATATGGTCTGAATTCTTGAAGTGACAATATCTTTATCGCATTCAACATATTCATGATCATTAATTTCTGGATGATCACATTCAATATTTCTGATAAAATCTTTCTGCTTTGTCTCGTCTGGCTGTGATTCACTGGATACTTCATCAGTTGACTTCAGAAATCCCCCTTTTACAAAAGTATTGGAAATGCATGTTTTTCCAACACTATCCCACGCTGAACAGATCACATGAAGGCTTACACATTAATCTTTTGCTGCCAGGCATCTTGGAGATTGTATAAGAAGTGTCTCTTTTATTAGTGCCTGTCTCTAATGCACTTTGAATGCTCAGATTATTCCTAAATCACAAGGCTGAAGTTTGTACAATGAAGAATTTATTCAAGATATCCAGGATATTTCAAGAAAATAGCTTTGGTAGGGTGTTCATAAATTTTTTAGTTTAAGATTAGAATGTTTTTATTGCAAGTTATGTTCAAGTGTCCCGGAGCAAAAAATGAGTGCTCTTTTGTGTTTTTAGACTTGAATAAAACACACCAGATTAAAAATTTCTTTATTATATTCATACAAATATACATATTTACAGTTTTTAATTTCAGTATAAACATAATTTGATCCTTGAATTATTGTACGTAATCAAGATATTCTGACACTACTTACAAGACAACGACTAAATTACGCCTACATTAAAAATGAAAAATAAAAACTGTTTCAATACGTTTCCCACTCTGCGTCAGGGTCACGTGATCAAATGTTAGCAGGCACGAAGCAACAGGTGGCCCCAGAATAGGGTTGCATTAAAAAAAAAGTTCCTCCCAGTACAGGCTGGAAGGACTTTTTCAATTTTGTTTGCAGATTTTTTTTATGAGGATACTTTCACTTTCAAAACTGCTTCCGAACATAAAAGTATCCCCATAAAAAAACCCACAAACAAAATTAAAAAAATAAAAAGAGAGTGCTGTAGAGATGAACCACAGCTATTCAATGAAAAAAAAAAAAATCATTTAAAAATATTGAAATGCAAATGAGATATTGTAAAGTAATTGTCCCATAGGATTAACATTAGTGAGTAGGTGTTTTCGCGTGAGTCAACAGGAGTCTTTAAGTTGATAGTGCCAGAGGGGATCAAGGCCCTTGATCTATTCTTGCACTGGTAACTTCATATCCAAGCTACGTTTGACCATTTGTTAAACTGACTCTATCACTTCAATACTGTCTAAATACTGTCTTCAATACTGTCGGTGGGGGGGGGGGGGGGGGGCTCCGGTATAAATTAAGCCCTGATTATTATTATCAAGTTGATGACCCATGAACAACGTTTATGTTAAAATATTTCATTTTGTTTACAGAAACAGTTTTGCTGAAAATTAACTAATAGCCTAACTATATCTCTTTGTTGAAGGGTTATTTATTACTAAGAATTTATTGATACCTGATGTGAATATAATGGCAATTGAAATATAAGTAATATTTATATAATTTAAGAGAATAATTTATTTTTCTTCTTTTGACATGCCTAAGTCTAATAAGTTTTAATAATTTAATAGGAAATTTAATCTTAAAATATATGTAAGTGTTTCAACATATTTTTTTAATCTGTTATTTTATAGAGAAAAACATTGTACCCACTGCATTTAAAGACTAAACTAATAATGAAGCTTTTTTGAGGAAGGGGGGAATAGGAGGAAGTTATTTCTTGGTTAGTTAGTATCAGCAGCAATATAAAATCACTCCTCCTGGGAAAAAAGAGAAAAATTTAAATCATTTTTTTTTATCTTTCATATTATTAATAGATTTTTAACTAAATTTGTTTTATTAAAATTGTATTATGCCAATAAGTAAAAGCCTTTTTGTTGTCAATTGTCTTCTTATTATTTTAAACCAATTTAGGCTATTTTTGGATTATTATATGTGTTGACAATCTAATAATGTGTATAATGCTGCAGCATGATCTTTGAACAAAAGAGTCATTGTTATATTGCTAAAACTGGTATGATAGTATTTGGTTTAATTTTAAAGCTATAAATGCTAAGGCACTACTAGATTTTATTCCCAATTTAATTAATCATTTGGCAACTTCAAAGCAGAAATGTATCCACAAAATATAACTGCTAGAAGATTGCAATATTCTTTTACAGAATTCTATTTTCGGGATTTGGTTTATTTTTGTGAACATTTTTATTGTTTTAAAAATGCTATAAGAAAAACATTTTATAAAAATGATTTTAATTTATATATTACTAAAATAGACGTAAGATAAAACCAATATACACATGTTTTAAAAAAAAACATAAGATCTTAGACGTACATAATTCCTCGTACTTTCGGCTATACACTAAGCCATTATCAAGGACACTCGACCAGCGGAGACCACAGCACAGATGTTGTTCAAGATCTGAACTGAAAAACAAGTAATATAAAAACTTCTTTTTTAAGTCAATTTCTACTTAGGTCAAATAGAAATTTTTTTCCAACGATCTACACGCTTCGCCACTGACGGTATTTATTCCTAAATTTATATCCTGCTAAATATCTTACATAAGAGAAATTTTTTAAATGTATTAAAAATTAAATAAAAAATATATAGCTAAAATACCAAAAATTAATAGCTCGAAAAGTATTTCTCACAAAATTGTTAGACAAACTGCGTTAGAAAGTTAAAAAAATTGTATTTTTCTTGATATAAATTTAAAATCTAATGATTATGCCATTTTTCAAATATTGAATTTCAAAAATTACCAAACTTCACAATAAAGTGCCATAGCGATGTTACAGTTAACGATAATACAGTTTTTTTCAAATATTAATTAATTAAAGTTTATTATTTAATTTTAGTTTTATACTTAATTTCTGTTCAAAAGTATAGACTCACTCCACATTTATAGTCTCCTTCGCCCGCGAGCCGCCTGATCTTCGTCCGTGAACAGCCCCCATTATCTTTTTACGTGTGAAGGTGAGACTATAAATATGGAGTGAGTCTATACTTTTGAACAGAAATGAAATATAAAATTAAAATTAATTAATTAAATTTAATTAATGAATTAATATTTGAAAAAACTGTATTAACATCAATTGTCATCCAGTACAAGTTTTAAAAAAATTATTTGAACTTGATAGGATGAATAGAAAATATTTTATTAACGATTGAAAATTTGAACAAGATATATAAATATATAGAGAGTGTGAGCTAATAGTAGGAATTGAATGACAGGAGAAACTCATTATGGACATGTGCCGGTGGATGAACCCATTGTTGGTAAGGGGGAGACCATACTTTCCCATGACTCAATACAGGAAACTCGATATCATACCAAATACCAAGTATTTGGTACGAACTGCTTCGAGTTACGGGAAAGTATGGTCTCCCGAAAGTGTCGTGATTTGGGTCTCCCCCTTACCAACAATGGGTTCATCCACCGACACGTGTCCATAGTGAGTTTCTCCTGTCATTTTTCAGTTCAGATCTTGAACAACATTTGTGCTGTGGTCTCCGTTGGTCGAGTGTCGTTGATAATGGCTTAGTGTATAGCCAAAAGTACTAGGAATTATGTACTACTAAGATCTTATGTTTTAAAGTTTTTAAGACATGTGTACATTGGTTTTATCTTACGTCTATTTTAGTAACATATAAATTAAAATCATTTTTATAAAATGTTTTTCTTATAGTGAATAAACAAAGTCAAATCTTTCGTTTCGAATTTTCTTTTATTGTTCAAAAATGCTGTATAAAATACTGATTGTAGTGTAACTCTTTTTCAATATGCTATTTATTGAAAAATATGATCATATATTGAGTAAATTTATTTATATGTATTTCTCTGTCTTCCCCTATTCACTTTTTTTTTAATTGTCTTTTTTCATCACTAATTTTTAAAAATAACATTCCATTTTTATTACCTGACTGCATACAGAAAAGGAGGGTTATGTTTTTTTACCATGGTCAATATGAGATACTGTATCCCCTGATAAAATGGGTGGATGAAATTTTAATGAATGTGGTAACAAAATGTTTGTCTTTACTCCTCAATTGACATAGTCTACAGTTATAGAGCCAATGTTTCCTGGAATATTCAGATATCCCTAAAATGCTTATAAATGCTTGTTCTATTAAAATATATACAGTGTGTCCCAAAAATATTGACTTCGGCTTTTATTCCTTAAATATTGATCGTAGACATATATTATAAATTACAAGTTATGTATAAAAAGGTACAGAATTTTATGAAATCGATTAAAATTTTCAGTACATTAAATTTGAAGAAATACAAAATTTAAATTCTTATACGGCCTCCATACAAAAAAATTCCCAATGAGTACAATGTGCCCCATACACTAATAAGGTCATGTACAACATTTCAGCATTTTATCATAAAAAGTCACAGAGATATGTTTAAACAAAGTTGGTGAGGGGTTAATCATAAATTAAAATGTAAATGTTTACAGCTAGAATGCAGATGATGTGATGCAGAAATGCATCATAAGCAAATAAAATATGGCTCTTATCTTTAGTTTTAGTGAAACATTTAGAAAACCATGTTTCCTGAAAAATACCTTAAAATTTACATGATTAATTACAGAATTAAAACTTGGAAATGGCACAGTCAATGACCATTAAAACAGCTTAGAAATGGTTGACAGAAACGTTAACGTAATGTAAGCATTTTGAACAAGCTTTGTAATCTTTGTGTAAAGTTATTATTTTTACATAGTTCAGATACTTTTGTACCAATAAATAGCATAATTATTATTATTTATTTATGCAATTATTGTTTTCTTTCGTAATTTGTGTATGACACCTGAAACCCGATCATGTGACATGTTTTTTCTCCTTTGCAAACTCATATCCAGACATCGATGAGTGGTTTAAGTCAGCATTTATGTATTTTCATATCTCTGCGAGTTTTTATGATAAAATGCTGAAAATTTGTACATCATGACCTTATTAGTGTATGGTGCACATTTTACTCATTGGAAAATTTCTTGTACATGGGCCATATAAAAATTTTAATTTTGTAGTTCTTTGAATTTAATCCCCTGAAAATTTTAATCGATTTCATAAAATTTTGTAAATTTTTTTTACATAACTTTGTAATTTATAATATATGTCTACGATCAATATTTAAGGAATAAATGCCAAGGTCAATGTTTTTGTCACACCCTGTACATTGATGTTATGAAAATTTAAAAATTATTCATTGCCAATCATAATAAAATGTTAATTAATAAATAATATACAAATTAAAGATAAAATTAAGAATTGCATGACTCTAAATATTGAAATAACTCGATTATATTTATGAAAATAGAATCTTTGTGCTTTTCTTTCTTTTTTATTTATTTATTTATTTATTTATTTATTTATTTTTTGCAGTCAGGTTTTTTTTTTTTTTTTTTTTACTAATAAATTGTTACTTTTATGTATATAAATTGCTGTGTTTTCAAGGATTTTTAAAGTATTGACTCCTGTGATCTTGGCTTTTCTGTAGTCAGTTTTATGAGGTATTCTGGAAATAAAAACAAATACGTGTTACTTCTGTCAAATAAGGCTTACTGTGCTGAAGTGTATAGTAATGTACATAATTGCATCATTTTATAAAATAAAAATGTAGAAACTGTTATTTTTTGTATTTTTAATTTAAACATTTGAATGTGCTTCTAGAAATTTCTTTAAATCTTCTGTAATAGAAATACCAAGAAAATACTAAATTGTAATATGATAAAATATTTAACACATATTTTGACTTTGAAATAGTTTTATTAAGCATGCATTCATCTTTTTCAGAGATTTTAAACACATGATTTTTTTTCTGATATTGATAATTTCTAATAACTTATTAATCGATTTTTCAGTTATTCAAAATGGTTCATGTGATGTCCGTACATTTTGCCCTGGCTTAATTACACTGCTGTAAAAGTCAGTAAAATATATGTTAAAATATAAAATATGTTATTAAAAGAAAAATTGCCATTAAAAGGGAAAATATGAATTAAGTTTGAACTATCCTAAAAAATAATTGATGCAATTTTTATAGAACAGGGTAAAGGATAAAAATGTTGTCTGGAATGCTTATCAAAATAAATAAAATAGAAAGTATGTATAGTAATAATAAAATACAATAAATAAACTAAATCTTTGCATTAGATTACTATCAGGGAATTAATCAATATTTGCAAAAAAAAAAAAAAAATCTATCAAGTAAAAGTATTATTTTTCAATTTTTATTGATTTTTGAAAAATGGATTGATTATTATCAGAAAAGGTTCAGTAAAGAATTGGTGTGAAGAAAGTAATCCTCAAAGTTGGACAGATCAAAGAGAATGTATCTTAGATTTAAAGGTTTTATTTCTATTGACAAAAACTACTGTGGCAGTGTTTTTAAAGACACTGAAAGTGGAGAACTGGTTGAAAAAAATACATTTCAGAGTTAAATAGATCTGGTAAAAACGCTGCAAAAAAATTAACAAATAATTTTTATTAACCATGTGGAGAAAGTTGTTAGACTATGATTCAAGATTATCTTTTAAAAGGCAGAAATGTTTATTTAGTTCTTTCCATTTTTATAGTTGCTGTTCTAATAGAAAATGGATATTAAGTATCATAACTGTTTCTTATTTTTTTAGATGTTTTATTAATCTTTTTTTTTTTTTTGTATAAAAACATATTTGATGGTAAAACTTTAGTTGTTAGAAAAAAATATCATTATTATAAAACTTACCTTTAGGTGTAGTCTTTTTTGTCAAAGCTCAATATCATTATTTTTTTAAAATTTGATTTTATCTTTTTGAAAACTAATGCATGATCTGTTCAGAAAAATATTCAATAAAGAATTGGTATCAAGAGCTTATTTCACAAAGTTAGACAGATTAAAGCAAAAAATATATCAAATAGAAAAAGTATCTTAGGTTTATAAATTTTATTTCTTTTGAGGAGAAAGACAAAACTCTACTCTGTCAGTGTTTGTAAAAACCACCTAAAAATGGAAAACTGGTTGGAAAAAAAAAAAAAAAAATTCAGAGTTAAATATGTCTGAAAAATACCCAGAAAAAATATTGGATTTTGTTACACATTTAGAAGTTTAAAAAATATACTAGTTAGACCACTCGGCCATTTTGACTTCAATCAATTTTTTTCTGAAACAAAAGAACTTCCCAATTTATTTAGTGACAGAAAATCATTTTAGAGTGCTCATGGTGCATGCTTCGATCAGCCAAAATAGGTCTTAAAAATTCTGCATTGCATTTTAAATGTATAGATGATTTAGATTTATCTCTAAAAGACAGAGAAATCCAATTTTATTGTTAGTGTGCTACCAGACAACTAATTAAGGAAATATACTAGATTTTGATCTCTTTTAGATGTTATATTAACCAATTTTTACAACCATAAAAATATATTTCATAGTAATGCTTTATAGTATATACTTGAGAAATCATAGAAACTCAACAGAATTTTTTGCCAAGCACAAGAAACAACAACTCAGTAAAGAACATGAGTTTTAACACCTCTATAGCTTGCATTCTATTTGTCATAGACAGTTACGTAAAATACCTGGCTATTTATTTTTAAGGGTAAATACCCAGGTTATATACTCGGGTAAATACCCATTTTGGATATTTACCTGGGTATTTATTCTTCAATTAAATATAGCTGTGAAAAAACTTTATACTGTTATTAGTTATAATGAATTACTGTAAAAGAAAGAAAAATTTAGAACTTATGACTTCTTACAACTCTTAAATTTTAAAGAATCGCATCCTTTTACATTTAAATATTGAATTTAAATGTCTTTTTTATTTCTCTAAATTATAATGAATAATGTAAAAATGCTAATGTATTTATTCAGAAGAGTTTTTATTAAACAGATAATTTTAATCAAATCTATACTATTATATAAAGAGGAAACGGTGACTGACTGACTGACTGGTTGACTCATCAACGCCCAGCCGAAACTACTAAAGTCAGGGTCACGCAATTTGGACTGTAGATTGCTGTTATGGCCTAGGCAAGCAATAAGAAGGGATTTTTGAAAATTCCCCCACGAAGGGTGTTAAAGGGGGGTTCGAATGTTTTAGATCATTTTGCCATATCTCAGCAGCAGTTATAGGTAGGAGCTTGAAATTCCAGAAAACAAATCTACTAAAAAAATAATTAGAAACATGTTTCAGCGATTTTAGAAATTCCCCCCAGAAGGGGGTTAAATGGGGGTGGTCGAATGTTTTAGGTCATTTTGCCATATCTCAGCAGCACTTATAGGTAGGAGCTTGAAATTCCAGAAAACAAATCTACTAAAAAAATGATTAAACACCTATTTCAGAGATTTTAGAAATTCCCCCCCAGAAGGGGGTTAAAGGGGGGTGGTCGAATGTTTTAGGTCATTTCGCCGTATCTCAGCAGCAGTTATAGGTAGGAACGCGAAAATCAAGAAAACAAATCTACTAAAAAAATTATTAAACACCTATTTCGGCGATTTTAGAAATTCCCCCCAGAAGGGGGTTAAAGGGGGGTGGTCGAATGTTTTAGGTCATTTCGCCATATCTCAGCTGCAGTTATAGGTTAAAAAATTATTAAACATTTATTTCAACGATTTTAGAAATTCGCCACCCGAGGGGTTAAAGAGGGGGTGGTCGAAGGTTTTAGGTCATTTTGCCATATCTCAGCAGCAATTTTAGTTAAGAGCACAAAAATCAAGAAAACAAATCTACTAAAACCATGATTAAACATGTATTTTGGGGATTTTAGCATTTCCCCTCCCGGAGGGGGTTAAAGGGTGGTGGTCGAATGTTTTACGTCATTTCGCCATATCTTAGCAGCAGTTATAGGTAGGAGTGCGAAAATCATGAAAACAAATCTACTAAAAAATATTTAAACACATATTTCAGCGATTTTACAAATTCAGACACTATGAGGGTTAAAGGGGGGTGGTCGAATGTTTTAGGTCATTTTGCCATATCTCAGCAGTAGTTATAGGTATGAGCTTGAAATTCCAGAAAACAAATCTACTAAAAAAATGGATAAACACGCATTTCAGTGATTTTAGAAATTCCCCCCGAAGGGTTTTAAAGGGGGTGGTTTTGAAAATTTTAGGACATTTCGCCATATCTCAGCAGCTGTTTTATGTAGGTGTGCGAAATTCAGGAAAACAAATCTACTAAACAAATGATTAAAAACGTATTTCAGTGAATTTAGATAATCCCCCCCCCCCTCGAAGGTGGTTAAAGTGGGATTCGAAAGTTTTAGGTCATTTCGCCATATCTCAGCAACAGTTTTAGGTTGGAGCGCGAAATTCAGGAAAACGAATGTAATAAAAAAATTACATTGTCTACCCGTGCAAAGCCGGGACGGGCCGCTAGTTTATCATAAAACAAACTAATGGATTGTACAAACTGATAAATTAAGAAAGGGCATTTATCAAGTTTAGGAATTTTCATAGAGAAGTTTAAAATGCAGTTAACTAGAGCAGGCATATAGAGGATTAACGTGCAAAACATGCAGTCATATGGCTACACATTCAGTACACATCCACTGCAGGTCAGCTAGCAGTTTTCATATACTGTACCATACTCCGAAGCATTTACAACAATTATGAATAGTGATAGATTTTCCTACAGTCCTCACATGAGATATCACTTCTTTTTATAGCTAATGTTTTAAGTTTGGCTTGGTGGAATCATCTACAACAAGTTGTTTTCTGATGATCATGATATACTCTTAATTAAAAACTTTGTTCTTTATTTAATCTGTTCTGTATCTCAGAGCTTGAGATTATTATTTTTAAAATTGATTTTATCTTTTTGAAAACCAACATAAAGGAATCATAATTGCTTTATTTGATTTTGTAGTAGTGACTTATTTATTACAACCAAAATGCAATATTTTATTTACTCTGGTGTATCGTTTGTGTAAAGAAACAAGGTATTATGAATTTCTATTATAAGAATGTGGAATGTTTCACTAACTTACTAATACAGATATATTTATTATGCCTATAATTTAATCTTTTTAAAAATACATTTTCAGGGAATTACATTATTTTTAATATTGGTGATACTGAAATCCTTAAATTTTGCTTAAATATATTTGCATGAATACAGTAAAATTTTTCAAATGAATTTTATTTGCTGAGATGCCAGCAGTTTTAAATTTTGATTTTAAAGACCCATTAAAATCGAATATTATTCATGGATAGCATGGAATGGCTTTCTAAGATTTTTTAGTGAGTTTAGCGAAAATACTAGTGCTGCTATTCAGAAAGCATAACAGCATGAAATTTAATAATTTTTTTTTTTCATTCTAAATTCTAATCTGAAACTCTATAGTGCAACATCCTTGCAGGCAGCAAAAAAAGGACTATTTACAACTATTTTTAGACCAAGATAACAACTACGACAACTTTTTAAAACTTAAAATTTGAAGTTTTCTTTTAAAAACAACTTTTTGGGACAATGTCTTTTTATCTTCCTTGAAATTTTCTCACAAAAGTACTAGAAAATCTTTTCAAAAGTAAAAATTTTTTCAGCAATCACACTTCAGTTTTTAAGCACCTTGCTCATGTGAAAGTTGCTTTCTGTACAGTGAATCATGTTGAAGTTTTACCCAGAAAATTATCTAATTATTTTTATATTTGTAAATTCAATTCTAAAGGTGTTGTTTCAAAATATTATTTTAGTTAAATTCTACAGGTTGTCCATAAATTCCTTAACTTGTAACCTTTGATTTAAGAACATGACGAAAAAATACAGGGTGATTCATAAAAGATGGGCAGAACTTTAAGGGGTTATAGTACACTTAAAGACAAATAATATTAAATAGGAGACTAAGGGTCCCAGACGTATTCCCAAGGAGATAGGGGGCATTAAAGTTTAGGGTCCGAAATTTCAAATGATTATAAAACATGGAAAAATTGGTCGATTCGTTTGCGGTTTTTGCAAAAAATTTTCTTTATGCCAGTATTTTCTTGAAATAAAATTTTAAAGTTCAATTTCAAAAAATGCCGATAGGGGGCGCTTTAGACTTTGGAGTAACAAACAACTATTTTTTAACGTTATTTTTTGTATTTCTTTAAATGATTTCGAAAGCTTAGACTTAAACTTAAATTTTGATCTAAAAATCTGAGTCCTAACGAGTAGTTAAGTAGCGTAAACTGAAATTTGAAATTTGAAACCCTTCTCCCCCCAGAACAAAAATCAGTTATTCCCGATCTTTGTGTCGTAGATTAGGCTCTAACTACTGCCGCGTTTTGCTAAAATTATTCTTTATGTCAGTATTTTCTTGAAAATAAATTTTAAAGAAAATTTTCAAAAAATTCCGATAGAGGGTGCTTTAGACTTTGGAGTAACGAACAACTATTTTATACCGTTATTTTTTGTGTCTCATTAAATGCTTTCTAAAGCTTAGACTTAAATTTTCAGCCCAAAATCTGAATCGTTAGACGTGGTTAAGTTTCTGGGGAGAGGGGTTTGAAATTTCTACTCCTGAGCACAGTTCAGTTTACCATGTCCACACATTGTGTGCTGTGATACGAGGTAAAAAGACACAAATTAGGATTATGTTACCAAAGCATATTTATTAACATGTAATCACAATAAATGTTCAAAATTGTGACCACCAGAGGTTATGCACGCAGAACAACGGTGACAAATGGAACGGCGAACATTCGCGAAAACATCAGGCTTTTCGAGCACTTCCCCTATAGCGGCGGAAAGTCTGGCGACCAGTTCCTCGGGGGATTCAATGGGTGTCTCATACATAAGAGCCTTCAATCATCCCCAAAAAAAGAAATCGAGGGGTGAAAGATCTGGCGAGCGAGCAGGCCAAGCAACAGGACCACCTCGACCAATCCATCTGTTCGGAAATGTGATGTCCAGATAGTTGCGGACGTCTCGTACGTAATGGGCTGGCGCTCCATCGTGCTGGAACCACATGACCCGCCGGATGCGTGGAGGAACAACGTTTAACAGGTCTGGCAGCACATGTTGCAGAAATGTGAGGTATGTTTTACCGTTGAGGCGTTCAGGAAGAAGGTACGGTCCGATTAGGTGGTCTCCGAGGATTCCTGCCCAAACATTGATGGAAAAGCGTCTCTGATGAGCATGTGGATACGTAGCATGTGGATTGACATCCGCCCATACATGTGCATTGTGTGTGTTAAATGTACCTTCACGTGTGAAGGTACATTCATCGGTGAAAAGCACAGTTCGTCCAAAATGTGGATTTAGCGCGTTCTGCTGCAGAAACCAGCGGGCGAATTCAATACGATTTGGATAATCCCCTGGAGACAGTTTCTGGACTCGTTGCACATGAAACGGGAGCAAATGTTCATCCTTCAGTACCCTCCAAGTCGTGGACTGTGAGGTATCCACCTGGCTAGCCACTGTTCGTGTACTTGTACTTGGCTGCGCCGCTACTACATCCAGAATGGCTTCTGCAACAACTACTGATTCGTCCTTTTTTGCACGACCTGCATTCGACCGGGAAGCGAGAAATGATCCCGTCTCACACAACTGTCTGTGCAAGCGCTCGAAAGTTTTGCGGTTAGGCAACCGCCTGTTAGGAAATCGCTCTCCGTACATTCGTTGTGCCTCTGCACCATTTCCATCTGCCGCTCCGTAAATTAAATGCATCTCAGCCTTTTCCTTATTCGTGAAGGGCACCATCTTCCGATTCATTACTACAGCGACTTACACTTGACTCACCGTTCAGTGGTTTTTATGCCTGAATCGTGTCGAAATTTTGCATACGTGTTCTTCTTCTTCCCCATTTGACATTTGCATACTTTCTGTTTCCTTCTTCACCCGGTGACTAGCGTCAGGAATGGAGCTTTAACGTTTGCATGAGCGACGTTTCCAACTGTGCCAGTGCCTTTATGAGTGAATTCCGACTATGCAGTCCTTGACGAAAGTTGTATTTTTGCCTCGTATCACAGCACAGAATCGTTGGGCATGGTTAAGTAGTGCAAACTGAACTATGTTCAGAAGTTGAAATTTGAACCCCCTCCCCTCGCTACTGAACCACGCTCAGCGATTCAGATTTTGAGCTGAAAATTTAAGTTTAAGTCTAAGCTTTAGAAAGCATTTAATGAGACACAAAAAATAACGGTATAAAATAGTTGTTCGTTACTCCAAAGTCTAAAGCGCCCTCTATCGGAATTTTTTGAAAATTTTCTTTAAAATTTATTTTCAAGAAAATACTGACATAAAGAATAATTTTAGCAAAACGCGGCAGTAGTTAGAGCCTAATCTACGACACAAAGATCGGGAATAACTGATTTTTGTTCTGGGGGGAGAAGGGTTTCAAATTTCAAATTTCAGTTTACGCTACTTAACTACTCGTTAGGACTCAGATTTTTAGATCAAAATTTAAGTTTAAGTCTAAGCTTTCGAAATCATTTAAAGAAATACAAAAAATAACGTTAAAAAATAGTTGTTTGTTACTCCAAAGTCTAAAGCGCCCCCTATCGGCATTTTTTGAAATTGAACTTTAAAATTTTATTTCAAGAAAATACTGGCATAAAGAAATTTTTTTGCAAAAACCGCAAACGAATCGACCAATTTTTCCATGTTTTATAATCATTTGAAATTTCGGACCCTAAACTTTAATGCCCCCTATCTCCTTGGGAATACGTCTGGGACCCTTAGTCTCCTATTTAATATTATTTGTCTTTAAGTGTACTATAACCCCTTAAAGTTCTGCCCATCTTTTATGAATCACCCTGTATTATTACACATGCGTAAAGTGCAACTCAGAAAGTATTTTTAATAACACAAACAAGGTTACATATGCTTAAAGTTGCAACTCAAAATCTTATTAATCAAATAACGATTATAATAAAATAATAATTAATATTACAATTTTATCAGCTTTATTAAAAGGTTTTGTCATGTACATACTTCTAAAGCCACGTTGTGTAGTGTTGATGGATTTTGTTTTCAAGAACCACAGTATGCACATTGTTTTCTCTTATGCACTCACTATTTTCAAATCTCGCATCTCACTCTCCACAATGCGATGCCGCTAAGGTTGCTGCATAAATTGGCAGAGAATACTTAACTTTGTGTTATTAAAGAAACTTTTTGAGTTGTCTTTTACAAATATGTAATGATATTTTTCATCATGTTCTCTGATCAAAATTTATGAGGTAAGGAAATACCAACAGTAATTTATGGACACCTTGTATATTGAAAAGGGGGATATTATTGTTTTAAAGCAACTGCTTTTGTTGCACTTTTCTTGTGGCAACCCTCATAGTGGTTTCAAAGAAATGCATAAAGAATAAAAAAGATAAAATATAATTGAATAATACTTTAAACAAAAGTATAAATATGTAATAACATTGTTGAAAAGTTATTATTAGTGCATTATAAGGGGTTAAAATATTTATTTCAATTTCTTATCACATTTTAATCAGAATTAAATGGTTTTGGGCCAATCCTTGATATTGCATGTATAGATATAACTTTTGCATATCTTCCTCTCTTTATTTATTTTTAAAGTCAGTGTTAAAATGTTTCTGTGTTTGTAACAAACTAGATAAAAAGTAGGATTTCCCCCCAAACTGGTGATATTTTTGGCTACTCAAGATTTTTATGGGAAATTTATGAATTATATATTTTTTATGCTTTTGGTTTAAATCTCATAAAATACTATTTTGTTTTTCCAATTAGTTTGTTGTAGAAAGAATATGTAACACTAATTTTCTTTTTTATTAACAGTAAAAATCCTTCTGTGAAAGGGTTGATTGCATGTGTTAGTGAATGCCTCTATACATTTCCAATTTCAGTATTTTAATAATAGAGTGGAATTAAATGTCATTTTCAACATCATTTAAAATTTTTTGGTATGTTTTTGTATCTTTTTTAGGTTTTTGAATTTTTTCATAATATATACAGTCAAGGACCTATAATCCACAATTTTCCATAATCTGCATTGCTTAACAAATGTAGAAAAAGTTCATAATAAAACATTTATTTATTTTTTAATCTACCACATATACTTTTTTTATATACCAGTAAAAGCTAAACTGCATTACAGAACACACCCAGGCTGGCTGAATGGACTTAGGGTAGACAATATTTGAACTTTTTAGAGCAAGAGTTTTATTTCTTAACAAGAGTTAATGACTGTTCATAGAATGCAAGATAAACTTTTTAAAGAAAAATTTAAATTCATATTTAATACTTTAGAAATTTTTCCATAGAAAAATTTTGCACACCTTGCATTTATAATAATCATTTATTTATTTATTTATTTTTTAATTGCTTAATAGGCGTATAGCCAACATAGTGAAAAAGTACCCAAGCCGGGACTCGAACCCGGGTCATCAGTATAGCGCATTGACGTTCTACCAACTGAACCACTGGGAACAATACTCAGCCTGGAACTTTCTCACTATAACATGTTGGCAAGGGTACAAACGCAGCACAAGATGGAATATTTTCAAGTTTATTTCTTAATATTTTTTAACTGTGTAACATGTATATTGAGACGTCTTATGATAATTTTAATTTAACATTGTAACTATATGAGTAACAGATGCTGCTCTTGATAGAAATTGTAGACAAGTAATTGCTGTAAGCATATTGATTGTAAAAAAAAAAAAAAAAAAAAAAAAAAAAGCTTATTTATATACATAAGCTGCTTGAATATTAAAAATCTTTACGTGCTTATAAAATGAACTCCTAGTATGAGAAATACCAGATCTAATTATGTTTGCAAAATAACTCAGATTTATTATTTTTTAATAAGATTAAATAACTTAGTCACCAGATAAAAAAAAACTTGGTCGCCAGTGGCGACCTGGCAACTGAATTTGTCAAGTCCTGTCCATTTTAAAACACTATGGATTATGAGATTTCTTTAACACTTTCTATATGATAGATAACAGTTTTAATTTCTGTGTTCAATGTATTTGAATTAATTTTTGACAGATAAATAATATTATATAAATGGCATTAAAACTAGATTTTGTAGTTGATGTTAGTTTAAACTGCTGCTATTTTGAAATTTAAATGTGTTAAGCTGTTAAATATAATAAAAAGTCTATAAACTGAATTTTTTCTATGCTGTTACAAAGCAATTGCAGATCAATTCGTACAATAATAATCAATACTATTAGTGTCGGTAAACGTCTGTGTGTGTTTCTTTCTGTCTGTCTGTGCACTCCCCGCTGTACACGCAAAGGCTCCGGGACTAATCGACGCACCGGCGGCGGACGCGGACCGAAAAATTCGGAAAAATAGCGTGACGCTCAAGTTTCGATCGGGTCGGGGAGTTATTAATGAACGAAAGTGTTTTAATTACCGACCGAAACCGAACTGGAAAAAGAATCGAAAAAAATTTCCGTTTTGATAATCGCAGACATCCAAATCGTCGCTTTTTAACGCATCATCGAATAAAAAAAATGTACCAGAGGCATCGATCCGAAAATCGGGATACACACGCGGCCGATTTTTGTCGTTCCAAAATGTCAAAGTTTTTGAAATTCGGACCGTAACTTTTCTTTATTTCGGCCAAAAACTAACCAGACATCCAACATCGACCCCAGACGTAAAAAAAAGGTTGCCGTAAAGAATGCAGGATCGACAGATCCGAGATCAAATCGCCCCATTCCTTTTTGAAACAAGTGGAAATAATGACTCTACATTCGCGAAAATTTGCAAACACGTGTATAAAAAAATCGCGAATTCAAAAAAAAAAATTCGTAAAAATCGACCAGTAATTTTTAAAGATATCAATTAAAACTCATTAATGACACGGCAAATGAATTTATTTCTATTCCGAAGAGACAGCTTCTTTTTTATTTCAACATTCAACGCAGACAAATCGTCTGTGGATAAGTCATTTC
Organism: Maratus michaelseni; assembly: GCA_963931845.1. Lineage (NCBI taxonomy): Eukaryota > Metazoa > Arthropoda > Arachnida > Araneae > Salticidae > Maratus > Maratus michaelseni. Next base: position 6,314,834 of record OZ007591.1, read on the forward strand.
TGAAAGAGATAAAATAGTCACGTGACTTTCAACTGCGTTTGTTCAGAGGGGGGGCCCATTTCCGAATCTAAGGGGCGCATTAATTCCAAACTTTGACAGGGCGACTCAAAATGGATTCTGCTTTCAGAATATCTAAAAATTATTCTCATATCTTCATTAGAAGCCGATATATTATTTTATTGTATAATTAATCATCGTTATTTGTATAATTAAAGCAAAAGAAAGATTTCTATTACAGTGCCGGCTAGATATTACGATTTTAAGAAGTAGGCCGCGTCTAAAAACTGCCATAACGAGTATCTTAAGTTTTTGTTTTAGAGTGGCAACCAGATATTATGATAGGGAAAAGCGGGCTTCGCCTGTTATCAATTTTTTTTTTTTTTTTTTTTTTTTTTTTCAGTTTTAAGTTTTCCTACAGGTCCCTGTCTTTGAACAAGAAGTCCGGTAGTCTAAATAAGTTGTTTGACATCAGATTTTTTTTTTCCGGCAGTCTAATTCAGTTGTTTAAGGAAAAGCAGTGTCTCCCCCCCCCTTCAAGTTTTTTTTATCTTAACTGTGGGGTTCTAGAGGTTCGTTCAGTTCGAGGTTTATCTTCTTCGAGGTTTATTTTTTCTATTTGCGCCACCTGGTGGCGGAAGGTGGAACTAACGTATACTGCAGCGCGTGCGCAGCACGACTGCTACCGAGCCGGAGGTTCGTTCAGTTAGAGGTTTATACTGTTCTATGTGCAATTTAAGGGATTATCCGGTGTGTGCGTAGCACGGCCGGTATACGGTGCTGAAGGCAGCGGGGACCAGGGTCGGAGATTAGTTCAGTTAGAGGTTTATACTATTCGATGTGCAATTTAAGGGATTATCCGGTGCGTGCGTAGCACGACCGGTATACGGTGCCGAAGGCAGCGGGGACCAGGGTCGGAGATTAGTTCAGTTAGAGGTTTATACTATTCGATGTGCAAATTAAGGGATTATGCAAGTTATGTGATTATCCGGTGCCGAAGGCAGCGGGGACCCGGGTCGGAGGTTCGTTCGGTTCGAGGGGGATGCGAGCCAGAGAATACAAAAGTTTCGACCGGTATACGGTGCCGAAGGCAGCGGGGACCAGGGTCGGAGATTAGTTCAGTTAGAGGTTTATACTATTCGATGTACAAAGTAAGGGATTATGCAAATTATGGGATTATCCGGTGCGTGCATAGCACGACCGGTGTACGGTGCCAAAGGCAGTGGGGACCCGGGTCGGAGGTTCGTTCGGTTCGAGGGGGATGCGAGCCGGAGAATACAAAAGTTTCGAGGCACCGATGTAAATTAGGGGCCCGCTGGCGGGCGAAGCCAGCTAGTCTATATTATAAAGCAAAAACATGTCAGTGGTAGCAATAATATAAGCAATCCATTTTTCCTTTTTTGCAAATTTAATTACTTCTAAGTATCACATAATTTTTATTTTTACACCGTCAAATAGGGGAAAATATGTATTTTCAAATACAATTTTTTGAAAACTGTATCTCAATTTACTGATTTTTTATGGTTATTAAAATAATTTTCAAGCATGATTTTTTTTTTTAATTGCTATTGTGTGCAGCCAGATTACAAAAAAGTAGCCCTTTTCCCTTTAAAACAATATAAATAGTTTAGCATTTGTCTCTGGCTAATCTACCATAACAAAATTAAACCTCACCAATAAATAAGTAAAATAAAGCACAAATTTAACAGATATATTATTGAATAACCACTTAAACACTGAAATAATCAGAAAGGAAAAAAAAAAAGATTCTGTAAATAGCAAAATCTTTGGTGTATTCTTTGGCTATCAACCTCTGGCATGTGGCTAATACAAAAGTATTGTTTTTAATAAATTTCAAATTTTTATTTGAATACGTAATTAATATTTTTCGTATAAAAATACTTTTTGGTGCTGTTAACTGGGCAACTTAAAATATATATATATATATATATATATATATATATATATATTAAATGTAAACAATCTATTGAGAGTTTTGAATAAAAAATTGGGTTTCACCTATGTTCTGGGCAGCAGAAGTATGTTCGGTAACCTTTGAAAACCTGGGTCAGATCTAGAAAAATATTAATAATAAAACCTGACTTAAAATGTTAAAGGCTACAGTTTTGTTGAATAAAGAAAATTTATTAATTTAAAATTTAAAAAAATAAAATTTATTAATTTATTAAGAACGAAATAAAATATTTATATTCCACTCTATTATATTATGACTTACTCATGTTTTTTTTCATTTAATAAAGGCATAATTTTTCTGATTTTTTTTTTCTTCTTTATTTTAGGTTCCTTTTTTGGTGGTAAATGAAGATAAATCTATAGTCATGTAAAGTGATATTATTGTTTTAATATTGTTTCTTTGTTAAATATTCTAAGACTATGAAATGTTGAATATATTTTATAAATATATTAAAATATTTTAAATATTTGAGTATTGTGTCTTTTTTTTCCCTTTTTCTCATAAAGTTTCTACTGATGAATTTCTTTATTCAAAAAAGATACAAATGATGGGCTTTGTATTTAAAATTAGACATCATCTATTGATTATGTCATATTACATCATGCACATTTTGTAAGTTTTTTACCTCTCCCATCTCTTATATCACAGTTTGTCACATTCAAGTGATATACCCTCCTTCCCTGTGCTTTTCCCTATTGTGACATCACATTTTCTACAACTATTAATTTTAAACTAAATTTATTAATTAAAAAAAAGATATATATGGATGATCAATACCTATTAAAACATGAAAACATTTAAAATGGATCACAATTTATTGTTTATTACTAAAATAAGTGTAAAATGAAATAAAGGTTTTAAAACATTAAAACCCTTCTATAGATGTTAAAATTTTTGTCAGTCCCGAGCACTTTCTACCAGAACCTGGCCATCATCAAAGGGGCGAAAATAAGAAAAAATTATCTAAGAATTTTTTTTTTTAGAAAACCTTTATTTCATTTTACATCTATTTTAGTAATAAATAATAAATTGTGATTCATTTTAAATGTTTCATGTTTCTAATTTGTATATGAAAGTGAATTTAATGTTCCAACATTAGAAAAAAAAAAAACATCTATATATTTAATGATCAAACACCTGCTGATGTAAATGTTATAAAATGCTTAAGGGGTCAAACTGAAACTCCCTGATTGCTAAATTCCATGTTAACTATGGAAAACTTAGAAGCACAATGACTCATTGCCTAATTATTAAAATGCAGCTTTCACCATCAGAAAGTAGATGTCATATACTCACAATGTGCTTTTTAAACAAGTGAGTAAATGTGATCGAAGATCGCACAAAGGATTTTGTTTAATATTCCTGTCAAAACACTTTATCCTTTCTTTAATAAATCCAAATAAATTTCATTTAGCAAAAATAAGAAAAAAAAGTCATGTTTTTTATAAAGTAAAAATTTACTGGTATCTTTTTCTCTTTCAAAAATCTGAACCGATCCAATAGCGGGCAAAGCCCGCTATTATACTCTGCCATAATAATATCTGTCATGTAAACTAAATACGATATTTAAAAAAAAATCAATTTCAAAATTAAACATGTTGTACACCTTATAAATGTTAAAATATGCAAATATTTCCATAATCGGATTTTTATCATGATTCAATATGTTCCTCAAACTCATATATTTACAATTCTCTATTACTCATATTGATACTCGCCTTGTATTTATTATTCTCGAACATTTGAAAAATCCGTTAAACTTCCAATATGGCGTCATATTAATTTTCTTTTTAATTCTCTAATGACGTGATATTAATCTGCTTTTTGTACATACACATACTCATACTCCTTGTATTATTGAGAAATGTTTGAAAATTTCCGTTTCATTAACAATATGACGCCATATTAATCTTTTTTTCAATTGGTGAAAATTTTTATTTCATCTTCATTTTTCATGTGGAAATCTTTCAATAGATAATTAATTACTGTAGAAAGAATTTTATTGTGGATTTTTAATCGTTGGCAACTGTTATAATGAAAAATGTTTAAATTTAATAGGAAAAGGCTGTTAGAATTTTGGTTTTTTATCTCTATTTATTAAAATAATACGATTTTTTCTAATTTTAATATTTTGAGCTTCATAGTAGATATCTAGCTATAAGTACACAAATTTTCATGTCTATAAGTTACATAGTTTTTGAGAACGGCTCTGTGACGGACAGACAACAGAGCGGTAGTTATAAGTATTTTTAAGACTATGATAAAATTTCATCAAGTAGAAATTTCAAAGTTAGTAGGAATTTTTAAAATATTTAAATAATAGTTTAAGGAGACAATTTTTAAAAACTCACATTGTCAGCATCTGACATCTATTTTTTTATGGTGAAAACTGTATATTAATAATTATATTAGATAATTAGTAATCACGCTTGTGAGTTTTTCCATAGGTTAACATGGGATTTCGTGATCAGGGAGTTTCAGTGAAGCAGCCCTTAAGATCTTGAGTTCTTTTACTTCAAGCTGTTGGAATTCAAAGAAAAGGGAAAAACATACCTAATTCTACCTAAATAATAATAATAATTTTAAAAAAATTACCAGACTTCATTATGTACTTGATATTAATGTTTACCTAATTTTTTATTTTCATATAATAATAATAATAATTAAAAAAAATTACCTAACTTTATTATGTACAGTAAGTAATCCCTTAACATTCGCGAGGGTTAGGTTCACAGAAATCACGGTAATGTCAAAATCGCGAATGTTGAGACTATCCTCCCGTGCATAAAAGGGGGTTTGGTTTTATGATTTTTATTAATGGAAAAAACAATTGAAATGTAAATAGTACATTTATTAAATATTAAAAATACATACTCTAAATAAGTTTGAACAATTATAAACATATTGTAAAAAATTTTATTTGCTGGTTGATGGCTAAAAAAAAACAAGTAACATGTGATTGCTTGGCAGAAGAGATCTTATGTTTATGGATTTCCATGTAAGGAAAAGTTGCAGCCTCAATTTCTCTTTTAAATTTAAGACTCCTCACTAGCGAGGGATAACATTTTATCGCTTTATCAAGAAGTTGTTGTTATAATTTTTAAATTTCCGTGACATGTTTTTCAGAAAATATTTTACCTGCAATAAAAAAATTTTATTTTCGAAAATTTAGTATTACATAAAAAAAGACGCTTACTTCCAGTTTCACAATTCCTGCTCTCATCGTCTGTGTCATTGTCTGGTTCTGTAATTTTTTCTTCAAGGATTTTTCACCATGGGATATTATCAGATCTTCCACATCTTATCTCCTCACATTGAAACCCTCACCTCCGACCTGAAGAGCCAGTTTCACAATTTCATCAAGAGGTTTGGAAATTGAAGGCATTTGATTTTCTTTTTGTGCCACTTGGAGCCAAATATTTCGCCAACAACAATTGATTGAACTTTCATTAAATTCCATCCATGCTGCATCAATTTCGGCAATGCAATCTGCTATGTTGGAATTTTTTCAACTCGATGTGACCGTGGCTTCTGAATTTACTTCAATCGATTTTTAAATTCTTCTGAAAGATCGTCTTCTGTAGTAAGCTTTGAACACAGCTATGATTACTTGATCTAACGGTTGGATCAGTGAAGTCGTATTAGGGGGTAAAAAAAACACTTCGACGTCGGGAGAGCACAAGGATTTTGTGATCTATAAATTAACATCGGATTTACTTTAAAATCGCCTCTAGCATTGGTACACAACAGAAGAGATAGCCTATCTTTTGCTGCCTTAAAATATGGAGCTGTGTTTTCTGTTTTGGCAAGAAAAGTTTTCTTCAGCATTTTCTTCCAGAAAAATCCTGTCTCGTCGGCATTAAACACTTGTTCTGCAACATATTCGCCTCTTTCAGTAATTTTTGTAAGTTCTTCAGGAAATTTCTGAGCACTTACATGATCCGCAGAAGCCGATTCGCCAACTAACTTTATGTTGTGTGAACTATACCTATGTTTGAAATTTTCAAACCACCCTTTACTTGCCTGGAAGTCAAATAAAGTCTCATACTTTACTTTTATCACGTCAAATATTTTGTTAGCCTTGGCTCGTATTAAAACTGAACTTAGCGGCACTTGCTTCTGGTTCATATATTCTATTCAAATACTTAAGGAATTTTCAGTTTCTTCCAATGACTTGTTCCAGTTCCGTACTTGCGATACGGTTTTTGCACTAGTCGGTGTACTTGCTGAGACGCTGTATCTTATAGCCTTTTCATTTTTTTTAATTAATCGAACCATAGATTCATTAATATTAAAATAACGACCGACTATGCACTCTCTTTCTCCCATTCGCAACTTATCTAAAAATTTTAACTTTTTCGGAATAGTTCAAAACTTTTTTCACTCTTTTAGCTGACATGATCAAGTTTCTCTTTTTTAGGTTTGCTAAACACTGAGAAGAAATAGACAGGTGAATAGAAAGAACAAATGTATTCTACGGGGACTTACGGAATTCAAACGATAAACAAAACTTAGAAGGAGCATGTGCATTACATACTTCGAAGAGAAAATTTGCGTTTTGGTCTTTCAATATAAATTGGAGATATGCCACGCTCGAACAAACAAAGGGCGATAATCTATTTTTAGCATAAAATCATGTTTCAGGTAAAACAAAGGAAGTTTACTTAAAAAAAAAATATATTCTTTATACAACGAAATCCGCGAATAACCAAGTTAAGTATTCGTGAATGTTAAAATGTTCTTCATTTTATATTTCGCGAATAATCAAAACTCGCGAATGTTAAGGGATTACTGTACTTCAAATTAATGTCTACCTAATATTTTAGCTGTGATGTCACAACATGTCAGGCTTGGATTGGTTCGAACAGTGGTGCAAAACCCCAGTTTTCTGGCAAAAATTGTGCAAATCATCCCATTTTATAGGAAATTTGTTTCTGACCACTGTTTCTAATGTATTTTTTCGAGGAAAATTAAATGAGACCATTCGTAGGTCGATACTGTCTATAGTTTACAAGTTATAACCACTTGATTGTCAAAATTTGATAATTTAAATTCTTGATAATTTCAGAGCACTAAAATATACTTCCTTATGAAATATTTCAGTGTCGATTTTTATGTAATTTTTCCTGCTAATTCGAGTGAAACTATCAATATGAGCAATAGCTATTGACAAGGGGACTGCCATTCATGATTTTGCCGCACAGATTTTGATGATTTTAATGTATGTTGTAGGTGTCATATCCCTAACTATTCAGGTCAAAGGTTTCCTTCAAATGGCTTTTAGTTTTTGAGAAATTTTATGTTAAAGTTCAGCATGCATTTCAAATACCGATGTTTGACGTTTTGAGCAAGGTGTCCGTGGCGCAGAGCTAGTGCTCGCGATTCTAGTCTCGAATTCAAGGGTTCTGTCCTAAGCTGTAACTTGTTTCTTTTTTAATTAATTTTATATTTTTGACACGTTACAAGTTTTATGCAGAATTAGAAATTCTACATCTTTGAACTTTTTTATATTTTCCTAGTAAAATACATTTACATTTTCAAAATTTTCATGAAAATTTATATTTTTTACGCATATTTTCAACTACCAGGGGCAGTCGGAAAATAAGTTTCCCCTGCCGACTGTAGACAGAGGTGTGTATGAAAGCCAAAAAATGTAATGAGACATTAAAGATAAAACATAACTTTATTTTTCCACATAAGTACCAAGTACATTGAGACATTTGTCATACCATTTTATAAGCTTCAAAAAGCCTTCCAGGAAAAAATCAGGGCTTTGCATACGGACGAAGCATTGAACGGCTATGGCGAAAGATGACACAGCAGGTGAACGTGAATGTGCAAGACACTGATACACCATTGGGTAGAGGTCGACCATGATCAAGCAGATGGCACTGTTGCATTCAACAGACAATGAAAATTACAATACATATAAAAAATATTTGAAAAAAAAAATGTCTGCAATGACTTTTATGGTAATATCAGAATAAATAAAATTTTATTTTTATTGATTTCGTTTAGCTTTTTTTGCAGACAGTTTCCATGCTTGAAGTAATTTGTTTTTCAACTTTTAATGCATTTTTAAATATATTTATCACAAAGTATTTAAACAATATATATTATGTCAATTTATCTATTCTTCCACTGTTGTTAAAACAATATTTTAAATTTATGTAAAGAAATTTTTAATGCAATATTTTGTTTTAAATATTTTTATATGTATCACGCAATTAATTTCATATTTAATAAACTAAAAATGTCGATGTCAATGATGATAAATCTTTTTATATTTCACCCGTTAACATATTGCAATATATTTAGAACAAATCAAATATTTAAAGGATGTATTATTTTGTAAATTTTTTCCTAATCAATTAAAATTATTTTTAATAGAATATGCAATTAAAAAATCATGTATTAGTTCATAAATATGATAAATAAATAAATATGCATAAATGTAAGCAATAATAGTTTTAAAAAGACGAGATATCAAGACATAAATTAGATAGGATTTTCGTCAACAGAAATATTAGTTTAAAAATTGTGTAAAAAATATAAATATTCATGGAAAAATTCGAAAATGTAAATGTAATTTATTAGGAAAATATCAAAAAGTTCAAAGATGTAGAATTTCTAATTCTACATAAAACTTGTATTGAGTCAAAAATATAAAATTAATTAAAAAAGGAAAAAGTCACAGATTAGGACAGAACCCCCGAATTCGAGACTGAAATCGCAAACACTAGCTCTGCGCCATAACCATTTTTCTGCACATATTTGGCAACTTCAGGGAACTATGACTAGGTTGAAAAGGATGAAAAGCTGGGATTCAGGCTCTAAGCAGATATTTTGTTCCTGATAAAATGGTCTTTTTTTTTTTAATTTACATCTTGATGATATGTTTTTTAAGCATAGTTTGATCAGTTTTGCCTGTGATATTGTAGTTGAAGAATTGTCAGAGTCTACATGGGCATCTTACTGCTTCTAGACAAAAGTAAGTATAAAGGCCACAATTGCAGTTAATTGCAGCTGAAATAAATATAGCTGTTTCTTGAATGTATGTACATGAGAAAAATTTTGAACTCATTACGGAGGCTAGTGGAGCTTTTTTTAAAGCTTTGACAGTCAATTTTACTCGCTATTTTAAAATGTGAATATTGCATACCTTAATTCTCCATACAGTAATTTAACATTTGAATGGGTTAATTATGGTTTCTTGTCCTCTATATAGGAGGTAAATAGCCTTAAAGTTTCAAAATTTTATCTTTGAAAATAATGATAAAAGGAGACATACCAGCCAACATCGCACTAAACTTCTGTACAATGTAGGTTAAACACGTCTGAAACCAGAATTTTTTTTAAAGAAGATTAAATCAAATAGGTTCCACATAAGAATATAAAACTAAATATATATTATTTTTTTCAGATATATTTTCTGGTTAAAGTCTTTAACCTGGATCAAATTAGTTCACATTATACAGAAGTTTAGTTGAAAGTTGGCAGGTGTGTGGAGAGGAACAAAATTCAGCTAAAATTACCCAATTTCAGTGTAAGTCTAAAAAAGACCACTTTAAAACCTTTTTGTACGGGTGCAAAAAGTTATTTTCAGAAACATTGAAGCAGCACTTTATTCTTTAGCTATCAAAAAACAGAAAACCACTAGAAATGGCGTTTTCCATGATTTTAGTACTATTAAAAGTGTTAAATGCTTAAGAAAATAAATTGCATTCTACAGCGATCCATCTATTTTTGAACAAACATGGCGGATATTTCGTCAGGCGCCAGGAATATTCAGTCATCTAAGATTTCGCTGTTAAAATGTGATCTGCTATTAGCACATAGTGAAAGAAATTGTTTACCGCAACAATCCTTTAACACTCGACTAGCTGGAGGAGGCTATTTGTCAAGCTTGTGTGTTGATTTCCGGTGACATACTACAAAGAATCACTAACAATTTCATTCTTCGTTTGCGACATGTGTTGTGTGAAAGGTGCACATTTTGAATCGTCCTATCCCTACAAAGAGAGCTCAGGCGCCAGGAATATTCAGTCATCTAAGATTTCGCTGTTAAAATGTGATCTGCTATTAGCACATAGTGAAAGAAATTGTTTACCGCAACAATCCTTTAACACTCGACTAGCTGGAGGAGGCTATTTGTCAAGCTTGTGTGTTGATTTCCGGTGACATACTACAAAGAATCACTAACAATTTCATTCTTCGTTTGCGACATGTGTTGTGTGAAAGGTGCACATTTTGAATCGTCCTATCCCTACAAAGAGAGCTCAGGCGCCAGGAATATTCAGTCATCTAAGATTTCGCTGTTAAAATGTGATCTGCTATTAGCACATAGTGAAAGAAATTGTTTACCGCAACAATCCTTTAACACTCGACTAGCTGGAGGAGGCTATTTGTCAAGCTTGTGTGTTGATTTCCGGTGACATACTACAAAGAATCACTAACAATTTCATTCTTCGTTTGCGACATGTGTTGTGTGAAAGGTGCACATTTTGAATCGTCCTATCCCTACAAAGAGAGCTCAGGCACCAGGAATATTCAGTCATCTAAGATTTCGCTGTTAAAATGTGATCTGCTATTAGCACATAGTGAAAGAAATTGTTTACCGCAACAATCCTTTAACACTCGACTAGCTGGAGGAGGCTATTTGTCAAGCTTGTGTGTTGATTTCCGGTGAATCACTAACAATTTCATTCTTCGTTTGCGACATGTGTTGTGTGAAAGGTGCACATTTTGAATCGTCCTATCCCTACAAAGAGAGCTCAGGCGCCAGGAATATTCAGTCATCTAAGATTTCGCTGTTAAAATGTGATCTGCTATTAGCACATAGTGAAAGAAATTGTTTACCGCAACAATCCTTTAACACTCGACTAGCTGGAGGAGGCTATTTGTCAAGCTTGTGTGTTGATTTCCGGTGACATACTACAAAGAATCACTAACAATTTCATTCTTCGTTTGCGACATGTGTTGTGTGAAAGGTGCACATTTTGAATCGTCCTATCCCTACAAAGAGAGCTCAGACGCCAGGAATATTCAGTCATCTAAGATTTCGCTGTTAAAATGTGATCTGCTATTAGCACATAGTGAAAGAAATTGTTTACCGCAACAATCCTTTAACACTCGACTAGCTGGAGGAGGCTATTTGTCAAGCTTGTGTGTTGATTTCCGGTGACATACTACAAAGAATCACTAACAATTTCATTCTTCGTTTGCGACATGTGTTGTGTGAAAGGTGCACATTTTGAATCGTCCTATCCCTACAAAGAGAGCTCAGGCGCCAGAATATTCAGTCATCTAAGATTTCGCTGTTAAAATGTGATCTGCTATTAGCACATAGTGAAAGAAATTGTTTACCGCAACAATCCTTTAACACTCGACTAGCTGGAGGAGGCTATTTGTCAAGCTTGTGTGTTGATTTCCGGTGAATCACTAACAATTTCATTCTTCGTTTGCGACATGTGTTGTGTGAAAGGTGCACATTTTGAATCGATACAGCCCACTTATGGTTATGCCACCTGCAACGCCATCTACTGATGCAATTTGTTACTAAAATTTTGAGGTTTCTCTATCAGATTTTGACTGTTTTTTCATAAGCATACCACTGGTTTCATGCTTCTATCTATTACCATTTCTGAGTTTTTAATTTTCAAAGTTAGGGGTCCTTCGCAAAACACCCGGTATATGCTAACAACAACAAAATAATAATAATTACATCCATTAATTTATGTGCACACATAATAAACTAGTCGTTGGGGGCCACCGTAATACTTACCCATCATGGATATGCATAATGTAAAATATTAAAATAAAAATGTGTAAACTACTTATAAAATGCATTGCAATTCAAATAAATCGTGGCTTGATGACGTCATAAACTTTAAAGGCTCGATTACTGAATTGCTTGAAAGACACATCCTTATAACTCCAAAAATAATAATCCTTTTAACTAGCGGTTTATTGCATCTGATTAAGCGTCAAATTTCCAATTGAAATATATCTTTGAAGTGAAATTTGGATGAAATACAGGGTCATGAAAAATCAAAGAGTGTGGTAAATAGGATTCCAAATATCTCGGCAACTCATTATCCGATCGACTTCATGCTTTATGCAAAATTTATGTTTTTTATTGTCTTTTATATTCAAATCTTAAAATAAACAATTTCGAAAATTTTTATATACCTTTTATCAGAACGAATATTTCGAGAGTCCGAAAAAAAATAGTTCCTGTTAATCAAGGTTACTGAAATTCAATAGGCTTCTTCCAATTATTACACACTAAGTACATACCAAATTTCAAGTCTCTATCTCAATTTGTTCGGGAGATTTAGCGTTTACAGACACACAGACGGACGGCAAAATATTTTTTTTCTAAAACTATGTTTTTCGGAATCTCCAGTGTCTGAAACGTGTAAATCCGTCAAATTTTTTTTTTCGATTTTCAAAACGATTACAAGATTTACCCTATACTACGTATGATGGGTAAGTAATATTATCATAAGACTGACCTGTTATACTGACATTAACTTCACAAAATATTAATATCAGCATTATTACCAATCAGTGGATTGAATATTATTAGCATTCAGTGCTTTGAAATTTAAAAAGTTTTCCTGCCTTTTCAATTCCTAAACTGAATTTTTTGTTTGCTGTGTATGAGTCCAAAAGTAAAAAACATTCTTTCAACCTCTACTCAAGAAGTTCTTGCTGTGTTTAACATTTTGATAGTAATTTGGTCTTTTTATGCTTTACATTCTTTCGCAATAGCTGTTGAGTAAATGTTGTTATTTAATTCTTCTTTAGCTCCAATTCGTTGTTATATATTTGTTCGTAAAATTAGGATAAGAAAGTAAAAGAATTGATACTAATTCTTTTATCTGCAGAAATTAATTGCTATTCTTATCCTTTTATATATAAAAAAAAGTAATGGTTTAAAAATGGACCAATGAAAATCTGCGTAGATATTCCGGGTTATTCTCCTCGCTTTTTTACTAGGGACTTTTTTGAGGCGCGATTACTTTTTTTCTAGCCATCCTACGGATTCGAAAATCATACCACAAGACGCGAAATATAACAAGTTTTCAGAAATTCAAAAAATTATTACGGTCGGACAATAAAAACTCAAAAAATCCTTAAAAATCGAGTAAAAAATCTTTTATTGAAAAAGTCATTTTTTTATATTGTTGCCAATTTCTAAATAAGCGCAAATGATTATATTTTATCTCAAATAAAAAATGTATTTGAGCGAGACTATTAAAAACAATAATGAAAGTTTAAAATAATAATTAAATGACCACGTGTTGAAAGCAGGAAATAAAGAAAGTTACGTCATAAAAATCGGTTTACACATGAATATTAAAAATAAAAAAGATGAATTAAAAGAAAAAGCATTATAACCAGTTAAATGAAAAAGCATTATAACCTGATTACAGAAGATAGTCGCCGTTCGTGAAATCATCATCATCATCTTTTTAAAACAGGATACATTGCATTTACCAGGTTTTAAGAGGTTGTGAAATCAGAACGGGGGTTGATGAGCGTAGCGAGCAGGGGGCAGAGCCCCCTAGTTTTATATAAAAAAGTTTAAAAAATTCATTATTTGAAAGGTATTATTATGACAGTATTGATTTAATTATATCAATTTTAAATGAAATTTTTTATGCCTGATAGAAACCTTATTTGCAAGCTTGTTGTACTTTATTGTTTATAAGTTTAAAGGTATTAAGCTTATAAACTATTATTTAAAGTTTCTTTTATTTATTCAATGCGCAAAATATCTTTAGAACATTGTAAATTATGTTCATCTTAGGCTTTAATGGTTTTCCCCTATCATTTCAAAAATTAAGAACATTTCTGATTTTAATCAATGAATTAAAAAAACTGATCAAAATCGTGATTTAATTATTGATTTAAGTAATCTGATTAAAATCGTGATTTAATTGTTGATTTAAATAATCTGATTAAAATCGTTGTGAAAAGCAGAAATGTTTACAAACCATTGAGGGAGAAAACATACACCTACAATCACCATGCTTTTCGGGGAAAAAAAAAAAAAAAAAACTTGAGAAAAAGAAACAATTGAAGGCAGAAATATTTTATGTGGATTTTGTTGTTGATTGGAAAAGGTGGTATTACTTTTAGAGGAATTTCTTCGAAAAGAATAGAGTATCTACAACCTTAATGACATTTCTTTCAATTATGGGAACTTAAATATTTCTCTTTCTGTCTATTTCTGATAAGCATTTTGCAAATAATGTTCAAAACTAACTGGTTCGCCCGCTAACGGGCCCCTAACTTACATCGGGGCCTCGAATCATGTAAAACCTCGAACCGTATGCAACCTCGAATATGATAAACCTGAAACCGAACGAACCTCCCGCTCTGGTCGTCGCTGCCTTCAGCACCGTATAACGGGCGTGCTGCGCACGCACCGGAAACCCCCTTAAATTCCACCTCGTAGATATAAACATGTCACCGAACGAAGCTCCTATTCGCGTCCCCGCTGCCTGCGGCACCAAAATGTGCTGAAAAGTGTAAATGTACTCGATTATTTTAGTGATTTTAGGCTACTAAAATGACTATTTTTCTTGTCTTCCTTATGTAAAAATTGTATTGCAATATCAATTTAGCATTTTAAAAATGTGTGAAGTCATTTTTCTAAAGCCAACGTAGGTGATGTAGCTGAACTCAATTATTGGCCAACGAAGTTAGAAAACAATGGACCAATGATATAGCAACAATTCTGTGTTGCTTAACCCTTTGATTACAGTTTGGGACGTATGTCGTTGCAACGACTATTTCTTTATTCTATTCATACCACTTTTTTTAAAAATAATCTCTGCCAACACTCACTTATACTAGGATACTTTCAAGAGAAATCTACCTTTTTTTTTTTTTTTTTGGTGAATTGTGGTACGAGTTCATATAAAAATAGTCGCCAGCCCTAGCCCGTAACCAAAAGGTTAAGAATCTGCTCTTGAATAAAATAGAATCAGAGTACTTGCTGCACAAAAAGAGGTAGCTTCATTTTTTATATTTTTTACATGTCCACTTTCTTGTTTAAAACAAGTTGGAAATTGTACGTCAAACGTGACAAATGAGGTGCGTTCGTACTATAACTAGTTTCAGTGAAATGAATTATATCGTCTGTTATTATGACATGATTAATTTCCGTAATAAAATAAGTACATTTTAAGTTGCCAACATTTTATCATTTGTTGACATTTGCTGAAAATTCCAATGGGAAACTTAAACCTAGCATTGAAAATTTCAGAACTTGAAATTCATATTTAAACTTTTTTTCCATTTAATATCTATTTCTCTCGAAACATCTATCCAAGAACTGTCGGTATATTATATGTTTGGTATAATTAAACAATTTTAGTATACAAATTCGATTTTTAAATCCAGTAATACGGAAATAATAGGACTCCATTTTAAACAGGGCGTCATCACCATGGCAACCTAGTATCATTACCTATCATGTGATATCATTGAATTAATTACGTATGATAGGATTTAATAGAATGCTACATCTCGGTCGCTTGACGATTAATCCTCAGAAGCTGCTATAACAAAGAAGTACCAAATAAAAAAAAAATAATTACTTAATAAATATTTACTTTTTATTAATATCTTTTTAAGTTTTGTTTCGATTTTCATAAAATTTGAAATGACTCGACAAAATTCTGCAAAGATTATATACATTAAATTTCAAATCATTTGGTTGGGTAGTTTTTGCTCTGTTATATGCGGACAGACGGACGGACCAGACGACGACTAATAGGGGCTATGTGTTTATATAATTACGAACGCACCTAAAAAGTCATTCAGAATAGGTATTTTTGGATATTATTGGTTGCAAACCATTCATAGGTGTGTAGACTAATGCATAAGTAGAGAAAATACTTTTCACGAAACTCTAAAATTTAAATATTTAAAGGCTCTATTTAAATTCCCCAAAAGTGCAAAATGGAGCTACTTCCTTTTTACAGCAAACCCTTCAATTGTTTAAAAAATGGAAGAGTAGTAGAAGAATGCATGTTTCGCGTCAGCAGGATCAATGAGTGTGGTGGAGGTGGAAGCGGAAGTGATCCTGCAAGCGGAAGTGATCCTGGCAGCGGAAGCGGAAGTGATCCTGTAAGTGGAAGCGGAAGTGTAAGAAGATAAGAGACAGGAAGTGAATGCGATAAGGGAGAGAGGGGGAGGGCTTACTTTTAGGGGGTCTTCTAGAAGAGGTGCACTGAAAGGGTAGGGGGCTTAATTTTTTTCGTGAATGTGAGGGAAAAAGGGTGTCGCCCTCTATCGGTGAACTGAGATTGAAGAAAATCCACGTCATTTTCTTTAAAGTAACAGAATGCTAGTAGAATTGAGAGGTAGGAACCCTGTTATAAAATAATAATATTAACAGAATGCTAACAGTGCTTTCAGTCGAGTGGAGTTGAGGGGTAGAAATCCTGCTTTAATTCTTTAAAGTAATTGAATGTCAACAATACTTTCAGCCGAGTAGAGTTGAGGGGTAGGAATCCTGCTTTAAAAATAATAATATTAACAGAATGCACAATTTTTTTTTGCCATAAAAGTTTCTTATGGTTGGTGGGAAATGTTAAAGTAACAGAATGTCAACAGTGCTAGTAGAGTTGAGTGGTAGGAACCCTGCTATAAAAAATAATACCTGTAAAAGAAATATTTATGTGCTACCTTTCGCGCTCGTCGACCTAACTGTTCAGAGTTTAACATGAAATTTACTTATAATTCACCTGTAAAAGAATTTTTTTTCCCTTCTTTAAACATTAACTTAAATGTGAATGAGATTAAAATAGATGTGAAGGCTAAATTTTTAGAGAGTTAAAATGAAAATCCACTGAGGGTTGTGTTAAATAAAAGGAGGTGATCGACTTTGACAGCATTTTTCTAAAAGTTTATTTATCGAAAAAGGAATCATACGTTTCGATTATATTTGTTAACTATCATAATTTAACATCAAAAAGCAGGTAGACATTCACCTCTCTAGCGCTCGTCGACCTAACTGTTCGGAATTTTCTTCGAACTCATTATTTTTGACTTTATAAAAGTTTAATATAAAAAATTATTCTTTAAGTATTAACTGAAATGAGATTAAAATAGATGTAATGGCTAAATTTATAAGGATTTAAAATGAAAATTCGTCGAAAATTGTGATAGCCATGTAAATGAAAGTAACGCGATTACTTTGCTTTATAAAAAATCTAACACGAAAATATCTGGTAGACGTTTACCTTTCGCACTCGTCGACCTAACCGTTCGGAATTTTGTTTAAACTTCTCTCGAGTTCGTCGACCTAACCGTTCAGAGTTTTCGTCGAAATCCGGACATATATTAACTTACAATAGCTAACTTTTTAAAGGAAGTTTAAATAACATATTTCCCAAAGTGTCTTAGAAACATTTCAGAATTTATACACACATAAGAACCTCACCTACAGGTGCAAGGTTCTCATTTTAAAGCTACTAGACGTTGAAATTTAAACTTCTTGCGCTCGGCGACCTAACCGTTCAGAGTTTTCTTTAAACCTTGTGTCAATACGAGTTAGGATTCCTTAGAAAGACCTACATGGAGACACTTATCACTAACGTAGATAATCAACCCTATATTTAACTAACCAGTTACAACACACAAGACATAATCATTACATTCAGTTAATAAGTGATTTGACATGCAAAATATTAGATATAAAAACATACAATATGATATATACAACACACAAAAAAAATTTAAAGATTTTTTCCCTACAATTTTTAACAAGAATTTAGCAATAATTTAACTTGATAGCAGGTATTTTGTTTAGAATTATACGATTATAATAAATTTTAACCCTATTTTACTTGATACAACTAACATTTAAAAAAAAAGAGAAAGACATCTAGTTTTTTAACGTCACATATTTGAATTATTAACCTATTTTAGTTAAAAGTATGATACTTAAGTGATTTTATTTGAAAAATAAATTCAACATTTTAAAAGCAGTCGAAAGATTTTCACTTTTGAAAAATAACTAACAGAATTTTATCTTTATTTTTTAAAGCAGTAGGTATATGACACTAACTTTAAATTAACTTTTAATAGATCACTTTAAATAAAATTTACCTTTTTTTATTAATATTAAAGAAATATAAACTACTTACGCATTATTATTATGCTGCATTTTAACATAACAACATTTCCAGAAATTATTTAAAACATGCGATTAAGAGAATTAGAATTTTATACAACCTTTCTGCTGACATGTGTTCACAGAGGAAATCTTTTCATATAGAAGGCAAAATAAGATAATGAATTGATAAACATGATTCGTTATGCATATGTTTAAACAGGAAATTATTTAAGACATGTGATTAAGACCATTTTACATGGTATTACAGAATAAATCTTTTCATAGGATGCAAGATAAGATAAGATAATATCACGTAATGATTTAATAAACGCGATTCGTTATGCATATGTTTAAACAGGAAATTTGTTTAAAAGATAACATTACTTTACTTATATGAAGTGACCAAATAGACATTTTGCTAATATAATTAATTTAATTTCGAATTTGAAAATAGTATTGACAGAACATTCAAATTTTACTTTTACACAATATTTTTAAAAATTTAAATAAGGGAAATTGTGCACATTATTTAAAAAAATTTAATTAGCGAAGTTAGAAAATGTTGTACACGAACCCACTCATTTAGGAAAATACGTTACGATTAAAACTTTTAGAATACATTTCAAAGTATTGTAAACTTTATCGAATAAAGAAAAATACGTTATGATTGCTACACTTTTTTAATACATTTCAAAGTTTTATAAACTTTATCGAAAAAACTTTTTGCATGTGACTTTTAACCAATAAAATGCTAGTATTTTGAAACAAGCGCCCCCTACGTGAGAATGTTATTTTACGAACAAAGTGTTTAATGCTAAACAATACTTTGTGATTGATGTAAAAGGTTGTGATTTTCGTCTAAGTATTAAAGTTGATATGGAACGAGTCATGCAGTCTTGTGAAGGTGATAAAACCATGTCACCTAAAGCAATTAAAAAGGTACCCTATTTCTGCAAGTCATGTAACAAAATTTTTCCTCGTAAAGTTAACTTAGTGTTTTTATGAAAAGTAATTTAAAGGAAAAGTGTCTTCGCTGGGAGGTGTGTGGTGAAGTTTTTTCGCGAAAGAGTGATTTACATGTAATCTATCACCACTCATAATGTTTCCAAAGGACTCGGAGTGAGGTACAGTATGTGAAAACTGCTTGGCGACCTGCAGGCTTTTATAATGTTCGCGTTTCCTGCAATTACATATGACTATATTATTTTTATTTTTATTTTTATTTTTTTTATTTATTTAATTATTTTGCTCCCATAAAATTTTAAAAAGCTGAAGCTTCTGTGTTTGCATGTCTTTTCTTATTTATGAGCTTGAAAAATTAATTTGTTGATTTTATTTACCATTATTTAAACTAGAAACACCACTCTTACGAAGAAGATTTCTTAAGTAAACATGTAAAGATTTTGAGTTTGTAATATATATATATATATATATATATATATATATAATGATCATACGCATATTAATAACAATGCACCTTATAGTAAAGATTAACTCAATTGTGATATATTGCAATAATTCTAGCGTAAGCGAAATCGCATAAGTCTGGGGAAAAATCCGTTCTGTCAGTTCTTTTGCATACAAAAATATTTATAAAAGTGATATAACAAAAATTAAAAATTTATTTTTTCGATTTTCAAAATTGATATACTGCATATATTATAAAAGCCTGCAGGTCGCCAAGCAGTTTTCACATACTGTACCTCACTCCGAGTCCTTTGGAAACATTATGAGTGGTGATAGATTTTTACACGGGGCTCGGAGTATGCACTTCTATATCGTTTCTTTTTATGTGATATCACTTCTTTTTATGGCTGACGTTTTAGGTTTGTGGCTTGGCGGGAACATTTACAACGAGTTGTTTTTGATGAGATATCACTCCTTTTTGTAAGGTGTTTAATTTCAATTACACAGATCCCATTTTTATTCAGAAAAGAAAAGATAAAAGAAAGATGAAAGGAGCAAAATAAAAGAATAATTGTGATGCTATAAACAGAATTATACAGCAGAATTATACAATTTATTGAGTGACTTATTCCAATGTACATGTCGCTACCATAGCAACGGGGAAACTTTTATATTCATTTCCTTATATTGTATTCATCAGATTATTTATGACATGTTTATTTTCCTTTTTCTTTTGTTAATATCAGTCTTCCGTTTATATACATTCAAAAAACAAAAAAATAGAAAATTTTACAGTAGTTTACAAAGTAATTAAAATACTGCAGTTTCAGAAAAATGTGGAAAAATAAAAAGCACCTTTTTTTTTGGTCAATTATAACAATGAGTTTACTTTACCGAGAATAATCAAATTTGTTTTTCTACGAACCATTGTAATTTACAGGATACTAATATATTAAATATTATTCTTGAAAATTACTGAGCACTTTAAAAGTTTTTTTATTTGTTAAGTTTTTTAACTCAGCGTTTCGAGAATCGGAAAAATATAAGATTCGCAACGTTTGCAAAAGTATAAGAAATATTAAAGTGATTTCAAAATAGAAAATGTTCGTAGGATGACATGTATTCCAAAATTTTGTGTGATTTTGTAAATATACCACAAAGACTAATGCGTTTACATAATGAACCGTTTAAAAAAATGTAAAATTTTATTAAAATTTTTGATCTGATAAATCATAAAGCTTTAAATTAGATTTTAAAAAGGAGCGTGATTAAACCAAAAAGGATTATATTTACGAAATGCACAAAATACATAAAGACACAAAATACATAATTAATGTTTCTAGTCTGTCCATTCCAATTCGGGGATACTAAAATATAGGTCCTCAATCCTCGGCAGTCCATGAATTAATTAGGACATATGTATGCAACTGTTAAAATGTTCCCAAAGTCGACAATAGAAGCAATAAGTATAGCTCGGCAAATATAAAACACGGCATTACTTTATCATGACTTTGTTTCGTGAGGTGTTCGTTCTTCAAACATAAAAATCTCTTGAAAGTGTCCGTTAACCGAACATGTGTTCGTTATCCGAACATAAAAATCTCACTCGAAAGTGTTCGTTAATCGATTTGTTCGTAAACCGAACAAGTCGTTACCGATCACCTATTGTATACGAAATATAGCATTTTTAATTTTTATGGGGAATTTAAGAAGATTTTTCCTTTTCATTGTGCTCTAGGCCCGTTTTTAGAGCATTTTAAGTTCGTCATAGCCGGAGATTCGATGAACGGCAAATATTTAAACGCAAAAACTTCTAATCTTGGGGTAGCAACATTTTTACATTCTATTACTCAGCGCATGAATGTAAAGTTGGAATTTTTTAATCGCTTTTTCAATCAATTCCTGATACATTTATTAATAAACACAGTTTTTTTTTAATCGATGAAAATACTATATTTTAATAGATTTAGAGCTTAAGATCGACGAGCTTTCAGGCGGACAAAATGAACGCGTATTAAATTTTAAAGCAAGATAATAAAACCTTACAGAGATTGAAACAGTATAAAATCATTAAAATACATCTCACTCAGTAAATAAACATCGGTTGTAATGTAATCAAGATCTTCTAAGAGACTCTGTAAACGAAACGTATATGGTTCAACAATACAAACAATAGAGAGTTTAAATGAATCGGATGCAGTAACATATTTGAATATCTTGTGTATATAGCCACTCTGACAAAAATTATGCTATTTATACTATTGTTTTCCCTCTGTGTTGAGGAATCAAGTACTTCAACGTAAAAATTCGCTAATTACACAACTATTTAGTCTTATTAAAAAATCTTTTGAGTTACCCTGTAAACGAACAGTAAATTCTATAATTCTGTTTTACAATAGGAAGCTAACTTAGGTCGTTCGTAGTAACATATTTTAACATCCTGCGCATACGTTCTTTTTTAAAAGAATTAGACCATTTAATATTTCTTTTCTTCCTCTTAAGTATATAGGAATAAATCACTTTAAATTGATACACATAAAAAAACTAATTCATATTTTTACACGAAATATTAAACATTTGAACTACTCATAAAAACAATGCAATTGCTGAAAACCACGTAAAAATCGGATAATTACACAATTCTTTAGCCCTATGTCAAAAGATCTTTTGTGAGAACCTGTAAACGAACCTTAAATGTTACTATTTTTTTATAATAGGGAGCTTACATGGGTCGACTGCAATAACATATCTTAATATCATGTGTATACGACCATTTCTAAAAGAGTTGGGTCATTTATTATTTTTTTGCTCTATGTTAAGTATAGGAATCAATAACTTTAAACTGATATAAATCAAAAACTAATTAATATTTTTTCATGACACTTACAAAGGTTTGAACTACTCATAAAAACAATTCAAATGACGCAAACCACGTAAAAATTCGATAATTACGCATTGCTGTAGCCCTGTCAACAGTTTTTTGCTATATGTTAAGTATAGGAATCAATAACTTTAAACTGATATAACTCAAAAACTAATTAATATTTTTACATGAAACTTACAAAGGTTTGAACTACTCATAAAAACAATTCAAATGACGAAAACCACGTAAAAATCCGATAATTACGCATTGCTGTAGCCCTGTCAACAGTTTTTTGCTATATGTTAAGTATAGGAATCAATAACTTTAAACTGATATAAATCAAAAACTAATTAATATCTTTTCATGAAACTTACAAAGGTTTGAACTACTCATAAAAACAATTCAAATGACGCAAACCACGTAAAAATTCGATAATTACGCATTGCTGTAGCCCTGTCAACAGTTTTTTGCTATATGTGAAGTATAGGAATCAATAACTTTAAACTGATATAACTCAAAAACTAATTAATATTTTTACATGAAACTTACAAAGGTTTGAACTACTCATAAAAACAATTCAAATGACGCAAACCACGTAAAAATTCGATAATTACGCATTGCTGTAGCCCTGTCAATAGTTTTTTGCTATATGTTAAGTATAGGAATCAATAACTTTAAACTGATATAACTCAAAAACTAATTAATATTTTTACATGAAACTTACAAAGGTTTGAACTACTCATAAAAACAATTCAAATGACGCAAACCACGTAAATATCCGATAATTACGCATTGCTGTAGCCCTGTCAACAGTTTTTTGCTATATGTTAAGTATAGGAATCAATAACTTTAAACTGATATAAATCAAAAACTAATTAATATCTTTTCATAAAACTTACAAAGGTTTGAACTACTCATAAAAACAATTCAAATGACGCAAACCACGTAAAAATTCGATAATTACGCATTGCTGTAGCCCTGTCAACAGGTTTTTGCTATATGTTAAGTATAGGAATCAATAACTTTAAACTGATATAACTCAAAAACTAATTAATATTTTTACATGAAACTTACAAAGGTTTGAACTACTCATAAAAACAATTCAAATGACGCAAACCACGTAAATATCCGATAATTACGCATTGCTGTAGCCCTGTCAACAGTTTTTTGCTATATGTTAAGTATAGGAATCAATAACTTTAAACTGATATAAATCAAAAACTAATTAATATCTTTTCATGAAACTTACAAAGGTTTGAACTACTCATAAAAACAATTCAAATGACGCAAACCACGTAAAAATTCGATAATTGCGCATTGCTGTAGCCCTGTCAACAGTTTTTTGCTATATGTTAAGTATAGGAATCAATAACTTTAAACTGATATAACTCAAAAACTAATTAATATTTTTACATGAAACTTACAAAGGTTTGAACTACTCATAAAAACAATTCAAATGACGCAAACCACGTAAAAATTCGATAATTACGCATTGCTGTAGCCCTGTCAACAGGTTTTTGCTATATGTTAAGTATAGGAATCAATAACTTTAAACTGATATAACTCAAAAACTAATTAATATTTTTACATGAAACTTACAAAGGTTTGAACTACTCATAAAAACAATTCAAATGACGCAAACCACGTAAAAATTCGATAATTACGCATTGCTGTAGCCCTGTCAATAGTTTTTTGCTATATGTTAAGTATAGGAATCAATAACTTTAAACTGATATAACTCAAAAACTAATTAATATTTTTACATGAAACTTACAAAGGTTTGAACTACTCATAAAAACAATTCAAATGACGCAAACCACGTAAAAATCCGATAATTACGCATTGCTGTAGCCCTGTCAACAGTTTTTTGCTATATGTTAAGTATAGGAATCAATAACTTTAAACTGATATAAATCAAAAACTAATTAATATCTTTTCATAAAACTTACAAAGGTTTGAACTACTCATAAAAACAATTCAAATGACGCAAACCACGTAAAAATTCGATAATTACGCATTGCTGTAGCCCTGTCAACAGGTTTTTGCTATATGTTAAGTATAGGAATCAATAACTTTAAACTGATATAACTCAAAAACTAATTAATATTTTTACATGAAACTTACAAAGGTTTGAACTACTCATAAAAACAATTCAAATGACGCAAACCACGTAAATATCCGATAATTACGCATTGCTGTAGCCCTGTCAACAGTTTTTTGCTATATGTTAAGTATAGGAATCAATAACTTTAAACTGATATAAATCAAAAACTAATTAATATCTTTTCATGAAACTTACAAAGGTTTGAACTACTCATAAAAACAATTCAAATGACGCAAACCACGTAAAAATTCGATAATTGCGCATTGCTGTAGCCCTGTCAACAGTTTTTTGCTATATGTTAAGTATAGGAATCAATAACTTTAAACTGATATAACTCAAAAACTAATTAATATTTTTACATGAAACTTACAAAGGTTTGAACTACTCATAAAAACAATTCAAATGACGTAAACCACGTAAAAATTCGATAATTACGCATTGCTGTAGCCCTGTCAACAGTTTTTTGCTATATGTTAAGTATAGGAATCAATAACTTTAAACTGATATAAATCAAAAACTAATTAGTATCTTTTCATGAAACTTACAAAGGTTTGAACTACTCATAAAAACAATTCAAATGACGCAAACCACGTAAAGATTCGATAATTACGCATTGCTGTAGCCCTGTCAACAGTTTTTTGCTATATGTTAAGTATAGGAATCAATAACTTTAAACTGATATAACTCAACAACTAATTAGTATTTTTACATGAAACTTACAAAGGTTTGAACTACTCATAAAAACAATTCAAATGACGTAAACCACGTGTAGAGTCCGATAATTACACATAGCTGTAGCCCTGTCAACAGTTTTTGGTATGTACAAGATTTAAAAAGTGCAAAAAACCGCACTTTTAAAATCGCATTTCCTGAAAACCTATTCAACAGATCTTTCTTTTCTTTTGATTTTTTAGTCACATGGCACGCCCCATTCCATAGAATCAAGAATTTTGTTACTATCATAAATAGAACGCGAGATATAGATGTGTCAAAAACCCGTTTTGTCCCGTCCGAAAAATATAAACTAGACAGAGTTAAAAAAATAATTGTAAAATCGTTTGGCATCCATTGGCGGAAATTCCTTTCATTTACGGTTCAATGCATTGCTATTTCTTATGCTTGGCGAGAAACTCTGTCGAGTTTCTATGATAAGCTTCACTATCAGTTCAAATAACAAATCTTTTAAACAAGGTGATTTCGCAATGTTAGGTAAAACTTTATGAAAAGTAACACAATGTTGTAAAAAATCCGATTCACAATTAAATATTTCACAACACTTTGTACATGAATGTTGTTTTCCTAAGTTGTAAGTTTTCTTATCTTTCAACAAATCTGTCTTTATTGAAAACAGTTTGTTGCAATAACTACACTTGAATCGTTTGGACGATTCGGGAATCTTTTCGTGAATTTGTAAATCACTCTTTCGCGAAAAAACTTCACCCCACACCTCACAGCGAAAACACTTTTCCTTTAAATTACTTTTCATAAAAAACACTAAGTTAACTTTTCGAGGAAATGTTTTGTTACATGACTTGCAGAAATAGGGTACCTTTTTAATTGCTTTAGGTGACATGGTTTTATCACCTTCACAAGAGTGCATGACTCGTTCCATATCAACTTTAATACTTGACGAAAATCACAACCTTTCACATCAATCACAAAGTATTGTTTAGCATTAAACACTTTGTTCGTAAAATAACATTCTCACGTAGGGGGCGCTTGTTTCAAAATACTAGCATTTTATTGGTTAAAAAAAGTCACATGCAAAAAGTTTTTTCGATAAAGTTTATAAAACTTTGAAATGTATTAAAAAAAGTGTAGCAATCATAACGTATTTTTCTTTATTCGATAAAGTTTACAATACTTTGAAATGTATTCTAAAAGTTTTAATCGTAACGTATTTTCCTAAATGAGTGGGTTCGTGTACAACATTTTCTAACTTCGCTAATTAAATTTTTTTAAATAATGTGCACAATTTCCCTTATTTAAATTTTTAAAAATATTATGTAAAAGTAAAATTTGAATGTTCTGTCAATACTATTTTCAAATTCGAAATTAAATTAATTATATTAGCAAAATGTCTATTTGGTCACTTCATATAAGTAAAGTAATGTTATCTTTTAAACAAATTTCCTGTTTAAACATATGCATAACGAATCGCGTTTATTAAATCATTACGTGATATTATCTTATCTTATCTTGCATCCTATGAAAAGATTTATTCTGTAATACCATGTAAAATGGTCTTAATCACATGTCTTAAATAATTTCCTGTTTAAACATATGCATAACGAATCATGTTTATCAATTCATTATCTTATTTTGCCTTCTATATGAAAAGATTTCCTCTGTGAACACATGTCAGCAGAAAGGTTGTATAAAATTCTAATTGTCTTAATCGCATGTCTTAAATAATTTACTGGAAATGTTGTTATGTTAAAATGCAGCATAATAATAATGTGTAAGTAGTTTATATTTCTTTAATAATAATAAAAAAAGGTAAATTTTATTTAAAGTGATCTATTAAAAGTTAATTTAAAGTTAGTGTCATCTACCTACTGCTTTAAAAAATAAAAATAAAATTCTGTTAGTTATTTTTCAAAAGTGAAAATCTTTCGACTGCTTTTAAAATGTTGAATTTATTATTCAAGTAAAATCACTTAAGTATCATACTTTTAACTAAAATAGGTTAATAATTCAAATATGTGACGTTAAAAAACTAGATGTCTTTCGCTTTTTTTTTTTAAATGTTAGTTGTATCAAGTAAAATAGGGTTAAAATTTATTATAATCGTATAATTCTAAACAAAATACCTGCTATTAAGTTAAATTATTGCTAAATTCTTGTTAAAAATTGTAGGGAAAAAATCTTTAAATTTTTTTTTTGTGTGTTGTATATATCATATTGTATGTTTTTCTATCTAATATTTTGCATGTCAAATCACTTATTAACTGAATGTAATGATTATGTCTTGCGTGTTGTAACTGGTTAGTTAAATATAGGGTTGATTATCTACGTTAGGGATAAGTGTCTCCATGTAGGTCTTTCTAAGGAATCCAACTCGTATTGACACAAGGTTTAAAGAAAACTCTGAACGGTTAGGTCGCCGAGCGCAAGAAGTTTAAATTTCAACGTCTAGTAGCTTTAAAATGAGAACCTTGCACCTGTAGGTGAGGTTCTTATGTGTGTATAAATTCTGAAATGTTTCTAAGACACTTTGGGAAATATGTAATTTAAACTTCCTTAAAAAAGTTAGCTATTGTAAGTTAATATATGTCCGGATTTCGACGAAAACTCTGAACGGTTAGGTCGACGAACTCGAGAGAAGTTTAAACAAAATTCCGAACGGTTAGGTCGACGAGTACGAAAGGTAAACGTCTACCAGATATTTTCGTGTTAGATTTTTTATAAAGCAAAGTAATCGCATTACTTTCATTTACATGGTTATCACAATTTTCGACGAATTTTCATTTTAAATCCTTAAAAATTTAGCCATTACATCTATTTTAATCTCATTTCAGTTAATACTTAAAGAATAATTTTTTATATTAAACTTTTATAAAGTCAAAAATAGTGAGTTCGAAGAAAATTCCGAACAGTTAGGTCGACGAGCGCTAGAGAGGTGAATGTCTACCTGCTTTTTGCTGTTAAACTATGATAGTTAACAAATATAATCGAAACGTATGATTCCTTTTTCGATAAATAAACTTTTAGAAAAATGCTGTCAAAGTCGATCACCTCCTTTTATTTAACACAACCCTCAGTGGATTTTCATTTTAACTCTCTAAAAATTTAGCCTTCACATCTATTTTAATCTCATTCCCATTTAAGTTAATGTTTAAAGAAGGGAAAAAAATTCTTTTACAAGTGAATTATAAGTAAATTTCATGTTAAACTCTGAACAGTTAGGTCGACGAGCGCGAAAGGTAGCACATATATATTTCTTTTACGGGTATTATTTTTTATAGCAGGGTTCTTACCACTCAACTCTACTAGCACTGTTGACATTCTGTTACTTTAACATTTCCCACCAACCATAAGAAACTTTTATGGGAAAAAAATTGTGCATTCTGTTAATATTATTATTTTTAAAGCAGGATTCCTACCCCTCAACTCTACTCGGCTGAAAGTATTGTTGGCATTCAATTACTTTAAAGAATTAAAGCAGGATTTCTACCCCTCAACTCCACTCGACTGAAAGCACTGTTAGCATTCTGTTAATATTATTATTTTATAACAGGGTTCCTACCCCTCAATTCTACTAGCATTCTGTTACTTTAAAGAAAATGACGTGGATTTTCTTCAATCTCAGTTCACCGATAGAGGGCGACACCCTTTTTCCCTCACATTCACGAAAAAAATTAATCCCCCTACCCTTTCAGTGCACCTCTTCTAGAAGACCCCCTAAAAGTAAGCCCTCCCCTTCTCTCCCTTATCGCATTCACTTCCTGTCTCTTATCTTCTTACACTTCCGCTCCCACTTACAGAATCACTTTCGCTTCTACTGCCAGGATCACTTCCGCTTCCACCTCCACCACAATCATTGATCCTGCTGACGCGAAACAGACATTCTTCTACTACTTGGAAGAATTAGTCAAGTCATACATCGCAGCAAGATGACAGTTAAAAAAATTACAAATATCATAAGACTGGAAATCCAGGCTAAAATTGCTGAGAAAGTAAAACATGGAAATTTTTTTCTACGTTAATGGACATGGCACAACCATACATATATCAAGTTATGACTCATGTGTTATTATACTTAGGCATCTACTGTAAAAAGAAATAAAGTAGGTAGTCCTGACATTGATATCTGTCTATCTACCACAGGATTCTGTTCAACTAATTAAAAAAATTTCGAATACCACATTGGCTAGTATAGAAAATTGTGTATCAAATTGATTTGATGGAGTTTCAAACATGCAGAGAAACATAGTGGCATTTTCTATCTGAACTCACAAATAGACTACCAAGCCATTTTCATACTTGGTGCTATGCAAATGTGTTAAATCTTGTAAAGTCAGGTATAAGCCGGTAAAAGGACTTGAGTTTGTTAAAATATTTGCGTCCTCTGAGTTATCATATATGTTACAAGTTTACAACTCGTTTTATTTGTTTACCTATCACTTTGATTATGTTAAAATAATCAATGTATATGTTACGGTCAATATGATTAATCCGGTCATTATTGATAACCAGTTATTATTAATAATGACCGGATTAATCATATTCACCATAACATATCTCTATAATAAAACCATAAGTCATGTGACTGTCATCAACAGTTCCGGGATGCCCGCTTCACTTTTTCATATGCCAGGCGGCCATTTTTATTCAAAATATTTTTTGAAATAAAACTGCATAAAAGTTAAATTTTTAGAAAGATCGTTCAAAAAAAAATTTAATATTTGAGAGATGATTTACGTTCAATTATGTATACATTCTGCAATAACTGTAGTTTAAATTAGGTTCGCAGTTCAAATTCTCTATCCATGAAAATAAACAAAAAAAAAAAAAAAAAAAGATTCATTCGTTGTGAACGTTTAAAATATTAAACCATGAATTTTTGGACCGCTGCCTGGTGTAAAAAAAATAATCCGCACCAGTGAGACAGTCAATGTTTCCATAATTCTGTTCTGTACAACTCAACTTCTTTCCGGATGTTTTCTTGACGTAAGTTGAACTCTGAACTCATCTAATAATATTTAATGGATCAAATTTCGAAACGAATTATCAGCTTTTATTTTTCGCGCGTGCAAATTAGAAACGATACTTTAATTTTGAAATCAAATGTTTTGATTTATGATATTTTTTCTTATTTGTCTATTTTCTATTTTAAAGAAAAATGTGAACGTCATGTATTTTAAATTGGAACAGCTGTCACGGACGCACCGGGGTTGGCGCGATTTTTGTTTTGTGCCATTTTGGCGAGAAAATCCCATTTTCAGGTACCTATTAGAGATTACTAAAACAGCATGTACTTTTATTTTATTATGAAATAGTTTATTTTATATTAAAAAACACACAATCTTATTATAAAACACACACAATGATTAATTTATTATAAAGTGGATTAAGCGGTTTTTGTCAAGAAAGATGAAATACATAACAACAAAAAATATGCGAAATGCTACCACGATCGCAAAAGTTCTTGATTTGTCTATTAGATTTTTCCGGTTTGGCGAAGGATTAAGGAAAAAAATAAATTATGAATAAAAATAATTTGTTCCAATGCTTAATATACATTTAAGGGCGACCAAACAAAGGTCGCCAGTGGCGGCTAGTATGTATATATTAGTGCTCGCGAATATACGTATAATACGTGAAAAACGTATTGTAATCGGTAACGATTTTGAAGAGGAATAATATGGAAAAAAGGCTTAACTACGTATACGTTTAAACATATATTCGCGAGCACTAATATGTATAAACAATTAGGGCCTGATCATCACATGGGACATGTGCCCCGGACCCACATTTTCAGGGTGCCCCAAAAGGCATTTAGTCCACTCTCTGAAGATACAAATTAATGCAAATTTCCATTTATAGTTCATCGAAAAAATGAGTTTTTCTCATTCATCTAAACTAAACTATCTCCGAGTTCTTCACTAACGACAATGAAATGTAACGTAAACTTCGAAAATCCGAGAAGAACGGATATTACATCAAACATATTTCATTCAATCCCTGTAGGTTTTGAAAGAAGATTTTGAATTTTTACAATTTTTTAATGCATTTTTATATGAATACATAGTATATTCTTTGTTTTTCATAAAGCTATGGTTTAAATTTTAAAACTGCACATAAAGCTGTTTGTCATGTTTATAATGCACTTTTTTTTTTAGAAAGGACCCCCAATATCACCTGTGTGCCCCGGGTCCCACATAGAGTTGATCAGTCACTGAGGATGACGAGTTATCGAGATTTTAGTGCATAACCATAAAGAATTAATAATATTTTAAAAAGTAAAAACATAGTTATAAGAGTCTGACGAATCATCGAGGTTTTAGTACATACACATTATATTAAGTATATTCAACGTGTTAAAAAAATGAGAATGATAAGTTATCGAGTTTGTAGTAATTATATACAAGGATGCCACTTTTCAGCTTTTCCTGTTTTTTTTTTTTTTTTTTTTTTTTTTTTAATAATCAACGATTTCCACGGAATCGTAAAAGAAAAAAATCGCATTGATATGCGCCGCAATGAAGTCATGGGCGGCGGCATGACACGATTAGCCGCGGCACAGGAAAATTCGTGACGATAAGCGAATTTTAGCTCCTACCCATTAAATTTGTAGCTAGTGCACAGATGTTCTTAGAGGGAGACAGAAGATAAGGATATGTGATTCTTTCGCGAATTATTAATTTTTGGCCGAATTCCGCAAAATTAATTCTTGAGTCTGTCTCGAAAAAAATCGAGAATTTAGTCGGACGATCGCGGAATAAAATTTCAAATTTCGTCAATCGCTCGAGAAAAAAAATAGAGAATTTCGCCGGACGATCGCGGAATAAAATCACAAATTTCGTGAATCGCTCGTCGAAAAAATCGAGTCTTTCGTCAAACGGTCGCGGAGAAAAAAAATCGTGAGTAAACAAAATTACGAATTCCATCAATCGGTCGCTGAAAAAATCGTAACTTTCGTCAATCGCGAGAAAAAAAAACTTTAACTTAAACTATTTTTCCTCTTTACTTCTAATCTTAACAAAATATACAAAATATCAAAAATTCTAAAGAAACTAAATTTTACTTTGTTAGTTAAAAACAACAAAATGAGTAAATCCTCCTTTCATCATAGAATTTAAAATTGAAAACATTATTTTCAATACTGCTATTTATGAGTACAAATATGAAATTAAAACATGTAAAATAAGTACATTTTGAAGTTATGTTCCACTGCACCCCATGTTTCCCTATGATTACAAGAAATTTTTCAGTATTATGAATTTTTTATAGTGAAATGTGAAGATACCCAATTTTTGGGTATTTACCCCAGGCTTGGATACATACCTGGGTATATACCGAAAAAGTAAATACCTACCCGCTGTGTATTTACCCATCCCACATCTCTATGATCATAATCCATCCTCAAAGATGGTGGATTGTGATTGGTTGGCTTATAATACAGGCTACAAATCGATGTTTATGATTGGTTGGATAAAAATTGGTGGGCTGGTGATCACGTGGTTGAAACTGATCTCTAAGGAAAAGGCATGTTTACAACCAATCTACCACTACATTTTTGTGGTAGCGATCATTGCAGGAATCGTCATGGCGACGCAGGCGAATCATATCATAGACCTATTTAACATAAACCAATGAAATCGTCCCATCCCATGTTTACAGTACGAGTCATAAAGAACGAACCGGTTTTTCTTGCTATCCTACAGTAATTTAACCAACAGTGCCGTCAGCTGCCCTTTCCTTATAATCTATTTTTGTCCACTTTAGAGCACGTACAGCGCATTTTTTTTTTTTTTTGGAGTGAATTGCTGTTTTTCTGTACAAAGTGCTACGATATACATCCTACTTGTATTACGTACTTACTATGAGAAAGGAAAGAAAACTTTCTTAGGCCCTCGTACAAGATCGTAGGATGACCTTTTATTGACTGATTTGAAGAAAGATTTTCGAAACGCATTGCATTAGCTTCTTTTTATTGTCTATTTAAGAAGTGTCTTTCTTTGGTATTACAAGACGAAACTTTGCATGTCCTTATTTCTTTGATGTTCGAAAAATATTTAGGAACAATTCTCGCTTATATACAAACTTTAAAGTAGCTTGAAAGTTAAAGGTTTAAGACAATGCAAATAACTTTCCCATTAAGTTTTCTCTGATAATTTCAAGAAATCAGTTTTTTTACCTTCTTCATATTGAAACGGACCGACCATTGCATGTATACGATACTTCGTTTGATGGGGCTCTCTGTTCAAATGTTGTTATATTTCAAATAACGTGGAGAGTCAAAATACGTCCATTAGAATTAACTTTTAAATATACACTAAAACACTTTTATTTTGCTTAAAAGACATCAAACATAAACATTAAATATGTTAAAATTTAAAATTTACATGTTTCGATTTGTTCATCAAATCGTCATCAGAATATATATAAACACAAATACAATGTACATAAAAACGCGAGATTAAATTAATTAAAAACTAAAAACTAAAAACCAGAGAGTCTGAACAGTCACTATGTGAAAGAGGTACAACGCCCTCTTTACTTTTAATTTTAACACCGCTTTTAGATTCATCTACAGACCGCATCCCAGTATTATTCAACCACTCAACCCAAATTTTTGGAATATTAAATGACAACGTATCATTACATGCTTTCGAGCTCCTTAAATATATTTCAATAGATTCCCTCACAAAAAGTTGAAAATAAAAGCTGGAACAATAAATCAATTTAGCTTCATTAAATAGGATATTGATGCTCTCTCTATTATTTAACCTTGATAAGGCAGTATTCCCTCTCCCATACTTAATATCTGCGATATGCTCCTTACATCTAACAATGAATTTCCTCTGTGTACCTGTTAAAATTAAAAGTAAAGAGGGCGTTGTACCTCTTTCACATTAGTGACTGTTCAGACTCTCTGGTTTTTAGTTTTTAATTAATTTAATCTCGCGTTTTTATGTACATTGTATTTGTGTTTATATATATTCTGATGACGATTTGATGAACAAATCGAAACATGTAAATTTTAAATTTTAACATCTTTAATGTTTATGTTTGACGTCTTTTAAGCAAAATAAAAGTGTTTTAGTGTATATTTAAAAGGGGCTCTCTGTATCAATTACATTTGTAAAAGGAAAAAAGAAATGCTTAATTAACTGGCATCTTAAGATATCAGAACATAGCAAATGTAAAATACGGGCAAGGCTCTCAACCGGACAATATGCAGGTAGTTTTCTTTAACTAAAGTGAAAGCTACTATCATATTTGAAGCATTGTAATCTATGATTTCAAAAATCAAGATTATGCTTTTCCAGTGAAATATGAAAATACCCAATTGTTGGGTGTTTACCCCAGGCTTGGGTAAATACCCAGGTATATACCCGAAAAATAAATACCTGCCCGCTGGGTATTTACCCTTCTCACATCACTGCTATTGACATTTCAAAATAAAGACATTTAATTTTGAAAAGTAATTTCGAAGAAAATCGCAACACCATTTTTCCTATCCAGACAGTTCTTGAAATTCATTTTAATGCTATTCTTCTAAATTTAAATAATATATTGAAATTACCGTTGACGCTCAAAGTATATAGTTTTTCATTTATTCAAATGGCGCAATTTCATTTGCTGAAACCATTTTCTTTGAAAAAATGAATCATCGGAATACATAAAACGTCAGGTTTATATTTCATTTTTTTTTTTTACCGTTTCTGAAATATAATAAAGTGCTGTGAATTTTTCTTTCTTCATTTTAAAACATTTTATTGAAAAACGCTTTTCCAATCATTTCAAAAATTGTTTTCTTTCCCTTTCAAATTTCGATTTCAAAAGACTTAATCACAAAGAAATATCTTTTTTCAATATTGGAAATAACGCTATCCTTTTCTATGACATTATTTCTCTTCATTCTTTTGTAATAAAATATTTTTTGTAGCGTGGATTTCACTTTTCTTTCTTGAGTATGATTTTTCAATAAAAGTTTCACTTTCTTTTTTTTATTATATATCTTCTTGAAATGACAAGGATTCCATTGTTACAACAATCTGTTTTCGTTTTTCATACCAATATTTGCATCATTTTCCAAATAAGTGAAGAAAAAAGACAAAAAAAAATGTCTTTGAAAATGAGTTTTAAAATACTGTGTCAAATATAGTGATACCGTATTAATTCGTATACAATGAGCACTTTTTTTGCAAATTTTTTTTAGATATAACAAGTATCTTTTAACAAAGAATAAAACCGATATCTAGGTATGGTTTCTTACCTTCATGTTTCTTTTCTTTTCTTATTTTTTAATTATCCTGTATTGATATGATATGTTTGCATTAGAGTACTGCATGAGTTGGATTATACCAATCCGAACCCGAAAATTCTATTTGTAATCAACCCGAAACCCGATCCGAACCCGTAGTACTTCAACCAAAACCGACACGAATGTGGGAAAATTAATCTACATTTTAATGCAATTAATAAAAGAGATACACGACTTGTAATTGCCCGAAGGACAATTGCAACAGGTGTTTGTACAGGTTATCTTAGTTGGAACTGCGTTGACAGATCAAGCCAAAGTCCTGGGATCGAATTTCGACCTGGACATTTTTTCATTAAAGTGGAAAACTTACAGTTCGTAAAACTACATGTTGCAGAAAACACTTCCTTGAAAAGATATCTGGTGCCATTTTGACATTTTAATCACATGTTTAGAATCTAAAGCATTATTTTCAGATTTTGAGGTAAGTATAGTTTTTATTTGTAACTTATGTTACTCCAATTTTAGATTTAAATATAGTTTTAAAGATAACATTTTTTTTGATTTTATAGCAATCGATAAATAAATTATATGTACCTATGATGTTCATCTTGTCATCGTTCACCTTCCATCGAAGTAAAATTATCGAATTGTCTTGGTGCATAGATGAATTAAGCAAAAAGAGCGGATTTTGAAGCAAAATCCGGTAACTTTTGAATTGGAAGGCCAGGTGATTTCTCATTGGTTGGAGCGAAAAAGCTCCGCCCAGATGAGAACTGGAAGATCGATCAGGTAGCAAAGCGCCCCACCGCCCCCCAAAAAAGGTGCCTTTTTCGGGTACCATACAATTAATTTACAATTACAGTTAAAAATAGAGAAATATACAATACAAATTTTTAAAAATTAAGATAAATAAATCAAAGTACAGTAAAACCACCCTAAAGCGACCACGCTCCGTTCCGTTAAAAATTGGCCGCTCTGAGAAGTGGTCTCTTAATAGAGTTCATGTTTAAAACTAGTTTTTAGCTATCGAAAATAAGGTAACAAGTAGTATTATGAAAATTTATCTTTCACATTAGGAAATAAATAAAATAAAATTAAATATCAAAATAAAACTTTAATTTAAATTCATTAGTTAATTACTACAAGGGTTTAAAAAAATGTATAAATGGATGTTTGCTTTCATTTTACAATTTTATCTTTTACAACTTTTATTTCTAAACCTTTTCGAAGTTCAGCGAATAAATACATTTTTTTTTTCGTCATGAAAGTTTTGTTTATCTTCTACAATAAACATTAGAGAAAATTTTCTTTCTAACTTTCCATTTTTATGTTCATTTAAAAAGTGTGTATGCTTCTTTAAATTTAAAATCACCCGTTTAGCTGTCATTGTTTAAACGCTACTGAAAGAGATTAACACTGGGAAAATGGCGGAAGCAAGTGATCATATTTTCCACAGACAAAAGAGGATAATAGACATGCCTTATGCCGTGATAACGGCTTGTAATATGAATCCAGTTATCGCTCAAATCTTTCAGCCCAAACAAGAGAATTCATTGGGCGAGCAAAGGTTGCACGTGGAACAAGGGCTGAAGTCATTGGACGGGGAGAGGTTTTCAAAGCAAGCCGCCAGCGTTTTGGACCAACTTTAGGGTTGCATTTTTGGCGTCACGCCAAACATAAATATTTCACCTCTAGTTTTCCTCTTTACTCCGTGCACACTTACAAAACGTTTTTTGTAACACGGCGCGGCGCATTGATCGCAATAACAAAGGAGGAGGAAGGAGCATCCCTGCAGCAAGAAGACCATAAAAGATTTTACGTCTCTAATGTTAATCGAACATACTGTTCTAGGAAGTGAGGAGGATCCATACTCCATTCCAAGTGGGGAATATGTACACATGGGTTCATACATGTGAAACGACCAGGAAAAACGGAATTTCTTGCCTCTTTTTCAAACAAATTGGTCGCTTATAGAGGGAGTTTCACGAAGAGTGGCCTCTGAATGGAGGTAAAATTAGCATTGAGCCTATGAGAATAAATTTCGTTTCATGAAAAATGGTCGTTGAGAGAGGTGGCCACTTAATGGAGGTGAAAGCTTAATGAAAGTGGTCGCAAATAAAAGTTTCACTGTAGATGTAAAAAAAAAGTAAAGTATATACAAAAATTTGCTTAAAAAATGAATGAATATTTAAGTAATATATATATAAGAAATTTTTCTTACAGAAAATAAAATTAATTTGAGTTACTCAGACCATGGGTTGAGAGTTCAACTAAATACAGCACATTCTACAAACAATTAAGTAAACATGATATTACGTTTAAAATATTCACTCAACACTTAAAATATTCACTCAACAAATATTTAGTAAAAAACTAATTATCTTAAAAACACCAATTAAAATAATTTAAGACAGACATGAGTACACATAAAATAAAAATTTATAAAAAAATATATACTTAAAAACAGTTAAAAATACAAAATAGTAGACGTTTCGCCAAGCGACACGCAAGGCATCATCAGTACAAAAACAATCTATTGCATAACAAACCACAGAACAAGGAAAAGGAAAGGTTTGAAATCAAGGAAAGTTTGTATTTATAGTCAAATTTCTGGTACCGCTATGGGGTCCCCCCTCTCTGTTGTAATTGCTGAACTTGTAATGCAGAATATTGAAAATAAGATTAATTCTGAACTTGGTTCACGTATTCTTTTTTGGAGACGTTATGTTGATGACATTTTTTTGATAGTGAAAGAAGCTGATTTAAATAATATTCTCACGATTTCTAACTCTATTGGTGACCCTATTAAGTTTACTGTTGAAATTGAAAATAATGCTGAATTACCATTTCTCGACATTCTAGTCCGCAGACACATTGCTGATACCTCTCAATCTATCACCACTACTGTTTACAGAAAACCTACATCTACTGGTCAATATACTAATTTCAATTCAATTTGCCCTTTCAGCCATAAAATAGCCGTTATTAAGACTTTAGCCTTCAGGGCCATTAGATATTGCAGTTCCAGTAATGATTTTGAAATTGAGAAGTGTAAAATTTATCGCGATTTGGTTAATAATAGCTATCCTATAGGTCTTGTTAAAAAAATCTTTAAAAATACTTTAAATTTTGTGAATTCTACTCCCCCCCCTTTTCAACGTAGTAAACCAAACTCTTTTATCTGTATCCCTTATTATAAGAACATTTCTGAAAAAATTTCTGGCATTCTAAAATCATTCAATATTGGGGTTTCTTTTAAACCAATTAATAAAGTGAGTTCCTTTTTCACTAAGCACAAATTTCAATATGATAAGTCTAAATTACCCGGTGTTGTTTATATTATTCCCTGTAAAGATTGCAATAGTGTCTACATTGGTGAAACAGGTAGATCATTGGAAATTCGCCTAAAAGAACATACTAGTGCTTTAAAAAATAGTAATTTGAATTCAAAAATTTTCCAGCATTCACTTCAAACGAATCACATGCCGCTAATTGCGAACGCCAGTATTTTGAAATCAGGTTGTAACAGCTACCATGGTCGTTTACTCCTTGAGAGTTGGTTCACTCAATTGCGATCGCAGACGTTGAATGAAGCTCGTTCTGTCCCTAATGAATATTATCTGTTTTTAAAATAACTTCAACTTTCCTTGATTTCAAACCTTTCCTTTTCCTTGTTCTGTGGTTTGTTATGCAATAGATTGTTTTTGTACTGATGATGCCTTGCGTGTCGCTTGGCGAAACGTCTACTATTTTGTATTTTTAACTGTTTTTAAGTATATATTTTTTTATAAATTTTTATTTTATGTGTACTCATGTCTGTCTTAAATTATTTTAATTGGTGTTTTTAATATTTTTCACATTCAGACGTTAAAATGTATACATTTTGCAAACTAATTATCTGTTGAGTGTTTTACAAGCTCCTGAAATCAGGAGAAACTGCTACTGGCGAACGTTACGCTCTTCGTTTAAATCCTTTTCAGAAAAAAAAAAACATCATACGAAACAAAGATGGTAATAATATCAGTGCCAGTGATAATACAGCACGACAACACAAGGACGTATAGAAGTTCTGTGGCCTGCCAAACCATAAACGATTTGCAATGGGAAATTTTACTACATTCGGATTACTCACTAGATATTTGTTGAGTAGTTTATGTCGTAAGGTAACATATGCGAGCTTGGAGTCAATTGTTCGGCTCTGGAGCAGACAGATCCATAGCTGATGTACTAGTGACTATCTTTGTAGATTTCTCACGTTCGAAGGCGTTGGTAAATCAAGTACGAGGCGAGGAAACCTGGTTTAAAGCCTTTGACCCGGTACCCTTTTAGTTTTCCTGCTCCGAATCCTCTGGGGGACCCCGGCACGTCCCCAAGTGTTATGCGGCAGTTTTCTTCAGTACATTGGCGCTGCTGTTGTAACGGCCTTCGTCAAAGTTTTGGGTGCAGGGGAGTTATGCGCAGGTGACGGTGTTCCTCTTGGCTACAGAACGCGCCTGTGTCATGCCCTGGGTAAACGGACACCACTTGGCTTCCTGGTAAGGGTTCCGTGAACTTAAAAGCGGTGGTGAAGTACTTCGCTTTGAGGCGAAATAGCTTGGTTTTACTCACCATATCTAAGCGATTTCAATTTTATTTTCTTCTTACAAAACACACTGTAAAAAATGACCAATGTTTCTTAATTTATGAAAATTCACTATAACCACGAACGAAAATATAATATAATCTTTTGAGTTATCCGAAATTCTGAATAGCGTGTTCCATTGTCTTTTGAATCCCTATAAACCAATACATTTCAAAAATTTAAAGAATTATTTATAAAAACAAAGTATTTTTTCGCTGCCCGTATTTTTCGAAACGTTTCCGAATAGTTTTTATAGTGTATTAATCAGTTTCCTCAGCCTGGAATACCTATTTTTCGAATGTCATCCATTCTTAAATAAACGTTTTCAGCCGCATAAGTTAATTTATACATGAAAGAGTAAAGAAATAATATTAATTTTAATGTTATTGTTAACGCTGTTAATTTTGCATACTTGTCTGTTAAAAATATTTTTTGAGCATGAAAATGTTTACTTGAGAATTGATAGCATTCGAAAAACAGATATTCCAGGCAGAGGACACTAATTAATACACTATAAAAACCCTTCGGAAACGTTTCCGAAAAATACGGGCAGCGAAAAATACTTTGTTTTTATAAATAATTCTTTAAATTTTGGAAATGTATTGGTTTCTGGGGATTCAAAAGACAATGGAACACGCTATTCGGAATTTCGGATAACTCAGAAGATTATATTATATTTTCGTTCGTGGTTATAGTATATTTTCATAAAATAAGAAACATTGGTCATTTTTTATAGTGCAGCTTTACAAAGCAGCAATTTCAGACTGAAGTGAAAAACATCGACCAATTCATAACGTTGAAAGACTAAGACTTTTTTCGTCACGAAATCCATCAGTTGCTTGAGCCGAGAAGATAATGGTGACTAGTTGAGTGAGATTTGCATTTTATTTGATTTTTATTAATAAAATAAATATGCCAAACACAGGTAGAAC
Organism: Maratus michaelseni; assembly: GCA_963931845.1. NCBI lineage: Eukaryota > Metazoa > Arthropoda > Arachnida > Araneae > Salticidae > Maratus > Maratus michaelseni. The sequence goes on from OZ007591.1 coordinate 6,355,810, forward strand.
TTTTTTGTATACCTAATACAACAAACTTATTCGCGTATGCAATTATTGACGATGAAAAAATTCTTTTCCTTAAATGTAGCTTCTATTACAATATTTTTCTAATTTTTATTCGAAATACAACTTTTAAAAGGTGTATCTTAATTTAAAAATTGAATTATTTACGCCTATGCAAATTTTGTAGTGATAACACACATACATAAAATATTGCTGTTATTCAGTAAATTCTGTATCTTTAAGAAAAAATAAATAAAGCGGAAATTATCTTGAAAAGCATAAGGGAAACTGGTTTCATCCAAAAGTTTCACAACCGTTATCACACTTATGAAGTTTTCGTTATCGATTTTTATCAAACATGTATTGGCTTAATATTAGGAATAATTATAATTGTATTTCATTTCTTCTAAATTACTTCTGCCCTTTAAAAGTTCGTTTCTAAAGATCGATCGCTGTGACCGTAGTTGATGCGATTATATGCATCGATACGTTACTACTTTCAAATACAATCAATAATTCTGACATATGAATTTTTATAAAGTTTCATTAGAATTATTGTAATCTATTTTTCGTTTCTTTCTTCTTTTTTTTTTTGTTTTTCGATCAAGATCGAATCTAGTTAAGTCATTGAGCTTCAATTTATTCATATACAAGCAAAAACAAATTATAGACTCATTAAATTACTTATTTATCCTATTTAATTTCTCCTCTGAAAAAAGTTCTTTCTCACTATTGATACAATTTATTTAAGCAAATTAATTAATTTATACAATTTCTTAGCGTACTATAGTTCCTATAGCTGTTTCTTTTCTATTTATTTATTTCCTTTTCATAAAGTATAATAATTAGTGCTAGTATGATATCTTAGTTAAATTTGAACAAAAGAAATAAAACTGTCGATAAAATAATTACAGGTAATGATGTTTATGGACAAAATAGTGCGATAAACTGCGGCATAAAATACTAATTGAGCAAAAAAAAAATTATTGCAGGCGCATGTATGTATCGAAATTATCGAAGTGCTGAGATAAAAATTAATTATCTGTTTGGTCATGCTGAAACCTTAAATTAAAGAATATCTTTAAAACCAGCGGTATGTGAAAACAAAGAAAAAAGCGAAATAAATAAATAAAATTAGTGATGCAGAAAGTTGTAATCAACATTAGCGTGAAATATTCACAGTTTCTTAAATGAGAATTTATACATAAAATTAGATTATCGAATATCGATGCAATACTTAAATAGGAAATCGAATTTCTTTTTTGTTTTATTCTTTTTAACCAATTGCGACAAACTTAATGAGGTTATGTGTTTATCAGTCTATGTATGTATGCGTGTGTACAGGGATGATTCAAAAATCATGGGCAAAATTTTGAAGAGTGTTAGCGTACATTGCCACAAATAACTTTTCTATGGGAAACCAGGGTTGAAATCAAATCGTTCATTAAAACAAAATACAGAGTATTCTCACTCCAAAATCTAGCCGGGTTTATGTTTAAAAAAATTATAATTAATTAAGAATTAACGAAATTTTAAACGGTTTTAAATGAAATCTAATAATATGACAAGAAGTAATGAAAATAGTGACTATTTTCGTCCAAACAGCATTATATATACATGTTTTTTTTAAACATATATATCTGTTTATATTGTAAAAATAAAAAAAAAGGTTCAAAAAATAAAAAAGATAAAAAATAAATAAATTTTATGTATCAGAGAAACAATTCAAGTTAAGTCATCAATAGTCAAAGTATATATCTAGGGCGTTTACGATTATAGGGGCATGAGATCTCGTTATCTAGTAGCTCATTACGAATTTTAGAAACGCTTTTGTAAAAATTTTACTGAAGCGATTAATTTTTTTTTATAGAGGTAGTATAAAGATCTGTACGAATATATAGTAGTATTTCTTAAACTAGTCGTTGGGGGCCACCGTAATACTTACCCATCAAGGATATGCATAACATAAAATATGAACATAAAACATGTGTAAACTATTTGTAAAATGCATTGCAATTCGAATAAAATCGGGCTTGATGACGTCATAAACTTTAAATTCTCTATTACTGAATTGCGTAAAAGAAACATCCTCATATCTCTAAAAATGATAATCCTATTCGCTAACGGTTTACTGCATCGGATGAAGCGTCTCATTTCCAATTCAAATATATCTTTGAATTGAAATTTGAATGAAATACAGGGTCATAAAAAATCGAAGAGTGTGGACAATAGGATTACAAATATCTCGGCAACTCATTATTCGACCGATTTCATTCTTTATGCAAAATTTATGTTTTTTTTATTGTATTTTATATTCACTCCTTAAAATAAACAATTTCGAAAATTTTTATATACCTTTTATCAGAACGGATATTTCGAGAGTTCGAAAAAAATAGTTCCGGATAATCGAGGTTACTGAAATTCAATAAGCTTCTTCACATTATTACATACTAAGTACATACCGAATTTCAAGTCTCTATCTCAATTTGCTCGGGAGATAGAGCGTTTACAGACACACACACAGACGGCAAATTTCTTTTTCTAAAAATATGTTCTTCGGAATCTCCAGTGTCTGAAACGTGTAAATCCGTCAAAAATTCTTTTTCGATTTACAAAACGATTACAAGACTTACAAGTAATAATGCTACTTATTTCTAATTGCCCGTAACTCAAAATTAGTAACAAATCCACAGATCGGATCGGATCCCCAGAAGTATAAGTAAGAACAGATTGAATGCAACCATTCTAAATAAGATATTTGTTTTTAATGAAGAGAGTATACGGTGACCCAAAAGTCTTCCCCTGATTATAATAATTCATTACAAAATAACGGTTTATCTAATGATGTAACTTGTATCATTGGATAGGTTAGTTTAGTTTTTTTTGTGTAATAGATGGCGTGGATGGGATTGGAAGTGATGGACCAACATTTCTTGATCCCGAAAACATACTATGATTTGACATACTGATCAATAATATGCCACAAATATTAATGAAGTCATTAAATGGCAGCCATCTTGGACGCCATGTTGAAAATCACCTCAAAAATGTGTAAGAAAAAAATGGCACCAAAGATATTTGGAATCTACCTGTCAAATATCCTACAGAATGAAACAAAAATATCAAACTTGGCACGTCAATCCAGCTGGAAAACATTTCAGACCCTACTATAAGCATTCTGTTTTTGTTTAATATCTTTCACTCGCTTTTCTTGTATTCATTAAATAAATCTCTGAAACAATAATATTCTTCTCAATTCGCTGTATTGAGATAAATATATTATATATTTTCTAAACATACAGTCATTCTATGCCTTTATTCTTTTATTTTGGTAAATAACCTTATTTAAATGTTGTTCGATTAAATATATTTCTATGCATTTTAATATAGAAGAATGAAAAGCTTCATGATAACCTAAAATCGATCTTGTCGTAAAGATGCCAGTAGCAATATCCACATATTTACAAGAATGTCATTTATTAAATGAAACGAACACGAAAATGAGATTTCGGAAGATTCGAATATGCGGAATTAATCATTAGTGGTGGATAATAAATTTTTAATGATTAATGAAATTTGTTCGAGATTAATAATGTTCTTAATTTGCCATATCTTGGAAATTAATTTTTGGATTTCTAATCATTATGCTTTTATATTGATATTTTTAATTTAAGACCCTTTGTATGAAGGGTTATTCAGAACTCATGGACAAAATATTAAATGATGGTAAAACAAGTCGAGGCAAACGATTTTTGCAAAGTAAGCTTATTCATTCAAAATATAAATTGTCTCGCTCTAAATTGAACTCGAATATCCTTATATATTATTTCTCCTGTCAACATCCCTTTTTCTAAGAAAATATGAAACGCAGAACAACGAAAGAGATACCATATGGAAGGTTTTAGAACCGGCTTCTGACATAGCCCACTTAACAATTCGTTAAAACATGTTTTTGATTAAAATTTGCTGAAAATTAAAAATTTAATCCTCATTGTTTTCATGAAAGAAATGAAAGGTTTTCCTGAAATTATTGTTGCCAAAAAAATAAAATATCACATTATATGATGCTCATAGCAATTATTATAAAAAACACCGCACGGGTTTATTTTATACTTATGATTAAAAAGCGAAATTGAAATTGAAATGTTTAGATTTATATTTCTATGTTCCATGTTTTTACCGAAGCGGATGACGTCATCCTCTAATGCAGTTAAAATACGATTGTTAATTTTTTTTCTCGCGCGTGCATTTTGCAATCTTGGATCAGTTTTTAGTCTAACTTTGATGGAATAAATTAGATGATATTCTGGCTTGACTAACAACTAAATGTTGTTTGCAGATATTTTTAGCCTTGCTTTTTCTTTAGAAGTTTAAACCTGCATCTAATAAATATTACATATTGATAAAAAAATGATACTTCTCTATTATCCCGTCAACCACTTTTCATAACAAAAAACTATCGCCCAATAAACGGGAAAACGTTGCCATTGGAATATCAAAAAATAAATAAATAAATAAAATATAAGAATTTAAGGACATAATTGTTATTTTAATTAATAAAATAACTACTCAATCAGTGAAACATAATGAAAAATACACGCAAATGTCGAATGTAAAACCACTAGATGACGTAACAAACACGCATAATGATTCTGACAGCAAGTAAATGGGACTGCATTTTTGGCGTTTAATCTTACAGTTTGGCAGTAGTTTTTTGTTATGAAAAGTGGTCGACGGGATAATAGAGAAGTACCTAAAAATTATTAGATTTCAGTGCGAAATCTTCGCACGGGCCCTCTGGTTGTTTTATAGCTTTGATAATAGCGCAGATATTAAAATGATATTTACGCCAGATTTACATTGATTTCTGCGAAATGGACTTAAATCACGAGAAATATTGGGATTCGCCACCATCTGTGTCCAAACAACGCTGAGCATAATTTGGAATGAAAATGACAGTATACACGATATTTCTCACCGAAATACAGTACACTTCCAGCACTCACCTTGATGTCATTTAATATCACACAAAGTATAGTCAGTTTGTTGAAAATTTCGCTAATTATTATTGTTGAAATAATTAACCCAATCGGAGTTCGCTTAGAATGAGACATTTCTATGTATATGTGAGAGAAAAATGGTTATTTTTGCAAAGTACTTTTTTTTGTGTGTTTGTTTATTATATACAAAATTCATAATTATTCTTTTTCATTAAATGCTTCTTAACTTAGTGATAAACTTTTTTGATTGAATATGGTTGATTTGAATCACACAGATTCGGTACCTTACAAGACAAACTGAACAATGGACTGCAATAAAACATATGAAATTATAAGATTTTTTAAAGATTCTAAAACCGGTAAAATTATATCAAAAATATTTTAATTATTTTTTTAATTTTTGGTCAAATTTTCTTCTTTCGAATTATTAATCCAGTTGTCTAATTCTGTCTTTCAGGTGGTTAGAAGGACCTTGAAAGTAAAACAAAATAATTATTTTTTGCCGTCTAGCAGCGCATCATATAGTGTTGCCATAGTCCGATACTTACATAAAAATTAAAATTTGATTGACACCGACCACTTTTTTGAAATAGCCTTATCATTTCATTCGCCTTATTTTTGCTTTATTTAATATGTCATCAAATAAGGCGAATATTACTATTTCAGAAAAGAGGTGGCAATCAAAACAGTCTGAAAAAAATGTAGCTGACTGGCAACATTTAGAATTAAGGTGGCATTAAAGAAGCTCTTACCTTAATTTCAGCTACAGATATAAATGTGCGATATTAGAAGGACAATTTCTCGCACGGTTGCTAAAATTTTGGAGATTTAGCGCTTTCTTAAATGATGGTCTGAATTATACAAAGGGAACATATTTATCCTTCTTCAGCGATAATATAGCTCCTGAAAAAAAAAAAAAAGACAGATTTTTATGTGTAATACGCCGCACCGTTCAAAAAGTATGACAGGCATAATACGATAAATGAGCTTCCAAATATATAAATGCATTTTAAAACTTATACTTAATACGTATTAAAATATGAAATGGATTTTTGAAAACATCAGATTTAATAAAAATACTGAATCTTTTTTCTAAAATATCGCTTTAAAATCTATTTTCATAAAGCGTTTTAAAGTATGAATTACTGTGCCCAGTCAATGTAAATAAAAAATGACTTGAAGCGTATGCAGTATATGAAGTTGGGAGAATATGATAGAACTCAAAATGGAAAAAAGGTTTTTTTTTCCTTAAATCGGATTAGGAATTCTATTTAAAAAAAATGCATAAATAAGTTTTTATTTTTTATTTATCGTGTAAATAATTTTAGCTACAAACACATAATGTGAAAAATGCCTGTCTTTAACATTGTAGAAAGGAAATATTTTTTAATATTCTTGCTTAATATAAGATTGATATTTAAAGTATTGTGGATTTTCTTTTTTCAAAAATATACTAATAAGTTTTCAGCCATGTTTTGGTAAATATTTTTAGCTATAAGTTTACGGTGCAAAATGCGAAAATAAAAAGCTGATATCGGAGTGGTATTTTTAAATTTGTAGAAAGCAAATGCATTCGAACATTCTAGTTTTAATATGCATTTATCACTTGAAGAAATAAATTTTGATATGTAAATAATATGAAGCTGTTTTCTTTAATCATGCTTTATTTATGTTTCTCGAGACAGTCTTGATTCTTAGAAATAAATTTTTGTGCCGAAACAAAAAGTAGGGGAATATCGGGTAGCCCTGGACACTTGCATAAATTGCCAATAAAAAACAAATGAATGAAATTTCTGTCTTTATTTTATACTTAAAATAAAATAAAATTACGAACTTCTTTAATGATTTTAATTAAACATTGCTAATAATATCGAATTATTTAACGAAATATACTGAAAATAGTTTGGCCTTTTTTTTTTGGCGTCACAAGAAACGCTGCCCCGGACATATTAATCAATGGTGTACCAACCTTTCTTTGGCCTTACAAGTATCACAATTATAATAAAAATCCGATGTATCTATATAGACACAATCTTCATGGGCCCAGTCTTTGCATTCCTGGAATTGAATTCAGTCTTCTTCAAATGTTTCTCCGCTTTTGATGCATTCTGTCTCGTTTTTTCGAAAATTTATTGACGAAAACAAAACACTCACTCACGACTCACTTACTCGGCGCCCACGTCGCGATTAAACTGTATTTATTTCAACTCTAGAGGGCGTCCATTTACAATAACTATTTATTTACGCGACACTTTGAATTTCTTAGAAATTGAAATGTCCGCGGATACCCGCCGTCCGCGGCTACCCGACTTTCCCCTACTGTTTTTTAATTTTGAAAATTACTAGGGGAAAATAAGATAAACGGTTTTCCTTTGATGAAAAATGTCTAAGGTGCGAAAAAATCGGAACACCCCACATAAGTGTTTGGGGTCATATTTGCTATTGAAAAACCACATCTGTTGTGAATATTCTCCTCTACTAGAGAAAAGGCATTTTCTAGGACCATCTGAAACGGCTCCGAATTTTGGTGGTCGGATGTTGTCGTTGGCGTGTCAGAGAAAGTGCCAAGGCACTTCTCTGAAAGAAGGGTTGCCAGAGCCTCAAGACAGGTTGGACTTCTAGAGCTGGTCTCCTAAATTTGAACCAATTCCAGATGAGAGACCTGCACCTAGATTGGCACACCCAGAGGTAACGCTTATACTAAACTTGGAGGACATTGGAGCCACGAACAGATTTTACGTGCACCAGGTCCCATTAATGTACACGGTCCTACAGCAGCGGCAGTCGAGAGAGGTTGTCACCCTCCCAAACACTGACCTTGGTCGATGCTGCTTCGCTTTCGGTGATCTTAGGGAACCGAGCTTAACCGTCCGCGCCACTGCGGGACCTGTGGTAGGATAAAACCGGGTACGAATCAGAAATTAAGTTTTTACACTTCCAGTAACAAAAAGTTTTATTGCAAATAAATTTTGAATCAACTTTTAAAACATATGTACATTTTTTAAGGTCAGTAACTTTTTTTTTTAATTTTAAATCAATTTTTAATATTGCTATGTAATGACTTTCTCAGGTTTTACTTCTCGCATCCGCTGAACTTCTCATGGGCCCACTCTACTGAACATTGTATCCATCCTTCACCACCTGTTAAGTGAAGAAACAATTCGTTGCAGAATTCAATGCAAAAACCATGGGTACCCGGTTTCGCCTAAACAGGCGACCAAAATCCAACCCGTTCGTTCTCCTGGATAGCTGAACGTACACTCTTCTACTTGGCACCAAATTATCGGGTGGAAGCAATAGAAAACAGTGGTTTACTAACCTAAATCGATCCGTCAGGCTTGACTTATTTGAAGAGCAGAAAAGAAGGTCAAAAATTAAAACTTTTGAGGTGAATTTCTTTCCAATAGCACTGCACGGGCACGAAGATTAACTCTCTTCAAAAGCCGATAGCGCACTTCTAGAAATGCTTAAAGGTCTAGTTAAGACCGCTGCTGTCAACAGGTCAGCACCTATCAGCGAGAAAACAGGATACCCGGCCTTACCCTACTCTCCCCTACATAATTTAAAAATAATGTGAACTGACTTATATTTACAATAACAACAAAAAGAAAATCCTGTTAGAATTTAATAAAAGCTTAAAATATTTGCAATGATTTCTCTCGAATTTCCGAGAACTGATATACCCAGAAAGTTGGAAATTTTTATAAAATTGTGACGCAATTTAATCGGCTGGAATTGAACACCGGAACCCCTTTTTTAAAAATGATGACAACGAACAGCGCTATCGCTTTCCCTTTTATCGTTCTTACATCACTTCTACACACCGTTCAATTTCAATTTTACATCATCGAATAGAAAAAAAAACTTTCGAATGAAATTTATTTGAGAACTGCCGCTCAGTTTAGCGACTTTTAAATCACTTTCAAGCATGAATTAGTTTTCAAATCTATCTCAAAAACTACTCGGATGTACCAATCCCAAAACTTTCTTCTACCTCACATAGATTTTACATACACTAAAAACGAATCAGCACCAATTTATATCAAGGTCTAATCGAATGTGTAATTTTTTGAATTCCGTGTATTAGTTCTTGAGATCTAATCAAATTATCACTAAAATCGTGTAAATCCTGGAAAATGCAGCATAGCAGCGCCACCTGTTGGGAGATTTGCACCAAAATCTAATCAACAATAAACTGAAATCTGTGAAAAAAAGAAAGATTTTCAGTTTATGTTGAACATTAAATTAATATCATGTTGCATTGGATGAAATATGTGTTGCATCAGAATATACTAGGAATTGTATCTTATTATTTTTAAAGGATCCATTCGGTATTTCCCTTTATAACAGGGACAGGATCCCGATTGTGGAAAAGGGACAGTCATCCCGATTATGGAAAGGGAACGAAGAAACCATACACAGAAATTATCAGCTAAAAACTTTAAAAATCTGTCTCATCTGTAGATTGTACTATACTGCAAGTTAAATTTCATTGGCTGCTTTACGCAAGTTGAATTTCATTGGCTGGCATACTTATTTCGGATTGGCTGATGAAGTTCTCAGTTGAATATTTTTCTTTTCTTTCATTTTCTAGTGCTAATATGCTACATTTATACCCTTTTTCCTCATGGCTCCTCTATGATGTGATATACAACTTCTCATATACCGGGAATGGAGTTATTTTACAACTGGGAATCCCATTGAAACTTTTAACTGTTTCTATTTCTGTTTAGGCTAGACTACGAATCATGTTATCTAACTGCCTATGAGGCGGTTACAAAAACTAGCAAAATAGAATAAATTACTTATTTCTTGGCGATGAATTTGCTAGGCAGCTCTGCATTAAGAATGGAAGTGATCTCGAAGCCTTAGTTTGACATCTTAATTTCTGCTATAGATATAAATCTGCCACACTAGGAAGACACTATCCCGCATGGATGATAAAATTTTGAACATTTGACGCTTTCCAAAATGATGGTCGGAAAAGTGGAAATGAACAAATTTATTTTCTCCACATAATCTGAAAATAAAAACTTCTCTTTATCTGTAATACTGTGTTAAAAAAGGATGATAAGTATAATATTGAGGATAAAAGAGCTTAGAAATATATAAATGAATTTAAAGAATAATCTTAATACGTAATGAAATCTGAAATGAATTTTCTGAAACGCTAGATTTAAGTTTCAAGTTAATAATAAACACTGCATCTTTTTTCTGAAATATTGCTTTAAAACCTATTTTCATAAAACGCTCTAAAATATAAAATACTGTGCTCAGTCAATGTAAATAAAAAATGACTTGAAGCGTATGCATTTTATGAAATTGGAAGAACATGATAATTCTCTGAAAATGGGAAAGGCGTTTTTAAGATCGGATTATGAATTTTATTTTTTAAAATACATAAATGAGTTTTTTGACATATCTTACAAATAATTCTAGCTTCAAACATATAACGCCAAAAATGGATATTAAATCGTGTTCATTTAACATTTCGGAAAGCAAATACATTTTAATATTTCAGTTTTTATTTGTTTACTTTTTATTTAAGAAATTATGCGTTTATTAAATTAAATGACTAAGATCATTGAAAACAATATTGGTAATCGGGTATGTGAGATTTTTAGAGATTGCAAAATCAGTTATAGAAGAATGGGTATTCGGCTCTGTACTAATGTCGGTTGGAGTTGTTGGAGCATGAAGGCTAAGATTGTGATGTTGAATTAAATAATGTAGGGAGCCACCTCTTTGTATATTTCCATGGCAGTTCCAACGTCTGCTTTTGGCGTTATAAACACCAGCAAAGAAGCAGTGTGGGTATTGTGAGATTAATACTGTGATAAACTATTGACCGGGAATTTCCCACTGGGTGCAATATAGATGGAAGCTAAGCTAATGTTGTTTGGTTGTAATTATATGACAATACCCGTAACGTTAATATCTTCAATTGTTGTGCTCTGTGTTACGTAGTGTGGTATATGATTCTAAATGCAAATTGCGGTGAAATCGGCTCGTGGTGTGTAGTATATCCTATACCCAGGAATGTTAATATTATAGGTAGGATTACAGATTTCTTAAAGAGAAATAACGTCAATATCGGGGTGATCAGAAATAAAAAAAAATTGTTCGTTATTTTAAACTGAATAGACTTACAGTTCTAGGATAGAATAATAAGTGAAGAAAATGAAGAAGAGGAATTATTGATTGTCGGTTGAGTTAAATTCTGATGCCGGACTATCAAACTGGTTCATTATTATGAAAATTTTTTCCATAGGATTGGAGAAACTTTTAGTCAATTTAGCAATGTTTTTTAAACATTGAATGAATTTGTTAAATTTAAGGATTTCCTTCATTTCTTGGAAGGTTTTGAAAATTTCTTGAAAATCTGCGGTACAGTTAGTACTAGGAGCACTGTTAGTTGGCGTATTTGATGGTATGATAGTATTTCCAGAGGTGGGTTTGGGAAAAGGGTCTGGAGCAAGGACTTTTTCAGTTGATGTTGGTATAACAGGTTTTATTTTTTGACATAATTAAAATTAGATAGAATTTATATTTTAATTTTTTGGTTGTTTTTAGGTTTTTCTTTATGAATTGGTTGGGTGAGGGGAGGGGGATTCTTTTGTAATTGGGGAGTTTTGGGGCAACCTCTGTAGGTTGCGAGGTGTATGGTCCAGAACTGTTTGAGCATTTGGGGTTGTATATTTCCGGGCAATCTGTGGTTAAGTATTCTTCCGCGCATTTAACTCATTTTGGGGAGAAATTATAAATTACGGATGCGTGTCGAAAGCCTTGGCAGCGATAACACAGTTTATGTTGGACCTTCTAAATCGTTCGACAACACTGATGGTACATAATTGTTTAATTTCGTAAATTTGATCGAACGTTGAAAACATGTATATAAAATTGTTATATTTACATACTGGTTCAATTGATATGCAAAATGAAAAAAAATAAAAATTCTAATTTGAACACATTCCTCTTCGTTTTTAATTTACAACTTAAAGTTAATTTCATTGATCAATAGCGATGCTGTAAATCTTTATCCAAATGACTACAAGCATTCATGGCAAAAAATTTATTTTGTGGTGGTTACCAATCGATCAAGCTACAGATCCATCGATCGCAATGATTGATTTTTGTTAATTGAGCAGCACATAAATTTGTCGTTTAAAGAAAAGGATCGCGAAAACAAATTTTCCGTTTCCTTGAACGAAATTTGGTATTATTCATTTAAGAAGAAGTCTTGATATACAGGATGCCCTTTCTTATCGTTGACCAATATCTATTTCCTGAAAAGTTAGTTTTAGAAGTATGAATCCAATTACAAACTAGTCGTTGGGGGACACCGTAATACTTACCCATCATGGATATGCATAATATAAAATATGAAAATAAAACATGCGTAAACCATTTATAAAATGTATTAATTATTGTTTCTATATATTTAGCCTTACTCGTAAAGGATTAATGCCAAATTCCTTTCAAGGAAGCAGGACATTTATTTACATGGATTCTTTTCTATAAGCACCATATTTATGCGTTTCTAAATAAGCTAAAACCATTCATCAGGATCAAAAGATCTGTAGATCGATCTAGCAATAACCGGCGCAAAATAAAATTTTTGCAATGAATGCATGCAGCCTTTTGGAGAAAGATTTATAGTGTCGGAATTAATCGAAGAAGCTAAAAGGAACGATGGACTGTTAAAATTAAAAATTTTCATTCTTTTTTTCACATGCTAAAAATTGAACTAGTTCATAAGAGTAGCACTTTTGCGTTTATAAATCACTTTTTCAGCAAAAGTTTAGGAATGAAGAATACATTTTTATTAATACATACTTAATTATCATATTTAAAATTTCTCCGGGTAATTTTTAATAACAAACATAAGAGTTCTTAAATTACATTATTAAATAAATAATTTAAAATATGTACTTTTGTTTTTATTTTAGATTAAGAAAAGCATTATTAGTGTTTATAATATTAATAAAATTAATTGATAATAATTATTAGTGATGTATAATAACATAGAAAATACGACTAATGAAACATTATTTTATAATAGTAATTAGATCTGGAGGCACGGCAGTGCCTCCGCCAAGTCGAGAAAGCACAGCCGTAAGCATACTTTTCTGGAAGCAACTCAGGGCACTTTTGACCCCGCCATATCTCCGCGCTGGAGTATCCCAAAAATTTTAAACTTCAATTATAGAGAGTATTTGGCACACAGGACCAAATTTTAAAATTACAACTTTCTGTCTTTTCTAATTCAGGCGATATATGAACTCAAACATTCGATTTTTTGTCACTTCTTACTCACTCGTTCACGCGTCATCAAAAAGATTGGGTAGATCCCGTAGCCCCAGAAACTTGACATTTGGAAAAAAAGTAGTGTTTAGGATACAAAGAAAGAAAAAATTATAAAATCCAGAAAATTCGAGAAAAAAACATTCGAAAATTCAACAAATTCCATCAAAATTGAAAATTGAAAATAATACGATCTTGTAGTCTTGGAAACTTAAGATTTGGTGTGAAGGTAGTGTTTAACATCCAGAAAAAGAAAACATCAAAACCACCAAAAAAATCGAAAGCAAAATTGAAAAAATCGAAAAAATTGAAAAAAACCGAAAATTTGAAGACAATCCGATTTTGTTGCGCTAGAAAATTCAAATTAGGAATAAAGGTAGTATTTAGGATACAGAAAAAGGAAAATTAAAAAAATCCAGAAAATTCGAAAAAAAAAAATAAAAAAATTCGAAAAAAATTGAAAAAATGAAAATAATTTGATACGATAACGCTCGTATTTATAAATTAATTTGGATGAAACTAATTGTGTGTATTAAGCTCACCAATGCCTCGACCGAGTTCGTTGGCCAGCTTGGTCCGCCATCTTGTTTCAAGATGGCGGCCACGGAAAATTTTAAAACTAAAATAAATATACAAAAAAGTTAAAAATTCAAGTTTATTTTTTAATTAGGTGTTAGGACTTGATACAAGGATTCCAGAGCATTTTTTGTTTTACCTCTATCTTAAAACTTGGCTGAGATAGAGCAGTTTGAAATTCTAGGGTGGCTGACATTTTGAAACAAAACAGCACATTACAAAAAACCAACGATAAATTTATGGTCAATAATGGTCAAGCAGGTGCAATCCCGAATGAATACTCCGTGTTATTATAACTGTAACTTTGACTTCGAAATTTTGATACGTTGCATTTTCTATTTGTTGATATTTTTGAACTATGATTTACGCTAAGTGAAATGTTGTTGTTGAAGGGGGATTTTCCATGTAAATCCGAAACGTCTAATTTTAATATGTTTTTTATGTTTTATGAAAGTGTATTGTAATGTCTGTAATTTTAATGATTTTAATATAAATTTATAAGTTTTAGTGAACGCGATTTCTCGCAAATTATTTTCTTTCATTGTTGTAATCATTTTCCCAATCATACGCATAAAACTATATATTCATATCCATTAGCGCCAAATTCTCGCCAAACCTGGCGACAATTGGCGAAATCTCGCCAAATTTGGCGACAAAAATAAGTCTTCATAAATGAAGCCAACTTGGCTATAGCTCAATAATTTGGCGAATTTCTTATTCAAATTCAGTGTAAACGAATCTTTTGTAAACGGTTTCTTTGCATTTTAACTTGCTGTTTTCGAGTAACATTAGCTAAAATTTTAAAACGAAGATATAGGAAAGCTTGTGGGGTGTGGCTCGTAGAATGTTAGAAAGGAGCGTGAATAATATATTTATTATCGTAGATAATTGTCTTTATAAAACTTATTAAATATCACAAAAATTCAGCAGCCAAAACGATATCATTTTATTCTTTTTCTTCCATTCTAATGACAACAAAAACCTGGACCGTTGCCAGATTTCAAATCAAAATTGTTCCGATAACTTTAACAAATAAATAAAAAATTAAATTAAATAAATGGAACATGGAGTTAATAAAATGGATATTCAGTTGCTCTAAACTGAGTAATCGAGCCACTACATTTACTCCCCTACCAGTAACGAACGTTACGTTAAAAAAAAAAGGTACGAAAGTACAAAACATACAGATAACAATATATATACAAAATAAATACAATTTTACAATTATTCAAAATATTTACATAAAGAAAGAAGCAAATTTTTAGTCTGTAAATCTTACTGGAAGTTTAATTGTTCTACCAGTTTGTGATTGTTTCAAAACAGGTACAGGCTTTTCCACTGTATTACCAGGTTGAATAAAGTTTCTATTGTTCAGATTTTGTGTAGATGAAGTCTTAACTTGTAACTGGGTTGCTTGTTCAGGGTGTGAAACTATTTTGGGATCATCTGAGAGAATATATGCTGGTTTCAGTCTATCTATAGATACATTCACATTATTACCTTTAATTTTTATAGTGAAATATTTTGAAGAGCGACTAATTACTTCATAAGGACCTTCATATGGTGGTTCTAGTGGTTTGCGTACTCTGTCTATCCTTAGGAAAACGTGTGTACTTGATTCCAAATCCTTATGAACAAATATATTCGGAATATATTTATGTTGAATTTTTCTTGGTCCAATTAGTTGAATCTGCTCTTGTAATTTATGAATAAAACTTCCTGGTGAGACTTG
Organism: Maratus michaelseni; assembly: GCA_963931845.1. Taxonomy (NCBI): domain Eukaryota; kingdom Metazoa; phylum Arthropoda; class Arachnida; order Araneae; family Salticidae; genus Maratus; species Maratus michaelseni. The sequence continues at coordinate 6,371,416 of OZ007591.1, forward strand.
CATGGTACTCGGCTGTAAAAATTCACCGGGCAGCCGAAGTTTCTCTCCATAAACAATTTCTGCTATAGTGTAGGGAGTATCTGTTCGAATTGCTGTGCGAAGACCCAAGAGAACTGTAGGTAACGTTTCAGTCCAATTTATTTGATTATGCGCTTTTAGAGAAGCTTTTAGTGATCTGTGGAGCCGTTCTACTTTGCCATTGCATTGCGGATGATAGGCTGTTGTATGTTGTAGCTTAATACCGCATAATCTTGAAAGGGCTTGTACTATTTCTGAATAGAATTGACCTCCACGATCAGAAATGAGCTTTGAAGGTGTTCCGAATCTAGAGATCCAATTATTATAAAAGGCTTTTGCTACAGTCTCTGCCGTGCTGTTATCCAGTGGAACGGCTTCCATCCAGTTGGTGTATCTGTCGATGCAGGTTAAGCAATAGATGTTGCCATTTGATGGTGGTAGTGGACCAACGAGATCAATATGGACTACTCGAAATCTCTCTGAGGGCTCTTGAAATTCACCAATTGTTGATTTTGTATGACGAGTAATTTTTACTTTTTGGCATGAAATGCATGATCTAGCCCATTTTGTAACATCTTTATTAATGTTAGGCCAAATGAATTTCGATGTTATTAGCTTAACTGTTGATTTTACTCCCGGATGGGATAATCCGTGAAATTTCTGGAAAATCTTCATTCGGTAAGTATGAGGTATATAAGGACGAATATTAGAAGTAGAAACATCACACCACAGATTCTGACCAGAAGGAAGAGGGTATTGTTTTAACTGTAAAGTTTTAGACTTTTGCAAATCTTTAATTTCTTCGTCTTGAGATTGTTCTTTTGCTATTTCATCATAATCGATTATTGTAATTTCTTCAAGTCTTGATAATGAATCTGCTACAATATTATTTTTACCTTTGACATATCTGATGTTAGTAGTAAATTCGGAAATATATTGTAATTGTCTGCACTGTCTTGGTGATGCTTTGTTAGGCTTTTGCAAAAAGGCATACACCAACGGTTCATGATCCGTATAAATCGTAAAGGTTCTTCCTTCAAGTAAGTATTTAAAATATTTTGCCGATAAGTAAATGCCCAATAGTTCACGGTCGTATGTGCTATAATTCTGTTGAGTGACGCTTAACTTCTTTGAATAAAAACCGATAGGTTTCCAAGATTTATTTTCGTATTGGTGCAGGACAGAGCCTATGGCCAAATCTGATGCATCTGTAAACAAACCTAGAGGTAAATCAGAATTTGGGAAGGATAATAAAGCTGTATTTGCTAGATCTTGTTTGCAAATCTCAAATTGCATTCGTGCTTCTTCAGTCCAGTCAATTTTTCTTTTATCTTTTTTCTTGGAACCTTTAAGGTATTCATGTAGTAATGCTTGGTGTTTAGCAGCATCTTTTAAATAACGACGGTAAAAATTAATCATGCCAAGAAAAGTTCTTAAATCATGAATGGTTTCTGGTAATTTATAATTTAAAATAGCTTGAACTTTTTCTGGTAAGGGACGTGAACCTTCGGGTGTAATAAGATAACCTAGAAATTCTATTTCTGGAACTGCAAATACTGATTTGGAAATATTGATTCTGAGGCCGTATTTGTGTAATCTTTCAAAAACTAAATTAAGGTGATTTTCATGTTGGTTTTCATCAGCAGAAGCAATTAGTATGTCATCTAAATATGGAAAAACAAATTCAAGATCTCTTAACACTTCGTGAATAAATCTTTGGAACGTTGCGGGGGCATTTTTAAGACCAAAACTCATGACATTAAACTCATATAATCCAAAAGGAGTAATGATAGCTGTCTTGCATTTATCCTCTTCTGCAATCGGTATTTGATAGTAAGCTTTAAAAAGATCTATTTATGAGAAAAGTTTTGCACCTTTCAAAATATGATGAAAATCGTCAATTCTGGGAATTGGGTATCTGTCAGGAATGGTACGGGAATTAAGCTGTCTGTAATCACCACAAGGACGATAAGATCCATCCTTTTTAACCGCTAAATGTAATGGACTTGCCCATTGGGATTTAGAAAGACGAATAATATCATTGTCGAGCATGTATTTAAATTCTTCTTTGGCTATTGCCAGTCGTTTTGAATCGAGTTGACGAGCTTTATTGTACATTGGAGGACCTTCCGTACAGATAAAGTGCCTCACATCATGCTTGGATGTTGAAATTAGCAAATTTGGCTTCGCAATATCAGGATACTTAGAAAATAAATTTTGAAATTTAACAGTTTTGTTCAGTGTGCCAATATTGTTAAAAGCAATTGAAGAAACTTCACCTTTTACACAAAGTTTTGTTTCTCCATCAATTAACTGTTTATTTTTCAGGTCAATTAGAAGATTATATTTATTCAAAAAGTCTGCTCCAAGAATTCCTTTTGTAACTTTAGCAATCACGAAAGGGAATTGAAAATCCCTTCGAAATCCTAAGTCTAGATTTAGAATTTTAATGCCAAAAGTTTCTATTTCTGTTCCGTTTGCTGCATATAGCTTATAATCGGAAGATTCTTTGTTTTTTCCAGTGGCTGGAAGAACACTTATATCAGCACCACTGTCAACTAAAAATCGCAAATTTGTTCTTAAATCTTTCACATATAATCGAAATTTGCGACAACTTTCGACATTTTCTGCAGTAGTATGTGCCGCTAGATCTACTGCAGATCCAAGTTTTCCTGTTTGGAATCGATTTTTTTGTTCCAAGCTCATGGCTGAATGCATTTATCAGGGAAACAACGATTACGGAAACGGAAATGAAAATAACACAGTTTGCCGTTAGGATTGTAGCGCTGACGAGACCTGCTTCGGGAGCGAGAACGGTTTTCGTTATTTCGAAAGTTAGGCCTGGATTGTCTTGAAACGCACAGTTGCGAAATTTGCTGTTCCAGAGGAGCAATTCGATTTAAAAGTTCATTATTGGCAAACGACGTCGTGCTATCATTAACAATTTCAGTTTTATTACTTGTGGCAAAGATTTCGGTTTTGGGATTCATATCGCTGATTTTGTCTGCCATTACAGCTAATTTATTTAAATCTTCTTCACTAACAAGCAATATATTTTTTATGCAATCGGGCAATTTTTCAAGCCAAAGCGTCTTAATCAACTTTTCTAAAACATCAGCAGTAGCGACAGTTTTTAACTTTTGAAGTAGCTGACTAGGTTTCATAGTGCCAAGTTCAATTCCGGTTATCAATCGCTTAATTCGAACATTTTCACTTTCTTTAAATAAATTAAGCAATCTAGTTTTCGAATCGGAATATTTGGTTAAGCTTTCACTACTTATTATGTCCCAAATATTCTCTATGAATTTCGGCTCAAGTTGCGCAACTAAATAATTGAATTTAGTTTCCTCTTTAGTGATTTCGTTAATTTTAAACTGAGCCTCAACTTGATAAAACCAGATCTCTGGTCTATCAATCCAGAAAGGTGGAATTTTAATACTCACCTTGTTAACTTCCGGCTTTACCGTGGAAGGCGAATCATTCTTCTCCTGTTCACTGTCACTCGTAGACATTTTTAAAACTTAACGGGTCACCAGTTTGTGTGGGGTGTGGCTCGTAGAATGTTAGAAAGGAGCGTGAATAATATATTTATTATCGTAGATAATTGTCTTTATAAAACTTATTAAATATCACAAAAATTCAGCAGCCAAAACGATATCATTTTATTCTTTTTCTTCCATTCTAATGACAACAAAAACCTGGACCGTTGCCAGATTTCAAATCAAAATTGTTCCGATAACTTTAACAAATAAATAAAAAATTAAATTAAATAAATGGAACATGGAGTTAATAAAATGGATATTCAGTTGCTCTAAACTGAGTAATCGAGCCACTACAAGTACAGCGCCTAGAATACATAGTGTGGAAACCGGCAAATGGTGTAATGCTTTAAAAAGTGCTAAAAATTTGTAGCCTATAAATGTGCAACGGTGCTCCTACGAAGCCTACGATAATGTTGCAACCAGAGACAAAAAAAATGCGTATCACGTTTTTTAGCCATGCTTTCATAATTAAAAAAAAAAACTTATAAAAATCACTAAGTCAGAGGAGAAAATGATATAATTTAAGTATTTAAAATACTTACCACCAGCCGAAACATTCTAATACAATGTCAAGAGCTAGCAGATGGCGCTGCGAACCCATCCTAATATTTTCAGCAACGTTGTACATTTATTGGATACAATTTTTTAGTACTATTTTGTAGCCGGTTTCCACACTATGTATTCTAGGCGCTGTACTACAAGCTACCTTTTCCTGCCGGTACAGGCCGGAGGACTTTTTTATGAGTTGTCGGATGCAATCTATGTTTTGCATTAAATAAAGTAAAACATTGAAAAACAAATCCCACAGGATGGGGATAGTTTGTTTTAGATAGGTTTTAAGATAATTGTCCTATTAGCTAGTACACCTTCCGTTATTGTTGTTATTGTTTTGTGTTATTTTCCCCGGATTATGCTTTTCTTTTCTTTTGTTTACGAATTTTGTAATAGAAAAGTTCCGCTATAGACTGGCTACGTTATAGACCTTTTTTTTTTATAGACAGGTTCATTTTCTTTCACAGGCTTTACTCTATTTAATTTATATATGAAATATTTGTTGTTAAAAGATGTTGGTCGCACAAAAATTTTCACATCTCTCCCTCCCTCCCGACATTACTGGTTGGTTATGGCTTGATAGTCCTTTCTAAATAAAATCATGGTGATTCTAAGATTCTCTTGATTTATCTCTAAATTGAACATAAACGATCCTAAGAAAACGGATCAATGAATTACTATATTGGCATGAGGAAATTTAGTTGCAGAAAAATGGAGCATATAGCTAACATTAAGTCTAATAGGAAAACCACAGCCTTGGCAAGATTGTATTAACAAGAAACCATCCAAATACATTTTTATGAAAGTAATATAATTTTTCCCTCGAATCTATACAAACCATGCATTATAAGAAAAACCGGTACTTCTCTATTATCCCGTCGACCACTTTTCATAACAAAAAACATCGCCAAACTGTAAGATTAAACGCCAAAAATGCAGTCCCATTTACTTGATGTCAGAAGCATTACACGTGTTTGTTATGTCATCAAGTGGTTTTTAATTCGACATTTGCGCGTATTTTTCATTATGTTTTACTGATTTATCTGGAGGCACGGCAGTGCCTCCGCCAAGTCGAGAGAGGACAGCCGTAAGCAAGCATACTTTTCTGGAAGCAACTCAGGGCACTTTTGACCCCCCCCATATCTCCGCGCTGGAGTATCCCAAAAATTTGAAACTTCGTTTTTCTAGAGTATTTGGCACACAGGACCAAAATTTAAAATTACAACTTTCTGTCTTTTCTAGTTCAGACGATATATGAACTCAAACATTCGATTTTTTGTCACTCACTCACTCACTCGTTCACGCGTCATCAAAAAGATTAGGTAAATCCCTTAGCCCTAGAAACTTGACATTTGGAAAAAAGGTAGTGTTTAGGATACAAAGAAAGGAAAAATTATAAAATCCGGAAAATTCGAAAAAAAAAAAAAACATTCGAAAATTCAGCAAATTCCATCAAAATTGAAAATTGAAAATAATACGATCTTGTAGTCCTAGAAACTTAAGATTCGGTGTGAAGGTAGTGTTTAGTATCCAGAAAAAGAAAACATCAAAAACACCAAAAAAATCGAAAGCAAAATTGAAAAAAATTGAAAAATTTCAAATAATCCGATTTTGTTACGCTAGAAACTTGGAATTCGGAATAAAGGTAGTATTTAGGATGCAAAATAAGGAAAAATTAAAAATTCCGGAAAATTCGAAAAAAAAAAATAAAAAATTCGAAAAATTCGAAAAAAATAGAAAAAATTAAAATAATTTGATTTTTTAGCCTTAGAAACTTAAAATTCGCAGTAAAGATAGTGTTTAGGATTCAGAATAAGTTAAAATAAAAAACGCAATAACATTCGAAAATAAAAACAAAAAATCGAAAAAATCAGGAAAATCGAAAAATAAGGATAGTTTGAAAATAATTCAATTTCATAGCGCTAGAAACTTGAAATCTGGAATAAAGGTAATATTTAAGATACTAAATAAGGAAAAATTAAAAAAAAAATGGATAATTCAAAAAATACCCATAAATTAGTGCAGACGGTATATGAACTCAAAGTTTCGATTTTTTGTCACTCACACACTCACTCACTCTCGCGTCATCAAAAAGATTGGGTAGATCCCGCAGCCACAGAAACTTAAAATTTGGAATAAAGCTAGTGTTTCGGATACAAAGAAAGGAAAAATTATAAAATCCGGAAAATTAAAAAAAAAAAAAAAAGACATTCGAAAATTAAAAAAAATTGAACAAAATTGAAAATTGAAAATAACACGATCTTGTAGTCTTAAAAACTTAAAATTTGGTGTGATAGTAGTGTTTAGAATTCAGAAAAAGAAAGCATCAAAAACACAAAAAAAAAAAAAAAAATTGAAAAAAAAATCGAAAAATCGAAAAAAATCGAAAATTTTCAAATAATCCAATTTTGTTGCGCTAGAAACTTGGAATTCGGAATAAAGGTAGTATTTAGAATGCAAAATAAGGAAAAAATTAAAAAATCCAGAAAATTCGAAAAAAAATCAAAAATTCGAAAAATTCGAAAAAAATTAAAATAATTTGATCTTTTGCCCTTAGAAACTTGAAATTCGCGGTAAAGATAGTGTTTAGGATTCAGAATAAGTTAAAATAAAAACGCAATTAAATTCGAAAATAAAATCCAAAAATTGAAAGAAATCGAAAAATAAGGAAATTGTGCAAATAATTCGATTTCATAGCGCTAGAAACTCGAAATTTGGAATAAAGGTAATATTTAAGATACTAAATAAGCAAACATTAAAAAAAATATATATAAAGAAAGAAAGAAAAAATAGAAAGAAAGAAAGAAAAAGAGAGAAATTGAAAATAATATGATCTCGTACTCTTAGAAACTGAAAATTTGGTGTAAAGGTAGTGTTTAGGATTCAGAAAAAGAAAAAATTAAAAACACAACAAAAATTGAAAATAAAATCAAAAAATCGAAAAAAAAAAAAAAACGAAAATTTGAAAATAATTCAATTTTGTAAAGCTAGAAACTTAAAATTTGGAATAAAGGTAGTATTTAGGATACAAAAAAAGAAATAAATAAAAAAATCTGTAAAATTTGAAAAAAAATTCAAAAATTTGAAAAATTGAAAAAAATTCGATTTTGTAGCTTTAGAACTTAAAATTCGACGTAAAATTATTATTTAGGATACAGAAAAAGGAAAAATTAAAATACAATAAATTCGAAAATAGAATGAAAAACTCGAAAAAGATCAGAAATTTCAAAATAATTCGATTTTGTAGAGCTAGAAACTTGAAATTTGTAATAAAGGATACAAAATAAGAAAAAATTAAAAAATCCAGAAAATTATAAAAAAAATTCGAACAAAAATCAAAAATTGAAAATAATTTTATCTTGTAGTCTTAGAAACTTAAAACTTGGTGTAAAGGTAGTATTTACTAATCAATAAAAGGAACAATTAAAATATTCGTTAAATTCGAAAATAAAATCGAAAAATCGAAATATCTTTAAGAAATCGAAAATTCGAAAACAATTTGATTTTGTACTGCTAGAAAAATTAGTTTTAAGATAATTGTCCTATTAGCTAGTACAACGCCCCTAATTGTTTTATGTTATTTCCCCCGGATTATGGTTTCTTTTCTTTCGTTTACGAATTTCGTTATAGAAAAGTTCCGCTATAGACTAGCTACGATATAGGCGATTTCTTTATAGACGGGTTTGTTTTCTTTCACAGGTTGTGCTCTATTTACTTCAAATATGAAATATGGATTGTTAAATGATGTTAGCCCCACAAAAATTTTCACAGCTCCCCCTACCCTCCCGACATTACTGGCTGGTTATGGCTTGATAGTCCTTTCTAAATAAAATCATGGTGACTCTAAGATTCACTTGATTTATCTCTAAATTGAACCTAAATGATCCCAAGAAGACGGATCAAATAATTACTATATTGGCATGACAATCAGGTAACTTAGAATTAAAATCGAAAAATCAATAAATTTATAAAAAGTCGAAAATTTGAAAATAATTCGATTTTGTAGTCCTAGAAGCTTGACATTTGGTAGAAAGGCAGGGTTTAGTACACAAAGTAAGGAAAAATGAAAAAATCCGTAAATAATAAAAAAAGACTAAAAAAACGAAAAAAAAAAAAACATCGAAAAAAGGAATATAGTTTGATTTATTGGAAATTTCCGGAAATTTTAATTTTGGCTTTCTTTTTATACTAAAATGTTCTTTTATGTTAAATATCAAGTATCTAGGGCTGCGAGTAATATCTCAGATGGATAGCACCTATCCTGGAAGCAATTGAGAGTACTTTTGACTCTCCCCCTCCCATAACTTAGTGCTTGCCTAGGATCCTGAAATCTCTTTTTATCTACAGTACTTTGCAAACGAAACTAAAGCTACAAATTTTTGATACCTGTAAATAATAGGGACAGAGTGTGGGCTTAGCGAAAATCAGTGGATGATCTCCAAAAATAACCCAAAATCAAGAAAAGGATGATTACTTACAAAAAGAAGTGAAATCTCATCAAAAAGTCACCTGTAAAAAATCCAGCCAAGTCTCGTAACTCATTTACCGTAAAAAGTACTGAGATCGTATAAAGCCAAGTTTAACTATCTTATTAACTCTGAAATTTTCATTCACAAATCACTCCTAGTCTCTACATCTTTAGTTAATTATTATTTTGTGACTTGGCAATTACGCAGCACAGGGAAGTTATTACACCTTACTATGCTATGGGATGGGATGGGATAATTTAATTAAGACAAATTATATACGCACAGGCAAGTTATTACACTTTAATATGTTATAGTATTATTTGATTAAGACTAACTATATACATCACATTCTCGTGCTACGTAATTGCCAAGTCACAAAATAATAATTAACTAAAGATGTAGAGACTAGGAGTGATTTGTGAATGAAAATTTCAGAGTTAATAAGATAGTTAAACTTGGCTTTATACGATCTCAGTACTTTTTACGGTAAATGAGTTACGAGACTTGGCTGGATTTTTTACAGGTGACTTTTTGATGAGATTTCTTTTTCCCATTGCACTTTTTAAATGTTTAAAGTAGTTTTCAAAACATAGAGGGATAACTCGGAGTGCCAAAGAAACGTAGTGCTATTAAGTCACTTCAGTTCGTTTTCAATGGAATATTACAGCTCACCGAAAAGTAAGAGAAGAGTATCCGCTTGAGAACATAATTTAATTTCAGTTTAGATGCAACAGTTCAGATAAGAAATTAAAGTACTCCTTGTGATTTTTACGAGTCAAATTTGATGAACTATTAAATAACAACCAAGTCAAATAATTCAACAAGCATTTATTTCTCCGCGAAATGAAAGTCAAGCGTGAGATCTTGTGAAATTTAACTGTTAGAGAGTAATATGTTCAATTAACTTTTAATAGAAAATAGAACGTTCATCAGGTACATATATTGTAGTTCAATATATTTAAATAAATTTATATACAACTAGCTGTTACCCGTGACTTCGTTCACGTATCATTAAAAGAATAAATGCATTAATTAAGCAAAATATTTCATTCCCGATAATTAGAAACGTAAATAATTAACTAACTCTTTATCACATTCCATAGGAGACAATACAGTATTTCTATGTTATAGAGGCCTTTACATAACTAAGTTTTAAACAAGTGAAATTTTGTGACAAATAATCACGAAAAGGAAACTGCAACCAATGAAAAAAGGCAGGCCAAATAAAATCGTGGAAATCCGCGAATTGTGTAAAAACATATGTCAAGTTTACCTGGTAAACCATTTTACTTTTAACGCCTTTGTGAAACGTTTTGATAGCCATCCTTCAAAGATAATGGAAATAGTATATTCTTTTTCATTAAATTCAATTCTTGTGAATAGGGAGCAATAATTGTAGACCTAAATGCAAGGAGCTTAAATTTGCCTCCTTGATTTAATCTATAACTGAAAAAAAATCTATTTCTAAATGAAAATATGTTGACAGACGATTTTTGTTCCCCAGAATAAATTGATTTATAAAGTTTGAATATGTGAAAATACGTTTTTAGTTTTCAAAACTTTTACTGTAATCAAGATTTTTTTTTTCTTTCACCATCTATTCAAATTGAAAATAAATTCCTTTTTTCAGTTTTAATGAGAAAAAATATATTAATCCGTTTTATTTCTTCTTTTTTATCCACAAAATTGGAATAATTTAGTTGCCATTTTTAGAGAAACTTCGTTAAAATTTACAAAAAACAAAAACCAAAACAAAACAGGACTTCTCTGAATTTAAATTATTTTTTTAAATTCTGAGAGTTTATGACATCCTCGGATCAATGATAAGTAAATCGCGTAATCAATGTTAAGCAAATCGCGTTGCGTTCGACAATTTGAAAGAAATAATTGCGAAATACAAACAGGCGGTCAGATTTTAATATAATAGATTCGTATTTATTTTTATTTTTCTAATAATCATGGTGTGGTTTTGGCAAAAAACTCTCATCTGTATGTAACTGATATTCATGCTTAATAATCGGTATAGATAATTTTTTTTTTAATTTTTCGTTTTAAATATGGCGTGAAACTCATCTACTTTCTAAACTTACCAATCCTTGTATTATTAATGTAAGGAATTGATTCACGCTCCTTGTAAAACACATTTGAAAATTCCCGTTTTATTTCAAATATGACGTCACCTTTTCCTCAGAGAAATCTTTTTTTAATGGCATAATTCTTGTTAATTTTCTTTTTCTGGCAATCAGGACGTAAATTTTAGCGGAAAATTGTACGTAACTGGTATTCAAGCTAATTATTAATCAGTATCGATAAAAAATATTTCAGTTTTTTATCTTAAATATTACGTCCATTATCTATCTACTTTCATTATACATTGATTTTCATGCTCCTTGTATTATTACGAATATTTGAAAATACATGTTTTATTTATGACGTCATATTTGTCCAAGCCGAGGAGAATCCTTTTCATAGTTGCATGGTCCAAGCGAAATCTATTTTTAATAATATTATTATTGTTCATTTTTCCTTCTAATTATAACGCAGATTTTGACAAAAAAAGATCTTTTTAATGTAACCGATATTCATACGTCATGCATAATAACAAATACTCCTTTTTTTTTTCAAATATCACGGAAATTCATCTTCTTTTGAATTCTTTTTAATTTTCTGATTTCACGTGAAAATCGTTCAATTGAAAATTAATTGTTGAGGAAAAATTATTTTTTCGTGTTTTTATTTTTTGCCAACGATCAAAGCCCTAGCAACAATAAAGTAAAATGGTTAAATTGTATGGAAATATGTCCATTTATTCTCTATGAAAATAACGAAATTTGGAATTATTAAGAAAAATATTTGAATAAAATGAACAAAAACCAGCCTATGTTCATTTGAGGGTTATAATCATCCTATATGCAAAAATACAGGATCATTAAATGCTCCATTTTGACGCTGGCTTCAGCCTAACATTTGCACACAATCGGATTTATAATATTATTAGGATAGGATTTATAAGTTAAGTTGTGTGGGGCAGGAGCTAGCTACTCACTTATAAATGGAGTCCAGTTTTTTGAGTGCGAGCGTTTTGTCTGATGTGTTTTGTTTGATGATTTGTCTGACACGTGTACGTGAAAGCAACGAATATCCTTCATTTTTCTTTAATTGTAATTAATCCTCCTTGAGTCTAAGTTTAGCGTTTGTTTCATGATTTTTATGTTAATTATGTCGGCAAATCATAAATACACTATTGAAAATCTTCAGCTTTTGCTGCAGACACACTCCATCGCTTTTAGAGAAAACGGTTGCTTTACTATATTATTGAGCATTTTTCTTGATCAAAATAGAGATATTCTATAAAAGCGGTGGAGTGACTATGCAGCAAAAGCTGAAGCTTTTTTACAGTGCATGGGATGAAATTTTGGATTGGATTTTTAGTTGGATCATGCACTCTAAAAATAAATTTCATCAAAAAACGTAAAAAAATACAGACAGCAAGTTGCCGGAACACTCCTGCGATTGCAAGAGATTTTTCTGTTATTTGAACAAATTCCTGTTTTGTGTCTGGGGAATTTCAGAAAAATTCGACCTTCATTTCTTGAATTTTCCGTGTTTTGAAGGAAAAAACATACTTAAAAATTCCATTTCTAATACGGAAAATAACACGCAGCGCAGTTGCCGGTATACCCCTGTGATTTGAAGAAATTGCAGACTTAGATTGGAGAATTTCAGATATATTTTATGTTAGATTGGTGAGTTTTCCGTACTTTGGGGGAAGCGAAGCAAATCAAAGCGGAAATTTTCGTGTTTTAACGAAAAAAGGCAAAGGAAAAAATTGTTCAATTCACGGATTTTTTGAGAGTGTGCCTCGGAGTAGTCCATCGGACTTACAGGTCTCGTTTGCAGATTCGATAGCTTGCTCAGCTGACACGTGTTCACAGTCTGCTGAACAGTTCTAGCGCAAAGAACCTCCATCTTGGTAAGAAAGTGCTTCATCATATTTGAAATAAAATACATTCCGGAAACCACGGGTTCCTAGATTATAGGGACATTTAAGACTTCTGGATTTGTTCTCTTGCAAAGTATTTTTAGAAATATAGTTTCTTTGACAACGAAGCCACTCTGAGTCATTTCGAACAGCCATTTTGCACCGAAAGTTAATTTTACATTAGTAATTGTGCATTTAACTAAATTGACTGTTAAATGAAGTTAAGTCGAAGTTCATTTAATCGGCATAGCTAAATACTCTAGTTTCACTGTCAGCTTAATCATGTCTTGTTTTAATAAACTCACTTGTTTAAACTTAAAATCTGAGTTATGATTTCCTTGCTAGGTGACATGGCGCACGCGTCCGTCACAACTTTTCATAGGAAACTCGAATATGTTTCTGATGCAGCTATTTTAAATCTAATTAGTTTTATATGATTAAAAACTGAAATTTTCTGTCAAAGTAGAATAATGATGCAACAGTTGTAGAAAATATGGATAATTAGTTTTATATGTTTCAAAATTAAAAACTTACTTTGAAAATAGAATAATTGTGATATTTAATTGGTTACATTTAAATATTTCATACATTTAAAACCTGTTATCGCCAATTAATAAATAACAATACCTTCATTCTTCCTCCTAACATTTGCAACCTCTGTAAACAATGCAATACTCTAAACAACTCTTATAGTTCTCTCGTGATCCCAACCATTAAAATGGCTGTTAAAAATACTTATTAATAAAATTACAACATTAATAATCAAAGAAACTAAAAGACAAAAATGTTGGAAGCAAAAAAGCTGGGAAAGTTAGAAAATCTTTCTCCTGATGATAACTCTATTTGGCAAATTACAGGCTGATGCAAAATTGATTTAACCGATTTTGAATAATCTTCTTGAAGATTTATTTATTTATTTATTTTTTAGCGCTTTATGTCATTGAAATTGTAATATACGTGTTTTTTCTAAGAACAAATTATGTCTCAAAAAGTTAAGAACGGGTTTTTAAAATTCTTTATTAAATAAAGATCTTTAGAAGTGAATCAGGCCTTTTTAAACTGGATTGTTGTCTAAATTTAAAAAAAAAGAAATAGTGTCATCATTCCTAAAAATTGGCTAAAAAATTGGGATGAGCAGAAGCGTTCAGTGCTACTAAAAACAAACAAAAAGAAAAAAGAAAACTCAAAACCTTATATCAGTAAAGTAAATATGACCTGCCAGAAAGAACAATTTCTAAAGTTTTAAAAGTTCTTCAAGCTACAGTACTCCGATACATCACAAAATCCGATTTCAAAACAGAGAAAAACAAAATAAAACAAAAACAAACAAATCACCACCACCACCCGAGGCTAACGAAAAAGACAGGCTACCGCGGTGCATTCCACTTATCTTTTTTTACAGACCGCTAGAGTGACGTAATGCTCTTTTCGTACACCTGCATTGGTGCATTCGAGCATCACGTGACTCCCGCGGTCTGTAAAAAAATATGCGCGTAAAGCACCGCGGTAGCCTTTCTTTTTCGTTAGCCTCGCCACCACCACCACCACCAACAACAACAATACAAAAAGATAAATACAACACAGCCTTTGTATTTAAAATCGCGCCATCAGTGGCGTAGCCAGAGAGGGGGTCCAAATGCTCTGGATACCAGTAATAATGTAAAATTTTCTTTGCATTATTAGAAAGTTTACCTATTAGATAAGTCAAAGAAAACTTTACAAAATTAGTGGTATTCAGAGCATCTGGACCACCACCCTGACTACGCCACTGGCCAAGATACATACAACAAATGGGTAATACCTTATGAGACTCTATTTCATTTATGAGCTTCTGCTTAAAAAAGGCATATCTAATACATTTGACGGTAAGAAACACGAAAGGACGCAGTCTTTTTAACTTTAGCTAGCAGCACAAAAGCGTATGGTGAAGATCAGTATGCCTTCTTGGGACCTCAGAAGAAAAATAATTCTTATTTAATTGTACCAAAAACAAAAAACATATAATCAGGAAAAGTTTTAAAACACAGCATGATCATGGTGCCTAAAAAATTGTTTCCAGCTGGGTATTTTGTTTTTTCACAAGATTTACGCTCACCTATTGCAAAGTCCAAGATTCAACCACTTACAGATTAGAAAAAAAACTTCTTCCGCCATTTTAATGGTTTCTTAATTCTCCAAATTGTGCTTCATGTAAATATTCTTAATGGGACTATTTAATCAATCAATTCAATAAACACAAAGTGCAAACACTTTAGGGGCTTCAAAAAGCATTCAAAGAAGACAGTGCAGAAAGGGCATTAAAAAATTTTTGATAGAGTCTTTAAGCATTTTTTAATGCACTTACGTGACGTATGCAGCCAAGGGTGGATCTATAGAAACTTACACGCAAATATTATATGTAAATAAATTTATAACAGTTTGAAAATGTCCACACTACTTTTGCATCAACCTGTAAATAGAAACTCAACAAAAACTTCAGCCCCCTCTTATTGTTAACAATGTTACTGCTTATACAAATGAAGATGAGACAGAATTTTCGGTAAGATCCTATGGTCTGCAGTTCTTCTCGAGCCCCGCCCATTTTAACAGTTCTCCCTACTCTCTATTGTAAATGATACTGAAAGATTTCTCGACACCCATCTAGATTTTCTCTACGAAATTCAAGCAACTGTTATCCATAACAACCTCAAAAATCTCAGAAAAAAACCGAAAACAAAAACGCCATTTATTAATAATAAATAGAAGCTGAGATTGTTGGCACGATACTATTTTATGAAATACTCCTCTAACCCCGCCCCTGTTACCAGTTCCGCCCACCCACTCTTGTAAATGATACTGTTATATTTTGCTCGCAGCCCCTCCAGATCCTCTCCTTGAAATAAAAACATTTGTTATCTATAATACCTATAATCCATCATTTAGAATAACCCTGTATTATAAAATATCAAAGGAAAGTAAGGCCCCTTGGCATGATAATAAATAGAAGTCGCGAATCACAACTTAGAAATAAAGAAGGATTTGTTTCATATGATAAACACAGTTCTATACATTAAAATTGATGTATTTAAAACGTTTTTATATGAAAGTCAGATGATGCGGGTAGATGCTGAATTAGATAGGAAAAAAAAACTGCATTTAATGGAACATTTTTGGAAAATCTTTATTTTAAATCATGCGAAATGGAAGTTTCAGTGCCGTTATCCTATTGGATGGCACTAAAATTTTGTCGTTCTTTTTTAAATCACATAAAAGATAGGCTAGAAAGGATGGTCAATAGTCTACAAAGAACATGACAAAAGTAAAACTCTTGTAAAACATCTCGATATGGTAAATGTGGCATTAGAGCGCTAAAACGTGCTTTTTGATAATGACAAAACCGTATTTTTTTTTTTTTTTTTTACAAAAAAAGACAAAATACACACTGAAATTAATTTTTTATGATATAGTGGGTTAAAAAAGATACAGTCACGGTGTCTGACGGATTTTTTATTCAGAAATTACGAATTCTAACCAGAAAGTTTGAATTGTTATTTGTGGTTTATTTAATATTTAATGATAGACATTCCGTGAACACATTGAAATTACTATTCAAAAGTTTCTGGTATAAATTCCGAATTTCTGAATAAAAAATCCACCAGTTTTGGGAACACTAGATACAGTAACGTCTCGTTTTATGAGAAATTCAACAGAGAATGCAGCCCGATGTATTCGAAAGTGTGATATAACCAAGGACATTAAAAAATTAAAGAAAATAACCTACAAATTATTGTTTTATATTTGTCTTCAAACGTTACTTTACATACGAATTATAATCTTCTTAATATAATTAACAGCTGAGATCACATTTATTTTTTGTATTCTGCTTATAAAGTTTTTTAGAAAGTGAAAAAAAAATCTGTTTTTTAGGTGCGTTCATAATTATATAAATACGTAGCACCTATTGTCGTCGTCTGGTCCGTCCTTCTGTCTGTGCGTCTGTCCGTACGTCCGCATATAACAACGCAAAAACTACCCAACCGAATGGTTTGAAATTTAAGATATATTATCTTTGCAGAATTTTGTCGAGACATTTCAAATTTTATAAAAATAGAATCAAAACTTTAGAAAATATTAATAAAATCATTTATTAAGATTTTTTTTTTTAAATCGGTTTTTTCTGGTTATAGGAGCTTTCGAAGTTTAATCGTCAAGCGACCGAGATACTTATTTTATTACAGAAATGAATCTGCAGACGATATAATTCATGTCACAGAATTAAAAATCATCAAGATCTGAATATTTATAGAACTAGCTATAGTACGAATGCACCTCATTTGTCACGTTTGACGTACAATTTCCAGCTTGTTTTTCTTCTTTCAGTTGAAAATGGAATCAAAGGGGTTTGTACCTTCTGTAATTCACGGCCGCTGTCCACTCAAAATAAGTGGTATAACATGGACCATTTGCATTGAAGTTATAAGATGGGAATTTGACCGTTCATATCCTTTACACGGGGACTCGGACAGCATCTGTCCAAGTTTGCATGTATTCTCGGACAGATGCTGTCCGAAACCCCGTGTAAAGGTAGCTTAGGATGTCTAAAAAACCTTTAACATTCGTGATAACGACTAAACCGTAAGGGATCTTTATCCCCGCTGTATAGAATTGCCATCTGAATTCTCTAATAATTTTAGAGTCAGAAATTTTCTTAAAGATTTGTTTATATTGTTTACTTTTCAGGATATGGCAAGAGGAAAGAAAAAAGCGTTTTTATATTACTGCAAATGTTACATTATTCTAACAAACAAACACTTCTTGATAAGCCACGTGGTAATAGATTTAAAAAAATAAATTTTGCTTTCTTTTTAAGATTTAAAAAAAAAAAAAAAAAAAAAAACATTATTTAAACTATCAATTGAGAATTTTTTAAGTTGTATTTTCAACGTATAATCGCAATTTTTTTAATACACATCTATTAATTGATCATTAAGGTTTGAAAATATGAAAATATTGTGTATTCGTCGGGACTACATATCTGTACACAATTTCTACAAGTCTAGCACATTAGGAAGAGGGTGAAAAATTAATTACAACAATACATCTTTACATACATGAACCAAGTTAAGTTAAATAAAAGTATGTAAAAAAGACAAATGAAAAAATACAAAAAAATACATTATAAACTTTACTCAGAGCGATTTATACAAAGGATTAACAAGAGTGAACACACTGTCACTGATTCTTTTGAGCGTCAATTATAATTAAATGGAGAAAAATAAAAACTTATAAATAATAAAACTTTAATTAATTCACATTAATGGATTTTCCTTACAATACATGTTCGCATTTCATAAAATAACTTTGATTTCAGAAATAGATTATATAGTCTCTTAATACATTAAAAGAAGATTTAATACGCTTTCCAAAAGTAAACTTTATCTCTTTTGAGTTAATCCCTGTGCAAATGCACTCCGGGGATTTCACTCCACTATCTCCTGAATTAAATTCACAACTAGGGGAGAAGCTTCTGGGGTTATATATATTTTATTCTAAAATCGCTTTGTGCCACCCATTCAAAGAATCAAATAAACCGAATTGATTTTTTCATTATCTCACCCAGGGGTATTCTTGTTGCTTTCTAGAACCCCATGAGAAAATTAGAGAACAGATCAAAGTATTAATTGCGAACAGAGCTTGTAAACGACAGTACTATCAATAACTGACTTAATTTTAATAAGAATTTAGTAAAACATTCTCACATTATTCTGGAACTATTGATTCTTTCTTGCTGTGAATTTAATCCCAAAGTTTTATCCAACTGAGAAACAAATACACACCAATCAATTACCGTTTATTACTAATCTAAACAAATACCATTTTACTTTGCACATTAAAAACATTTAATCAAACGGTCAACAGATAAATATTTGCTTTTATATCTTTCTAATATGTTATGACATAAATGTAGGTAATTTAAATAAAGAGTTGCATTAAATAATTTATTTTACTAGTAAATCTGCAGATCAGGAGCCTCAACGTCAGCTCTAAAAGTTATTATTTTTTAATCTCACTTTTCAAATTATTTCTGGATCTATCAATCCGAAATTTTTTTTATATATTACATTCATATTTATAGGCATATAAAATACTTTGGAGGTTTCAGAAATTAGAAGCATTAAATTAAACATGGTTTATGCAACGATATTCTGAAATTCTTATGAAATTCTTATTCATGTAACTTTTTAGGTAAAAAAAAATAAGCTTGTATTAAAATAAATTCGTCTTAGAATAGAATACAAATAATGTCAATAGAATACAAAAATAATCTATTTTGATAACAAATTATTGCAGCAAAATAGTGCGAGTTACTTGAATTATGTTATTTTGATATGCTGTGAAATATGGTTGCTAAGCAGCTAATAAATTAAAGAGGAAAGTAAAAAGAAATGCATTTTAAAATTTGTAAAAATATGAAATAAAATGTTTTATATTTCCCGAACAGATGCAAAAAAATTTCCAATAATTTAAACAATTAATTTCTAAATTCTAATGAATGTATCGCAAATTTTCCAAGCTATTGGATATGTTTAAAACCTCCATATCAAAAATTTAATATTAATTGCCGAAACGTCAGTGAAGGCTTACTGTGGAGACCCGAAAAGTTTTTGGTTTCTGTCTGTCTGTCTGTTTGTCTGTTTGTCTGTCCGTCTGTCTGTCTGTCTGTCTATCTGTCTGTCTGTTCCGCGATAACTGCCGTAAAAATGATCCGATTAGTTTGATTTTTGGTAGGTATGTTGGTGAGATACCCGGAATTAGCTGTATAGTTTTTAGTTACATTTGGTTCATTCGTTCGGAAAATATAGAACATTTCTTTTTTGATCATAATGCTTTCCTATGGGAATTCAGACGATTTTGAAATTTTTCAGTCGTTGAAAATAAAATTTCGCATTTGATTAATGTATTTAAACGGTAAGTTATGAAGGCTAAAATTTATCAAGTCAGGTGTTAAATTATTTAAATTAATTTGAAATTTTGTTTATGCATTCGTCAGATTTTTTAAATTAGGTGTATAATTTTTGGTGCAATTTTATATATCTGTTCTAATAATATAATACATTTATTTTATCACTTTTTTCAAATATTAAAATGCATTCATTTTTATTTTCCTTTTCAATTTAACAGTAACCTAGCAACCATATTTCAAAGAATATCAAAATGATAAAATTCAAGTAACTCAGACGATTTTGCTACAATATTTTATTCGCAAAATAAAATATTATTGGAGGATTTTAATATTTTATTGAAATAAATGAGAATTTATTTTGTACAAGTTACCTTTTAACTACTATAGAATGATAACCGAAACATTTTTATATGAGATATTATTAATTTTCTGGAAGAGATGTAGATTTTTCGTGGTTGAAAATTAGTATTATTTTAAAAATAGAATGTAATATCTCGTACAACGAGATAGTTAATCTAAAGAAATCAGAGCCGTCCTTAGCAAAAGCGAGGCCGAGTGCAAGAACTTTTGCAAGGCCCTTCACTTTCAAAATTAATACCCTAATACCATTCGTACCAATGTTGCCAATTTCGCAATTTTTTTTATTCATCTACCAGAAATTTCCAATAATAATTTTTGCTTTATTTAATGACAGATATTCCATGATTCAATAAAGTGAAGTCATTTTTTCATCTACCAGAAATTTCGAATAATAATTTTTGCTTTATTTAATGACAGACATAACATGATTAAATAAAGTAGGTAAGATAGATTCTGGTAGATATTTTGAATAAAAAAAATCCGGGAAATTGGCAACACTACTATGAAAAAACTGCATGATATACACTGTGGCGCACTAAAAGTTACGCTTCTTGTGTGTGTGTGTGTGTGGAAGGGGGGGGGTAGTATGTTTTACAGATTCAGGCCAATTTATTCATAATACTCAGACTGGCCTCGGACTATACTTTTTGCTACAAATTTGGGCCGAGTCGGGAATTTCTTCTGGCCGTGTCATGTCGAAGTAGCATTTCTGTCTTTCTTTTCTTTTCTTTTTATTTATTTATTTTGGTAAATTAGTGATATTGTATAGTAGTTAAAAAGGAGAGAGAAAATCCCCATACTTTTTAATCGTCAAATTGCCGCAGAGAGATGCAAAAACTGCTGTTCGACTGGAAATTGTGTCTACTTTTTGAATTTGAATGCAAACTTTGAAATAGAGGGCCATCTGTAGATTAAAAATTGTATCAATTTTGAATTTTCCAGTGGTAACACCCACTTTTGACACCATTTTAAAGTTAATTTGATCAACGTAACACGTAAAAAGGCACCAATTGTATACTTTATTTAAATCTTCGTAAAGTTAGATGAGTTAAAAGTTTGAGAATGCAAATGTTGATTCACACGACAAACTTTTATTTATTATCTTTCCAAAAATCACCAGATTGATTTTTTTAATGCGATAAAATGCATAGACGTAAAGATATTTCAGCCATTTTTTGTCAATTCAAGAAAGATTTTTGAATTATGAAGATTATTAATAAAATCATACTCAAAATATTATGATCGACATTAATTTCACGGACAACAAAATACAGTTGTAAAAAGTGTGGATATGTAAGTGCACAGCTCGTTCCAATCATTAGTTTTCCAGATACAGATAAATTTTACTTTGTGATGGCCTAAATTAAAGAGACTACATGTCCTGTTATCCGTAGAAAAGAAAATGTTAAAGATTAACCTAAAAAATGCATGGTATTATGTTGCATATAAAGTGAGTTTATTTTATACTAAAATAATCTAATTTTTCTGGTAACTAATTGAATGTTCTCGATGCATCTCGTTGTAAGATATATTTAAACTCCTAACGCATTTTTTTTATTACTCTATAATTCCATGTAATTCCGTATACCATGGCTTGAATCTGAAAATGTTGTACTTTAAAATGTTTGCTTAAATATGTGTGTAATATTCTTTTAAATAATTTTCATTATAGAATAATACTGGCTAAAAAATATCGAAATTTTTGTATGATTTGAGTCAGTCGAACCTGATTTTAATGATTTTTACTCGGCTCAGGCCGGGACAGAGCTTTTAGTTTTTACACGGGGTCAGGATAACTTTCTTTCGACCAGGCTTGATCTGGGTCTGACAATTTCCTTCCATCCAGACCTCTAGTATATTTACGTGACAGTCGTCAGCAGGCGATCACTAATCAGCAGAGAGTCAATGGAAATTATGTAAAATCAAAGCAATTTTTAAAACAATTTGGTGGAGAAAATTGTTAATTCCTTTCTGATATTTTAAACATAAACATAAACAAAAGATATTGGCTAAAGTATTTATGTATTTGACTACGGCGAAACAGATGCGTCCCACGAACCAATAGCAGGTCTGCCCCTATCGAATATTTTTATATTTATTTTGTACTACTATTTACAAAAAAATTTCTTTGCGGGAGAACTTTTGAAATTATCATAGAAGTGTACGGCAAAGATTATTCTTTTGAATAAGTGCTACACAACATTTTAAAAAATAGTCGACAGTTGCAGCAATTTCTAATAAAAAATTAATTTCTAGTCAAAAGATTAATCAGTTAAATTACTTGAT
The DNA here is from genome assembly GCA_963931845.1 of Maratus michaelseni. Lineage (NCBI taxonomy): Eukaryota > Metazoa > Arthropoda > Arachnida > Araneae > Salticidae > Maratus > Maratus michaelseni. The sequence continues at coordinate 6,393,568 of OZ007591.1, forward strand.
CAGACCACTGTATATTATGGCAGTAACGAATATAACAAAGATGAAACTTTTGAGTTTTGACCTATAAATACTTTATTGTTTCTTTAATTGTAACTTGTTTAAACTTTTTGATTTAACCACCAAATATTAAACGTGTTAATACTATTAATTTAATTAGACAATCTAAAAATAGGAAAAATATTTGAGTTAAAATCAACATTTCCCAAAATCTGGGAGCACGGCAGTGCGCCCGCCAAGTTCGCACAGGCCGTAAGCTACCTTTTCCCTGACCATTTCGGCCTACTTTTCACCCCCTCATAACTGCGTTTTGGTGAGAGCTAGAGAGTTTTCCTTTTTAACACACATTAATATAATCAAACTGAACTAGGTTCCAAGATTTCTTATTTCTATATTTAATATTTTTCGAAATAGGAGATTCCGAAAAAGGGCTTTTTTGTAACTGACTCACAGGGGATCATCAAATAACTAAAAAGTTGGGGATCATCAAATAACTAAGGTACTTCTAACAGTCGTAGAATCATAAAATTTGACAAGTAAGTAGGTTTTGTCACACAATTAACCAGAAAAGTCTGAAAACATAGAATTTCTGCCTTTAAACCCTTCAAATAGGGGGTGCTGATTTGGCTATATACAGTTCGTAACACATTCAATTGGCAAATTAAATTAATTGCATTGTTGCAACCATTTGTGTTTTTTGTTGTACGATAAACATTTAAGTAAGAATATTTGCCTAGACAATCATTTTCTCGCTCATATTTGACGCCAGAGTTGGTCGCCAAAGCCGGATTACAGAAAATTAGCCTGAGTTTAAAGGTGTTACATGGTTTCAAGCAGAATGAATTTTTTATATTCTTTTCCGAAAATGTTGGGAAGGCAAATCTTTTAGTTTATCTGTCCGTTTTTCTATTTTTTACTTCCTTAAAATAAATTTCATTATAAATGTCGGTATTCTAATCGCAATAGCACTCAGTCAATCAGGCAAAATTCCAGTGGGTTGTTAGTTCTTTAAGTGCATTTTAATGATGTTAATAAACTTATATATATATATATGCACACTGGATTTTATTTGATATATATATATATATATATATATATATATATATGCATATGCATCACATATATAATACATATGCATCAATATGACGTCCACATAAACAGGGTATTTTTGTCGCCAAATTTGGCGATATTTCGTTAAGTGTCGCAAAGCTTGGAGAGAATTTGACGCTAGAGGCTATTTTTTCATTGCGAATTTTTAGGGCGAGTAATCATCTATTAATATTATGCGGTTAATTAAATGGCATAACGCACGAATGTTAATAAAGTTTCAATCTTTCGTCACTACACAAGACTCTTACTATTATATTGTACTGTTATTATACTTACTCTTACTATATTGTTAGTCTTTACTCTCTTAAAAGTTTATTATAGAAAGAGAATTTTCAGAATTAAAGCATTGAAACTGCCAGTTCTAGATTATTATAATTTTATAACATATATCCAATTTATCAATATGTACGTTAGAATGAATCTTCTATAATGGGATTCCTCGTATTTTAGCTTCAGGTTTTCGAGTAAATTTGGCTAAAATCTTAAAACCAAGACATTTTGACATATTATCTAAGACTATTAGATGAGAATAATGGTAGATTTTCTAATGGAAGAACGGCAGTGCGTCCGTAGATTTTCTAATCTTCATTAATCGTTCCAATGTTAGGATAAAAGGGGAAAAAATTAGCATCAAAATGGTTTACTGTAAATATGGATAGTTTAACAGGCGTTTAACAAGAACCACTTCGCTTCAGTGTAAATTACAGAAGATTACTTAACAGGATTAAAAATCTCCGTATTAGAGAGTGTAACGATGCAAACGGACATGAAGCGTAAATTCTTAAGTAAATTCAGCGGTAATTGTCAATAAAAATGAAATGGATAACAACACAAAATATAAGATATGCTGCCAATGATCGCAAAGAGAATTTCTCTAACAGAAACTTCCGATTTGGCGAAGGATTGAGCAAGTAAATATAATGTATGAAAATGAAAATATGTTTGTCTGTCTGCACTTCTATACAAATCAACAGTTTGAAAGCCAGAATTGTGAAATGCTACGTGTAGGTGTATTAAAACACGGCCGAGGCAACTAAAGTAATCCGGAATCGAAATAATGTAGAGTTAATTTTTAAATAATAAAAAACAAAAAATCTAACAGCTTTTCCGGGAAGAGTTCCATAACCTGTGCTGGTTCGCGCGATTGGCAAAAAAAATCCAAACTGCTGCCAAAAGGTGTGTGATGTCACGTAGATAAGGTCAATTCCAGTTGTTAAGTTAAAACTCCAAAGACTGAATATCGCAACAACCAAATCAAACATTTATCGCCAAAAAAACTCGTCATACCTACCAGCACAGGATATTAAACTCTTCCCGCCTTTTCCTATTAAATTTGAACATTTTTCGTTATAGCAGTTGCCAACAATTAAAAATCCACAATGAAATTCTTTCTACAATAATAAATTTTCTATTGAAAGATTTCCACGTGAAAAATGAAAATAAAAATAAAAAGTTTCAGCAATGGAAAAAAAGATTAATATGACGTCATATTGGTAATATAACGGAAATTTTCAAACATTTCTCAATAATACAAGGAGTATGAGTATATGTAAATACAGAAAGCAGGTTAACAGGACGTCATTCGATAATTAAAAAAGAAAATTAATATAACGTCACATTGGAAGTTTAACGGACTTTTTCAAATGTTTGGGAATCATACAAAGAGAGTATCAATATGAGTAATAGTGAAAGCAAGTAGGTAAGATGTCAGCAGGTGAGTACAACGTCATACGAGTTTGAGAAACGTATTGAATCACGATAAAAACATAATTATAGAAATATTGGCATATTTTAACATTTGAAGTTATCTATACAACATGTTTAATTTTGAAATTGATTTTTCTACACAAACATTCTTTAAATCTCGAAAACCAGGTACTTCGGCTAGTTATGAATAAAAGTAATACGATAATGTGCTTAGCATACATATAAGAAAGAATATATTGTTTGCCTGAGACGGCTAGTATTTTGATGTAAACTACAAATAAAAATATAGATTTTTAAAACATAATAAAATAATTTAAAAATTCTTTGACATTTATACATTTATTATATTTATATCCTTTATACATTTGATAAAACCTACAAAAAGCAGTGATATCCCATCAAAAAACTTTCTGTAAAAAAAAAAAAAAGCGCCAAGTTCTCCTTAATGTTTCGGCCGTAAAAAGTACTGATATCTGATGTTCGCCCAAGTTAAAAGTCAAACATCCGAAATCTTTCGTTCAAAATGGCTTCCTGCGACTTGGCCGTTAATGCATTTTAGAAGGTTTTTCAAATTCTAAAGAATGTATAATGATCTACATGTCTACTACATTTTTTTGAATATCTTACGCATTTTGTTGTACAAAGTACTAAAATATAATACACATTTTTAAAAACATAATTTCGAAATCACAGCTGTCGAGAATGGTCCACTCTGGTTCTCAACGTCTCATATAATGTAACACAATGTGAAATTTGATGAAAAAAATATTCATTGGAATTCGTGTTAATGACAATAGACCATACAAAATGGTCATCAAACCATGGTAAAACTAAATGATGGTTAATCAAAACTAATGTTTCTTGAAACTCAATGGTATGTATCACAAAGCTTTTAATTACAATATCATCATACGAATTTGCCTATTTGCAAATCCGATATTACTTTTAAATGCATAATTTCCAATCATTAATTTTGAAATGATTTATCGACGTAATTATTTATTTCAAATAAAAGATATGGCATGTTTAACATCAATCAGGGTATATTATGTATTCTAATTTATTTTTCTCAGTATTACATTCTTTTAATGTTTTTAACCTAGAATGCATTAACGGCCAAGTCGCAGGAAGCCATTTTGAACGAAAGATTTCGGATGTTTGACTTTTAACTTGGGCGAACATCAGATATCAGTACTTTTTACGGCCGAAACATTAAGGAGAACTTGGCGCTTTTTTTTTTTTTTTTTACAGAAAGTTTTTTGATGGGATTATCTTTTTCCTGAAGAATCTTTAAAAACTTAACCTTTCATAATTTTTACTTTAGTCTCGGGGTTTGGGTAACGAGGTGTCAGCTCGTTGTCCTTCCCATTGTGTTTATGAGATAACACATACGAATGCGTGTTTCGAGAATATCGATATTCATGTAACAAAAAGAGAAACTTGATTACACAAGAAGGAAAGCAAATCTATGTTGTTCACTTCAAATAGTCATTAAAATAAGTTTATCGGCATCATCATCAGCAGCACCTACCTCTTAACAATTAACATTCAGTTCATGCGCCTATCCACATTTGTTATGCGCTTAGTGCTGCCTAGGCTACAGTATAACAATGCCTATAGATTGAATATAAGCTACAAGAAATCTATCCTCTTCTCGAGCGTCCACAACTTGCACCAACATTTAATTGATAAAAATTTTACATTTTATAAATAAGCAAATTTACACAAATTTTATTATAAAAAAAAACTTGCAACAAAAGGATTAATAAATATTTAACTATTTTGTATATATATTTTTTCGGGCGCGAGGCCTCTCTATAGGCGCGAGGCCCTGTGCGGCCGCACCTGTCGCACACCCCTAAGGACGGCTCTGAAAGAAATTAGCGTAGTAAAACGCATCCATACAGCCTGAAATAGCACAATTACTTGAAACTGAGATCATAAAATGCTATCACAAAAAATACATTATAGCGCCAAATCAAGGTTGCTATTTAGTGAATTGGCAGTGGGCACGATTATGAATGATTACACAATAGGTTTAAAAGTTTCCAAATAATCCTATCTCATCAAAAAGTCACCTGTAAAAAATGCAGCCAAGTCCCGTAACTCATTTACCGTAAAAAGTACTGAGATCGTATAAAGCCAAGTTTAACTATCTTATTAACTCTAAAATTTTCATTCACAAAATCACTCCTAGTCTCTACATCTTTAGTTAATTATTATTTTGTGACTTGGCAATTACTTAGCACGAGAATGTGATGTATATAGTTAGTCTTAATCAAATAACACTATAACATATTAAGGTGTAATAACTTCCCTGTGCGTATATAATTTGCTTTAGTTAAATTATCCCATCCCATCCCATAACATAGTAAGGTGTAATAACTTCCCTGTGCTGCGTAATTGCCAAGTCACAAAATAATAATTAACTAAAGATGTAGAGACTAGGAGTGATTTTGTGAATGAAAATTTTAGAGTTAATAAGATAGTTAAACTTGGCTTTATACGATCTCAGTACTTTTTACGGTAAATGAGTTACGGGACTTGGCTGCATTTTTTACAGGTGACTTTTTGATGAGATTTCACTTCTTTTTGTAAGTAACCCTCCTTTTCTTGATTTTGGGTTCTTTTTGGAGATCATCCACTGATTTTCGCTAAGCCCACACTCTGTCCCTATTATTTACAGGTATCAAAAAATTGAAGCTTTAGTTTCGTTTGAAAAGTACTGTAGATAAAAAGAGATTTCAGGTTCCTAGGCAAGGGCCAGCACTAAATTATGGGAGGGGGAGTGCCAAAAGTACTCTCAATTGCTTCCAGGATAAGCGCTATGCATCTGAGATATAACTCGCAGCCCTAGATACTTGATATTTAACATAAAAGAACTTTTTAGTATAAAAAGATAGCCAAAATTAAAATTTCCGGAAATTTCCAATAAATCAAACTATATTCCTTTTTTCGATGGTTTTTTTTTCGTTTTTTTTAGACCTTTTTTTTTATTATTTACGGATTTTTTAATTTTTCCTTACTTTGTGTACAAAACCCTGCCTTTCTGCCAAATGTCAATCTTCTAGGACTACAAAATCGAATTATTTTCAAATTTTCGACTTTTTATGAATTTATTGATTTTTCGATTTTAATTCTATGTTACCTGATTGTCATGCCAATATAGTAATTCTTTGATCAGTCTTCTTAGGATCATTTAGGTTCAATTTAGAGATAAATCAAGTGAATCTTAGAGTCACCATGATTTTATTTAGAAAGGACTATCAAGCCATAACCAGCCAGTAATGTCGGGAGGGTAGGGGGAGCTGTGAAAATTTTTGTGGGGCTAACATCATTTAACAATCCATATTTCATATGTGAAGTAAATAGAGTACAACATGTGAAAGAAAAAAAACCTGTCTATAAAGAAATCGCCTATATCGTAGCCAGTCTATAGCGGAACTTTTCTATAACGAAATTCGTAAACGAAAGAAAAGAAAACCATAATCCGGGGGAAATAACATAAAACAATTAGGGGCGTTGCACTAGCTAATAGGACAATTATCTTATAACTAATGTTTCTAGCAGTACAAAATCAAATTGTTTTCGAATTTTCGATTTCTTAAACATATTTCGATTTTTCGATTTTATTTTCGAATTTTTTAATTGTTCCTTTTATTGAATAGTAAATACTACCTTTACACCAAGTTTTAAGTTTCTAAGACTACAAGATAAAAATATTTTCAATTTTTGATTTTTTCGCATTTTTTTTTTTTATAATTTTCTGGATTTTATAATTTTTTCTTATTTTGTATCCTGTATTACAAATTTTAAGTTTCTAGAGCTACAAAATCGAATTATTTTAAAATTTCCGATCTTTTTCGATTTTTTTAATTTTATTTTCGAATTTTATTGCGTTTTTATTTTAACTTTTTCTGAATCCTAAACACTATCTTTACCGCGCATTTTAAGTTTCTAAGGCCAAAAGATCAAATTATTTATTTTTTTTTCAAATTTTTTCGAATTTTTCAAATTTTTGATTTTTTTTCGAGTTTTCTGGATTTTTTAATTTTTCCTTATTTTGCATCCTAAATACTACCTTTATTCCGAATTCCAAGTTTCTAGCGCAAAAAATTGGATTATTTGAAATTTTTCGATTTTTTTCGATTTTTCGATTTTATTTTCAATTTTTTTTTGTTTGTTTTTGATGTTTTCTTTTTCTGAATTCTAAACACTACCTTCACACCAAATTTTAAGTTTTTAAGACTACAAGATCGTGTTATTTTCAAATTTCAATTTTGTTCGATTTTTTTGAATTTTCGAATGTTTTTTTTTTTTAATTTTCCGGATTTTATATTTTTTCCTTTCTTTGTATCCGAAATGCTAGCTTTATTCCAAATTTTCAGTTTCTGTGGCTGTGGGATATACCAAATCTTTTTAATGACGCGAGAGTGAGTGAGTGTGTGAGTGACAAAAAATCGAAACTTTGAGTTCATATATCGTCTGCACTAATTTATGGGTATTTTTGAATTATCCATATTTTTTAATTTTTCCTTATTTAGTATCTTAAATATTACCTGTATTCCAAATTTCAAGTTTCTAGCGCTATGAAATCGAATTATTTTCAAATTTTCCTTATTTTTCGATTTTTTTGTTTTATTTTCGAATTTTATTTGGTTTTTTATTTTAACTTATTCTGAATCCTAAACATTATCTTTACTGCGAATTTTAAGTTTCTAAGGCTAAAAGATCAAATTATTTTAATTTTTTCAATTTTTTTCGAATTTTTCGAATTTTTGAATTTTTTTTTCGAATTTTCCGGAATTTTTAATTTTTCCTTATTTTGCATCCTAAATACTACCTTTATTCCGAATTCCAAGTTTCTAGCGCAACAAAATCGGATTATTTGAAATTTTTCGATTTTTTTCGATTTTCGATTTTTTCAATTTTGCTTTCGATTTTTTGGTGTTTTTGATGTTTTCTTTTTCTGGATGATAAACACTACCTTCACACCGAATCTTAAGTTCCTAAGACTACAAGATCGTATTATTTTCAATTTTCAATTTTGATGGAATTTGTTGAATTTTCGAATGTTTTTTTTTTCGAATTTTCCGGATTTTATAATTTTTCCTTTCTTTGTATCCTAGACACTACCTTTTTTCCAAATGTCAAGTTTCTAGTGCTACGGGATCTACCTAATCTTTTTGATGACGCGTGAACGAGTGAGTGAGTGACAAAAAATCGAATGTTTGAGTTCATATATCGTCTGAACTAGAAAAAATAGAAAGTTTTAATTTTAAATTTTGGTCGGTCCTATGTGCCAAATACTCTAGAAAAACGAAGTTTCAAATTTTTGGGATACTCCAGCGCGGAGATATGAGGGGGTCAAAAGTGCCCTGAGTTGCTTCCAGAAAAGTATGCTTACGGCTGTCCTCTCTCGACTTGGCGGAGGCACGGCAGTGCCTCCAGTTCTAAAACAAACTATCCCCATCCTGTGGGATTTGTTTTTCAATGTTTTACTTTATTTAATGCAAAACATAGATTGCATCCGACAACTCATAAAAAAGTCCTCCGGCCTGTACCGGCAGGAAAAGGTAGCTTTCCTATATCTTCGTTTTAAAATTTTAGCTAATGTTACTCGAAAACAGCAAGTTAAAATGCAAAGAAACCGTTTACAAAAGATTCGTTTACACTGAATTTGAATAAGAAATTCGCCAAATTATTGAGCTATAGCCAAGTTGGCTTCATTTATGAAGACTTATTTTTGTCGCCAAATTTGGCGAGATTTCGCCAATTGTCGCCAAGTTTGGCGAGAATTTGGCGCTAATGGATATGAATATATAGTTTTATGCGTATGATTGGGAAAATGATTACAACAATGAAAGAAAATAATTTGCGAGAAATCGCGTTCACTAAAACTTATAAATTTATATTAAAATCATTAAAATTACAGACATTACAATACACTTTCATAAAACATTAAAAACCAAATTTGGCGAGATTTCACCAATTGTCGCCAAGTTTGGCGAGAATTTGGCGCTAATGGATATGAATATATAGTTTTATGCGTATGATTGGGAAAATGATTACAACAATGAAAGAAAATAATTTGCGAGAAATCGCGTTCACTAAAACTTATAAATTTATATTAAAATCATTAAAATTACAGACATTACAATACACTTTCATAAAACATTAAAAACATATTAAAATTGGACGTTTCGGATTTACATGGAAAATCCCTCTTCAATAACAACATTTCACTTAGCGTAAATCATAGTTCAAAAATATCAACAAATAGAAAATGCAACGTATCAAAATTTCGAAGTCAAAGTTACAGTTATAATAACACGGAGTATTCATTCGGGATTGCACCTGCTTGACCATTATTGACCATAAATTTATCGTTGGTTTTTTGTAATGTGCTGTTTTGTTTCAAAATGTCAGCCACCCTAGAATTTCAAACTGCTCTATCTCAGCCAATTTTTAAGATAGAGGTAAAACAAAAAATGCTCTGGAATCCTTGTATCAAGTCCTAACACCTAATTAAAAAATAAACTTGATTTTTTAACTTTTTTGTATATTTATTTTAGTTTTAAAAATTTTCGTTTGCTGGCCAACGAACTCGGTAGAGGCATTGGTGAGCTTAATACACACAATTAGTTTCATCCAAATTAATTTATAAATACGAGCGTTATCGTATCAAATTATTTTCATTTTTTCAATTTTTTTCGAATTTTTTTATTTTTTTTCGAATTTTCTGGATTTTTTTAATTTTCCTTTTTCTGTATCCTAAATACTACCTTTATTCCTAATTTGAATTTTCTAGCGCAACAAAATCGTATTGTCTTCAAATTTTCGTTTTTTTTCAATTTCTTCGATTTTTTCAATTTTGCTTTCGATTTTTTTGGTGTTTTTGATGTTTTCTTTTTCTGGATGTTAAACACTACCTTCACACCAAATCTTAAGTTTCCAAGACTACAAAATCGTATTATTTTCAATTTTCAATTTTGATGGAATTTGTTGAATTTTCGAATGTTTTTTTTTCGAATTTTCTGGATTTTATAATTTTTCCTTTCTTTGTATCCTAAACACTACCTTTTTTCCAAATGTCAAGTTTCTGGGGCTACGGGATCTACCCAATCTTTTTGATGACGCGTGAACGAGTGAGTAAGAAGTGACAAAAAATCGAATGTTTGAGTTCATATATCGCCTGAACTAGAAAAGACAGAAAGTTGTAATTTTAAATTTTGGTCCTGTGGGCTAAATACTCTCTATAATTGAAGTTTAAAATTTTTGGGATACTCCAGCGTGAAGATATGGGGGGGTCAAAAGTGCCCTGAGTTGCTTCCAGAAAAGTATGCTTACGGCTGTCCTCTCTCGACTTGGCGGAGGCACTGCCGTGCCTCCAGATTTTGGGAAGATTTTAGTATGCTATTGCCATCGAATTAGATCAGGATGTACTTAGGTCAAATAAATATTGTACAATGACCATCAAAACTGTTTTTCCGAAACAAAAATTGTAATAATACTAGATTTCTGAAATTGATAAGTGAAATATATAGTAGATTCAGTTTACATTTCCATAAGTTACTTTTGTACACGAGATATTATTGAACGTATCAATCAGATACGAGTGTTTCGTGATTGGTAAATATTGCTATTTAGGTATTAGGATAACATGAAATTATTTTCAAAAATTTTGCTTATCGTAATAAAACCACTGTGCAGAACGAAATGGAACATATACTAGAATCATTCACACAAATAATAGGAAATCACGAATAAAAATTTAATAAGATTACGGAGGGTTCAGTGGCGTTGAACCCCCCCCACCCCCACCCCCTGAAGAAATGTATTTTTTTAAATCTAAAAAATAGAATAAGAAATTCATAAGAATGTCAGAATATTATTGCATAAACCGTGTTTAATTTAACGTTTAAGTTCTGAAACCTTCGAATTATTTTATATGCATATAAATATACCAGAGGGCCCGTGCGAAGATTTCGCACTGAAATCTAATATTTTTTAGGTACTTCTCTATTAACCCGTCGACCGCTTTTCATAACAAAAAACTACCGCCAAACTGTAAGATTAAACTTAAAAAATGCAGTCCCATTTACTTGATGTCAGAATCATTATGCGTGTTTGTTACGTCATCTAGTGGTATTACATTCGACATTTGCGTGTATTTTTCATTATGTTTTACTGATTTAGTAGTTATTTTATTAATTAAAATAACAATTGTGTCCTTAAATTCTTATATTTTATTTATTTTTTGATATTCCAATGGCAACGTTCTCCCATTTATTTGGCGATAGTTTTTTATTATGAAAAGTCGTCGACGGGATAATAGAGAAGTATCATTTTTTATCAATATGTAATATTTATTAGATGCAGGTTTAAACTTCTAAAGAAAAAGCAAGGATAAAAATATCTGAAAAAAAATATTTAGTTGTTAGTCAAGCCAGAATATCATCTAATTTATTCCATCAAAGTTAGACTAAAAACTGATCCAAGATTGCTAAAGGCACGCGCGAGAAAAAAAATTAACAATCGTATTTTGATTGCATTAGAGTATGACGTCATCCGCTTCGGGAAAACCATGGGACTTAGAAATATAAATCTAAACATTTCAATTAACAATTTCGCTTTTTAATCATAAGTATAAAATAAACCCGTGCGGTGTTTTTTAAAATAATTGCTATGAGCATCCTATAATGTGGTATTTTATTTTTTTGGCAACAATAATTTCAAGAAAACCTTTCATTTCTTTCATGAAAACAATGCCGATTTAATTTTTTTAATTTCCGCAAATTTTAATCAAAAAGATGTTTTAACGAATTGTTAAGTGGGCTATGTCAGAAGCCTGTTCTAAAACCTTTCATATGGTATCTCATTCGTTGTTCTGCGCTTCATATTTTCTGAGTAAAAGGGATGTTGACAGGAGAAATAATATATAAGGATAGGTAGTAATTTAAATAATTTAATTTGCGGATTGTAAGATATTAAATATTATGAAAAGTGAGTTTAAAAAACATTGACTTTCAGAGCTGACGTTGAGGCTCCTGATCTGTAGATTTACTAGTTGCCGAAACGTCAGTGAAGGCTTACTGTTGAGACCCGAAAAGTTTTTGGTTTCTGTCTGTCTGTCTGTCTGTCTGTCTGTTTATCTGTCTGTCTGTTCCGCGATAACTGCCGTAAAAATGATCCGATTAGGTTGATTTTTGGTGGGTATGTTGGTGAGATACCCGGAATTAGCTGTATAGTTTTTGGTTAAATTTGGTTCATTTGTTCGAAAAATATAGAACATTTCTTTTTATGCAATATTGCTTTCCTATGGGAATGCAGACGATTTTCAAATTTTATTTTTAACTGAAATGAAAATCGCATATTTGAATAATGGAGTTTAACGTAAAATCATGGATGTTAAATTTTCGTTATGGAGGTTTTGTTTTTGGGAAATTTGCCGATACATTTATTAGAATTTAGAAATTATTTAAATTAATGGAAATATTTTTGCATCTGTTCTGGGAATATAAAACTTTTAATTGCCATATTTTTTACAAATTTTAAAATGAATTTCTTTTTACTTTGCTCTTTAATTTATCAGTTGCTTAGCAACCATACTTCAAAGAATATAAAAATATTGTTTTGATGCAATATTTTATTAGCAAAATAAACTATTTTCGGGTGATTTTTAACTTTTATTAACATAAAAGAGAATTTATTTTGATACAAGTTACCATTTAACTGCTATAGAATGATTGCCGAGATAATCTAAAGAAATTAGAGAAGTAAAACGAACCTGAAATATTACAATTACTGGAATTCGAGAACATGAAAGCTATCGCAAAAAAATACTTTATAGCGCCAAATCACGGTTGCTATTTAGTGAATTGGCAGTTGGCACGATTACGAATGAGCCCAATAGGTTTAAAAGTTTCCAAATGTACCTATTCTGGGGAGATTTTAGTATGCCATTGCCATCGAGTTAAATCAGGATGTACGTAGATAAAATAAATATTATAGAATGATTATCCGAATTGTTTTTCCGAAACAAAAATTGTAATAACGATAGATTTCTAAAATAGATATAAGTGAAAATAGTACATTCAGTTTAAATTTTATAAGTTGCTTTTGTACATGAGATATTATTCAACTTATCCATCAGATGGAGGTGTTTAGTGGTTGGCATGTAAGTAAATATTGCTATTTGAGTACTTAGGATAACATGAAATCATTTTCGAAATTGTTGCTTATCCTAATAAAACCACTGTGTAGACCAAAATGCAAGATATACTAGAATCGTTCACACAATCAATAGAAAATCAGGGATATAAATTTAATTACGTGGGGTTCAAGTTGGTGAATTTTTTTATCTAAAAAATTACAAGAATAAGAAATTCATAAGAATTTCAGAATATCATTGCGTAAACCATGTTTATTTTAACGCTTCTAATTTCTGCAACCAACGAAGTATTTTATATGCCTATAAATATGTATGCAATAAAAAAAGAATTAAATCGTGGATTGTAAGATGCTAAACTAGTAAATCTACAGATCAGAGGCCTCAACGTCAGCTCTACAAATCACTCATTATTAACATTATCTATATCTTCTTATGTGACCTATATTCAATTTACACATTCAAAGTTTTTATTATTTTCATTTGAAAAACCGATTTGGAAATAATTTTTTAGTAGTTAAAATATCTCATCTATTTCATTAAAAAAAGCATATTAAAAACTTATGTAACCCGAAAATTAGCTATTTTTAATAAAATTTCGCGTAAAAATAATGCGATTCACTTGAATTTTCCTTTGTTGATATTTTTTGAAATAGAGTTGCTTAGCAACCATTTCATGAAAGAGAGAAAAAAAATGCATTGGAATCTTTTGTAAAAAATCAGAAATTAAAATGTTTGATATATTTCAAATTAATGCATAAAATTTCCTAATAATTTATTCAATTAATTTCGAAATTCTAATATATATATTGACAAATTTTCAAAGCGACAGGATTTAATTAAGATCTCCATTTCGTAAATTTAGAATCCATAATTTAGCATTTACAATTATCACAATGCGACATTTTCTTTTCGGTGAATGTTAAAATTAAAAAAAATCGTCTGACTTTCCATTGAAAAGCATTATGACCTAAAAATAAATGTTCTATATTTTTCGAACGAATGAACCAAATGTAACTAAAAACTATACAGCTGATTCCAGGTACCTCACCAACATACTCACCAAAAATCAGCCTAATCGAACTTTTTTTTACGGCAGTTATCGCGGAACAGACAGACAGACAAACAGACAGACAAACAGACAAACAGACAGACAGAAACCAAAAACTTTTCGGGTCTCAACAGTAAGCCTCAACTGACGTTTCGGCAACTAGTAAATCTACAGATCAGAGGCCTCAACGTCAGCTCAAAAAATCATTGTTCATTAATCTTACTAATTTTTAACATTATCTGAAAAATATTTGACACACTAAAATTCAATCTTTTTAAGTTATTTATACATTGATAAGAATATAAATTTATCGAAAGTTTCGGAAATTTTAGAAGTATCCCCTTAAACACAGCAATGATAGGATAAACTACTTGTTACTGTATTTTTTCAGAATAACAATACATTATTTCAGGGGGGCTCCGCCCCCCTGAACCCCCCGTTGTCGCTTTAATATTCTATTCTCAATTTCCAGTAATTGTGCTATTTTATTTCTTGAGTATATGTCTGAATGTATTTGCAATTTTCATTTCATTAGAATAACCATATCTTTGTACAAGAAAGTTTATCCTATCCTTAAAAGAATAATTATATTTCAACTACTAAACATCATATGTTTCTGAAGTTGAATAAAATTTCGTGTATAAATTATACTTATACAAATTTAAATTCCTCTTATTTCACCTATATTCAATTTACGCATTCAACGTTTTTATTATTTTCATTTGGAAAACCGATTTGGTAATCATTTTTTAGTACTTAAAATAAATTCTCATCTATTTCATTAAAAAAAAAGCACATTAAAAACTTAAAACCCGAAAATTGGCAATTTTTAATAAAACTTCGCGTAAAAATAATGCGATTCACTTGAATTTTCCTTTGTTGATATTCTTTGAAATATAGTTGCTTAGCAACCATTTATTGAAAGAGAGAAAAAAAATGCACTGGAAATTTTTGTAAAAAATGATAGAATAAAATGTATTATATTATTAGAGAAGATGTATAAAATTGCACCAAACATTGTACACCTAATTTAAAAAATCGGACGAATGTATTAACAAAATTTCAAATTAATTTGAATAATTTAAGACCTGACTTGATAAATTTTAGCCTTCATAACTTACACATTAAATACATTAATCAAATGCGCCATTTTATTTCAATGGATGAAAATTTTCAAAATCGTCCTAAAAAGAAATGTTTTCCGTAATCTTATTAAATTTATATTCGTGATTTCTTATTGTTTGTGTGAATGATTCTAGTATATCTTGGATTTCGTTCTACTCAGTGGTTTTATTAGGATAAGCAAAAATTCAGAAAATAATTTCATGCTATCCTAGTACCTAAATAGCAATATTTACTTACCTGCCAACCACGAAACACTCGCATCTGATAGATATGTTGAATAATATCTCGTGTACAAAAGCAACTTATGGAAATGTAAACTGAATCTACTGTATTTCACTTATATCTATTGCAGAAATCTAGTGTTATTACAATTTTTGTTTCGGAAAAACAGTTTTGATGGTCATTCTATAATATTTATTTTACATACGCACATCTTGATCTAACTCGATGGCAATAGCATACTAAAATCTCTCAATAAAATATTAAAATCACCCAATAAAATATTGTAGCAAAATAGTCTGAATTATTTGAATTTTATTATTTTGATATTCTTTAAAATTTAGTTGCTAGGTTACGGTTAAATTAAAGAGGTAAATAAAAATAAATGCATTTTAAAATTTGCAGAAAATGATAGAATAAAATGTATTATATTATTAGAACAGATGTATAAAATTGCACCAAAAATTATACACCTAATTTAAAAAATCTGACGAATGTATTAACAAAATTTCAAATTAATTTGAATAATTTAAGACCTGACTTGATAAATTTTAGCCTTCATAGCTTACCTTTTAAATACATTAATCAAATGCGACATTTTATTTTCAACGACTGAAAAAATTCAAAATCGTCTGAATTCCCATAGGAAAGCATTAGGATCAAAAAAGAAATGTTCTATATTTTCCGAGCGAATGAACCAAATGTAACTAAAAACTATACAGCTAATTCCGGGTATCTCACCAACATACCTACCAAAAATCAAACTAATCCGATCATTTTTACGGCAGTTATCGCGGAACAGACAGACAGACAGACAGACAGACAGACAGACAGACAAACAGACAGAAACCAAAAACTTTTCGGGTCTCAACAGTAAGCCTTCACTGACGTTTCGGCAATAATATGAAAAGTGAGATTTAAAAAAAAATGACTTTCAGAGCTGACGTTGAGGCTCCTGATCTGCAGATTTACTAGTTGCCGAAACGTCAGTTGAGGCTTACTGTGGAGACCCGAAAAGTTTTTGGTTTCTGTCTGTCTGTCTGTTCCGCGATAACTGCCGCAAAAATGATCCGATTAGTTTGATTTTTTGTAGGTATGTTGGTGAAGTAGCCAGAATTAGCTGTATAGTTTTTAGTTACGTTTGGTTCATTCGTTCGGAAAATATAAAACATTTCTTTTTAGGTCATAATGCTTTCCTATGGGAATTCAGACGATTTTGAAAATTTTCATACATTGAAATAAAATGGCGCATTTGATTAATGTATTTAATGTGTAAGTTATGAAGGCTAAAATTTATCAAGTCAGGTCTTAAATTATTCAAATTAATTTGAAATTTTGTTAATACATTCGTCAGATTTTTTTAATTAGGTGTACTATGTTTGGTGTAATTTTATACATCTGTTCTAATAATATAATACATTTTATTCTATCATTTTTTGCAAATTTTAAAATGTATTTATTTTTATTTTCCTCTTTAATTTAATCGTAACCTAGCAACTACATTTTAAAGAATATCAGAATAATAAAATTCAAATAACTCAAACTATTTTGCTACAATATTTTATTCGCAAAATAAAATAGTTTTGAGTGATTTTAATATTTTATTGAAATAAATGAGAATTTATTTTGAAACAAGTTACCTTTTAACTAATATAGAATGATAATCGAAACATTTTTACATGAGATATTAATTTTCTGGAAGAGATATGGATTTTTCGTGGTTCAAAATTAGTATTACTTTTAAAATAGGATATAATATCTCGAACAACGAGATGGTTAATCTAAAGAAATTAGCTTAGTAAAAAACATCCATACAGCCTGAAATAGCACTATTACTGGAAACTGAGATCATACAAAGTTATCACAAAAAATACTTTATAGCGCCAAACCAGGGTTGCTGTTTAGTGAATTGGCAGTGGGCACGATTATGAATGATTACCCAATACGTTTAAAAGTTTCTAAATAAGCCTATTTTGGGGAGATTTTAGTATGCTATTGCCATCGAGTTAGATCAGGATGTACTTAGGTAAAAGAAATATTATAGAATGACCATCAGAACTGTTTTCCGAAACAAAAGTTGCAATAGCACTAGATTTTTGAAAAAGATATAAGTGAGAAGATTCAGTTTACATTTCCATAAGTTGCTTTTGTACACGAGATATTATTCAACCTATTTATCAGATGCGAGTGTTTCGTGGTTGGCAGGTAAGTAAATATTGCTATTTAGGCATTAGGATAACATGAAATTATTTTCGAAATGTTTGCTTATTCTAATAAAACCACTGTGTAGAACGAAATCCAAGATATACTAGAATCATTCACACAATCAATAGTAAATCACGAATATAAATTTGTTAAGATTAGGGAGGCTCTGCCGCCCTGAAGATATGTATTTTTTTAATCTAAAACATAGAATAAGAAGTTCATAAGAATGTCAGAATATTATTGCATAAACCGTGTTTAATTAAACTTTCTAATTTCTGAAACCTTCAAATTATTTTAAAAGCGTATAAATATATATGTAGTAATTTAAAAAAATTAATTTGCGGATTGTAAGATGTTAAATATTATGAAAAGTGAGATAAAAAAACATTGACTTTCAGAGCTGACGTTGAGGCTCCTGATCTGTAGATTTGCTAATAATTTTACGTTTAAATCCATTATTCAAATATCTGATTTTCATTTCAGTTAAAAAAGAAATTTGAAAATCATTTGCATACCCATAGGAAAGCATTATGACCTAAAAAGATATGTCCTATACTAGCCGCCACTGGCGACCAGTTTGGTCTCCCTTAAATGTATGTTAAACATTGCAACACGTTACATTTATTCATAATTTAATTTTCCCTTAATCCTTCGCCAAATCGGAAGATTCTAATAGACAAATCATGAACTTTTGCGATCATGGTAGCATTTCGGATATTTTTTGGGCACAAATGTCACATACGCACGTTGGCGCGATTCCCCCCCCCCCCTCCCCCGCCAATTTGGCGAAAACTTTGTTATGGAAATTGTTGTTTATTTACTTTTATTTTTTATTTTAATTCTATAAATTATTTTTGATATGTATATCAATATTTATTTACAACAAACTATCATTTATTTATTTTTATTCTTTTTTTTAATTATGAGTATTTTTGTTAGCCGGGAGCAGATGATAATTCGCCAAATATCGTTCCCATCACCGTCATTCATACTACAATTAATTTAATTTTAAATTATAAACCTGTCACTCATTTCATTTAAAATACTTAACTTTAATCTAAAATGCTTATATTACATAAATTTAAAATACTTCACACTTTTCATTTAAAAGAGAAAATAAATAAATAAATAAGAAATAATATCATAAATCAAAACATTTGATTTCAAAATCAAAGTATCATTTCTAATTTGTACACGCGATAAATAAAAGCTGTATTAGCGATTTTAAAAATGCTAAAAATCTGATTCATTAAATATTATTACATGAGTTCAATTTAAGTCAAGAAAAGGTCCGAAAGTTGAGTTGTATAGCACATAATTATGGTAAACTTTGATTGTCTCACTGGTGCGAATTATTTTTTTGACGCGAGGCAGCGGTCCAAAAATTCATTCGCGGAGAACTTGCTTTGCGAATGATTACCTCCATGATTTAATATTTTAAATGTTCACGACGAATCAATCTTTTTTTTGTTTACTTTTATGAATAGAGAATTTGAACTGCGAATCTTTCGACTGAAGTTATTGCAGAATATATACATAATTGAACGCAAGTCATCTCTCAAATATTAATTTATTTTGAACGATCTTTCTTAAAATGTAACTTTTATGCAGTTTATTCGAAAAAATAATTTTGAATAAAAATGGCCGCTTGGCATATGAAAAAGCGATGCGGCATCCCGGAACTGTTGAGGACAGTCACATGACTTACAGTTTTATTATAGAGATTTTTCGAATGAATGAACCAAATATAACTGAAGACTATACAGCCAATTCCGGGTACCTCATCAACATACCCACCAAAAATAAACCTAATAGGATGATTTTTACGGCAGTTATCGCGGAACAGACAGACAGACAAAAACCAAAAAACATTTCCCGTCTCCACAGTGAGTCTCAACTGACGTTTCGGCAACAAATACTTCGAAAAGGTTACATCATATTATTCAGAAGTCAACACTTATATGAATCACTCTTGATACATGTAACTTAACTAATGTGAGAAATACTACCTATTATATTCTTCCCTATGGGTGAATTTCTGAAAAAAATTTGCAGATCTACGTCGATCATAACTCCTAGAACCCCAAACCACCCACAGTTCAAAACTTTATCTATCTATCTATCTATATAACGTTTTAATGGACACGATAACGTCCATAACTCTGCACAAATCTCTTCCAAATTGATACATAAAATAAAGGGGCAGAAAATCTCGGTCAAGTTCTTTATTGGGCAAAATCGGACCAAGGAGGTGGAAATAGGGAGGGTTTTTGTGAAAACAGAAAAATCCCCATAACGTTTTAATTATGATACGCATCGAATCAGTTTAAAGTTATTATAACTTTTAGGAAAAGCGCCAAAAAATTATGTATGACATATTTTATATATCATTAAAAATAGCCTCAATGGGCGACAAAAAAATAGTGGTTTAAGAAGATAAAAATTCATAACTTCGTCCATTCACAAGATATCAAATACGATTAAATTTATTATAAATTCTCTTAATATTATCTACAACTTTTATATTGACAAGTTTTTGATAGGACCAACTCTTACAGGGAAAAAAAGGAGGAGGGGGGGGGGGGGTTGTTGCAGAAGAAAAAGAATCACATCTCCGTTAATCCGCCACTATGCGATAAAAAAAGTATCATTGGCGTGATGAAAATTTTTGACAACCCTCAGAGATGCTGTATATAGGGTTGCATTATTAAACGCGCGCATTCTCAACAAGTGGGTAAGTGTGATCGAAGATCGCTCAAAGGGTTTCGTTTAATATTCCTTTCAAAACACTTTATCCGTTCTTTAACAAATCCAGATAAATATCATTTAGCAGCAACAAAAAAAAAAAAGTCATGTTTTTTATAAAGTAAAAATTTACCGGTCTATTTTTTCGTTTTTTCGAATATCTAAACCAGACCGATGCCGGACGAAGCCCGCTGTTATATACTGTCATAATAATACCTGTCATGCGGACTAAATGCGATATTTAAACAAAATAATTTCAAAATTAAACATGTTGTACACCTTCAAAATATTAAAATATTCGAATATTTCCATAATCGGATTTTTATCATGATTCAATATGTTTCTCAAACTCATATATTTACTATACTCTATTACTCATATTGATACTCGCTTTGTATTATTCTCAAACATTTGAAAAATTCGTTAAACTTTCAATATGACGTCAGATTTTCTTTTTAATTCTATAATGACGTGATATTATTCTGCTTTGTGTACATACACAACTCATACTCCTTGTATTATTGAGAAATCTTTGAAAATTTCCGTTTTATTTACTACTATGACGTCAATCAATTTTATTTCATATTAATCTTTTTTTCAATTGGTGAAACTTTTTATTTCATTCTTATTTTTCACGTGGAAATCGTTCAATAGAAAATTAATTATTGTAGAAAGAAATTCATAGTGGGTTTTTAATCTGCTATAACGAAAAATGTTTAAATTTAATAGGAAAAGGCTTTTAGAATTTTGGTTTTTTATTTCTATTTATTAAAATAATACGATTTTTTCAAATTTTAATATTTTGAGCTTCATAGCTTGTATTCAGCTATATATACGCAAAGTTTCAACTCTGTAAGTTACATAGTTTCTGAGAATGGCTGTGTGACGGACAGACAACGGAGCGGGAGTAATAGGGTTTCGTGAGATGAACGAAACACTAATAAAAAGGACGTCAGAATTTAAAATATAGTGTGTGGTTCATTTAATGAAACAATAATTTATCTCTAATCTTGATTTAGTTTTTGTTGCTGAAATTAGTACTTAACTTCGAAATCTACCTGTGCCTATAGGCCGAGCCGGCAGGGATTTTTTTTATACTGATTGTACAATTAACATTTCTAAAATATTAGATGTTCTTTCCAAATCTAAACAATATATGTTTGGAATGAATACTTCTAATAATAGCAAACGCCCTCGTGGGATTTGAGTAAATAATCACATGAATAATAATGACCCTAATAATCATACCTCGGAGAATTAAAACCGCTTCTGGGTTTGTATATTTTGTTCTAAAACCGCCGTCGACTGTTCCGTTACGTAGAGTGAAATAAACTGAATTTACTTTTTCGTTATCTTACTGAGGAGCCTCCCGGCTGCTTTGGACAGTCCCCAGGAGGGATTTAAGGAATCAGTTCCCCAAATTTGGATCTCTTCGAAGTAATAATTGAGAATACTTCTGTAAACAACAGGGTACTGTGAACAATTGTTTTAAAAATGGAATTTAATAGCACTCTAGCAAGTAGACTGTGACAGTTTTCTATTCCTTCTGTGAATTTATTCCAAATGTTTCATCGACAAGAGAAGTAAATATATGTTCATCGACTGTAATTTGCTGATAAACTAAAGAAGTATCATTTACATTTGAGGATTATAAGCATTTTTTTTATGCTTAGGTGATAAATATTTCATTTTCTATAAATATATTTATGATGTAGTATAGCCGTGGAAAGGTAAAACACACGTGAATCCTGAACAATTTTAAACAAAAAGTTTATTGCCTTTTTCTTTAATAAGGCATATTAAAGATCATACTCTGTAGAACATACATTCATATCTTATTGAAAAAATTAGTTATGGAAGATTTATCACATAAGCGCGAAAAGGATTTTTTAATAGTTAACTCTACCATTTTTTCCTTAGTTTTTTATATTTTATTAAAGCTTTGTTTCAGTAACATTATATTTATGTTACTCTACATTATTGTAGTAAACAAAAGTTTATTTTTATGTCACGTGTTGAAAGATTAAAAATTTACGTGCCTGAAAATTATTTTAAAAATCAGCAAAAATCGGTTCTTTAAGTTAAATTTTCCCAAACAAACATTTTTTGAAAGTATATTTAAGATCTATACGATGGCGTAAATATCGATATTATCCGATATTTAGAAGCGAAGATACATGCAATCGAAGCGATAGCACAGAACGTGACATTTAGTGTTAGATTTGAACATATTTAGTGCTACACTTTTATAATATCTATATTATACATAATATGGATATTACTTTGTTATGTGTCAACACGATTTTAATTTTCCTTTTGTATGTACGTATTTATTACGTATTAACACAAAAATATTTACCAACGTAACATCACATAAAAACGATTGGATCGAAAATTTGACGTAAGTTTATATTCTTGAGTGTGAGAATGAAAATAAAACAAACAAAACACACCTTATGAAACCATAGCTTAATCACATTAAAATTTGTCATCTTGTTTAATTTCTAAATAATTACGTGAAATAATAATAATAATAAAAGTACTTTCGAATAAAATTTGTTTGAAAACTGTAATTCAATTCAGTGGTTTTTTATAATTTTTGAAATAATTTAATACACGATTTTTTTTAAAAATCTATCTCAACAAGGAATATTTGTTTGCCACAACAATATAATGATAGTAGCGGTAGAGTTATCACAGTTGGCAATTAATTACCTAGAGCAAATTAAAAAGACAAAAATAACAGATTAACCCTAAGATACCGCACTATGGCGCTAAACTAAAATCTGCCAACGAAAAGGAGATATTTTGTAAGAGATGTTTTATAAAAGTGATATTTATGTAACTTGAAATGATGCCAAATTAGGTTGAATTGATTACAAAATAGATTGCACCATATTATGCTCGGAGTAGTATCTTAATTAATTTCTTTTTTCTTTTTCTTTCTTTTTTCTCCTTTCTTTTTGGATCATTGAGGTGCTTTTATCGTAAACGATTTTGACACTTTTCCAGTGATTCAAAGGAAAAAGCAACTCTGACACTAAACATTATAACAACCTAACAAAAACAGAAGAAAAAACTTAAAACTCCTTCTAAATTTCAGTTTCAAAGTCTATCTTATTCGAATATTCCACTTTGTTATGTGTACTTTTTCACTGTTTTAAAGCCTCATCTACGAAGAGTCAAGAATAAAATTATGTATCACAAAGAAGAGTGTTCGCTTTTCAAAGTACATCTGGTTTAAGCAATAAGGTTATGGATGTCTTATTTTTGCCATTTATATTATGTTTAGCACTAAAAAAATATTATTAGTGCACTTATATAAGTTGCAGCTAAATCTGGAGGCACGGCAGTGCCTCCGCCAAGTCGAGAGAGGACAGCCGTAAGCATACTTTTCTGGAAGCAACTCAGGGCACTTTTGACCCCCCCATATCTCCGCGCTGGAGTATCCCAAAAATTTTAAACTTCAATTATAGAGAGTATTTGGCCCACAGGACCAAAATTTAAAATTACAACTTTCTGTCTTTTCTAGTTCAGGCGATATATGAACTCAAACATTCGATTTTTTGTCACTTCTTACTCACTCGTTCACGCGTCATCAAAAAGATTGGGTAGATCCCGTAGCCCCAGAAACTTGACATTTGGAAAAAAGGTAGTGTTTAGGATACAAAGAAAGAAAAAATTATAAAATCCAGAAAATTCGAAAAAAAAAACATTCGAAAATTCAACAAATTCCATCAAAATTGAAAATTGAAAATAATACGATCTTGTAGTCTTGGAAACTTCAGATTTGGTGTGAAGGTAGTGTTTAACATCCAGAAAAAGAAAACATCAAAAACACCAAAAAAATCGAAAGCAAAATTGAAAAAATCGAAGAAATTGAAAAAAACCGAAAATTTGAAGACAATCCGATTTTGTTGCGCTAGAAAATTCAAATTAGGAATAAAGGTAGTATTTAGGATACAGAAAAAGGAAAATTAAAAAAATCCAGAAAATTCGAAAAAAAAATAAAAAAATTCGAAAAAAATTGAAAAAATGAAAATAATTTGATACGATAACGCTCGTATTTATAAATTAATTTGGATGAAACTAATTGTGTGTATTAAGCTCACCAATGCCTCGACCGAGTTCGTTGGCCAGCTTGGTCCGCCATCTTGTTTCAAGATGGCGGCCACGGAAAATTTTAAAACTAAAATAAAAATACAAAAAAGTTAAAAAATTAAGTTTATTTTTTAATTAGGTGTTAGGACTTGATACAAGGATTCCAGAGCATTTTTTGTTTTATCTCTATCTTAAAAATTGGCTGAGATAGAGCAGTTTGAAATTCTAGGGTGGCTGACATTTTGAAACAAAACAGCACATTACAAAAAACCAACGATAAATTTATGGTCAATAATGGTCAAGCAGGTGCAATCCCGAATGAATACTCCGTGTTATTATAACTGTAACTTTGACTTCGAAATTTTGATACGTTGCATTTTCTATTTGTTGATATTTTTGAACTATGATTTACGCTAAGTGAAATGTTGTTGTTGAAGAGGGATTTTCCATGTAAATCCGAAACGTCCAATTTTAATATGTTTTTAATGTTTTATGAAAGTGTATTGTAATGTCTGTAATTTTAATGATTTTAATATAAATTTATAAGTTTTAGTGAACGCGATTTCTCGCAAATTATTTTCTTTCATTGTTGTAACCATTTTCCCAATCATACGCATAAAACTATATATTCATATCCATTAGCGCCAAATTCTCGCCAAACTTGGCGACAATTGGCGAAATCTCGCCAAATTTGGCGACAAAAATAAGTCTTCATAAATGAAGCCAACTTGGCTATAGCTCAATAATTTGGCGAATTTCTTATTCAAATTCAGTGTAAACGAATCTTTTGTAAACGGTTTCTTTGCATTTTAACTTGCTGTTTTTGAGTAACATTAGCTAAAATTTTAAAGCGAAGATATAGGAAAGCTACCTTTTCCTGCCGGTACAGGCCGGAGGACTTTTTTATGAGTTGTCGGATGCAATCTATGTTTTGCATTAAATAAAGTAAAACATTGAAAAACAAATCCCACAGGATGGGGATAGTTTGTTTTAGATCTGGAGGCACGGCAGTGCCTCCGCCAAGTCGAGAGAGGGCAGCCGTAAGCATACTTTTCTGGAAGCAACTCAGGGCACTTTTGACACCCTCATATCTCCGCGCTGGAGTATCCCAAAAATTTGAAACTTCGTTTTTCTAGAGTATTTGGCACATAGGACCGACCAAAATTTAAAATTAAAACTTGCTATCTTTTCTAGTTCAGACGATATATGAACTCAAACATTCCATTTTGTGTCACTCACTCACTCACTCACTCACTCACTCACTCGTTTAGGCGTCATCAAAAAGATTAGGTAGATCCCGTAGCCCTAGAAACTTGACATTTGGAAAAAAGGTAGTGTCTAGGATACAAAGAAAGGAAAAATTATAAAATCCGGAAAATTCGAAAAAAAAACATTCGAAAATTCAACAAATTCCATCAAAATTGAAAATTGAAAATAATACGATCTTGTAGTCTTAGGAACTTAAGATTCGGTGTGGAGGTAGTGTTTATCATCCAGAAAAAGAAAACATCAAAAACACCAAAAAAATCGAAAGCAAAATTGAAAAAATCGAAAAATTTCAAATAATCCGATTTTGTTGCGCTAGAAACTTGGAATTCGGAATACAGGTAGTATTTAGGATGCAAAATAAGGAAAAATTAAAAATTCTGGAAAATTCGAAAAAAAAATTCAAAAATTCGAAAAAAATTGAAAAAATTAAAATAATTTGATCTTTTAGCCTTAGAAACTTAAAATTCGCAGTAAAGATAGTGTTTAGGATTCAGAATAAGTTAAAATAAAAAACCAAATAAAATTCGGAAATAAAACAAAAAAATCGAAAAAATCGGAAAAATCGAAAAAATCGAAAAATAAGGAAAATTTGAAAATAATTCGATTTCATAGCGCTAGAAACTTGAAATTTGGAATAAAGGTAATATTAGATACTAAACAAGGAAAAATTAAAAAATATGGATAATTCAAAAATACCCATAAATTAGTGCAGACGATATATGAACTCAAAGTTTCGATTTTTTGTCACTCACACACTCACTCACTCTCGCGTCATCAAAAAGATTGGGTATATCCCACAGCCACAGAAACTGAAAATTTGGAATAAAGCTAGCATTTCGGATACAAAGAAAGGAAAAAATATAAAATCCGGAAAATTAAAAAAAAAAACATTCGAAAATTCAAAAAAATCGAACAAAATTGAAATTTGAAAATAACACGATCTTGTAGTCATAAAAACTTAAAATTTGGTGTGAAGGTAGTGTTTAGAATTCAGAAAATGAAAACATCAAAAACACACAAAAAAAAAATTGAAAATAAAATCGAAAAATCGAAAAAAATCGAAAAATTTCAAATAATCCAATTTTGTTGCGCTAGAAACTTGGAATTCGGAATAAAGGTAGTATTTAGGATGCAAAATAAGGAAAAATTAAAAAATCCAGAAAACTCGAAAAAAAATCAAAAATTCGAAAAAAATTTAAATAATTTGATCTTTTGGCCTTAGAAACTTAAAATTCGCGGTGAAGATAGTGTTTACGATTCAGAATAAGTTAAAATAAAAACGTAATAAAATTCGAAAATAAAATAAAAAGATCGGAAATTTTAAAATAATTCGATTTTGTAGCTCTGGAAACTTAAAATTTGTAATAAAGGATACAAAATAAGAAAAAATTATAAAATCCAGAAAATTATAAAAAAAAAATTGCGAAAAAATCAAAAATTGAAAATATTTTTATCTTGTAGTCTTAGAAACTTAAAACTTGGTATAAAGGTAATATTTACTATTCAATAAAAGGAACAATTAAAAAATTCGAAAATAAAATCGAAAAATTGAAATATGTTTAAGAAATCGAAAATTCGAAAACAATTTGATTTTGTACTGCTAGAAACATTAGTTATAAGATAATTGTCCTATTAGCTAGTACAACGCCCCTAATTGTTTTATGTTATTTCCCCCGGATTATGGTTTTCTTTTCTTTCGTTTACGAATTTCGTTATAGAAAAGTTCCGCTATAGACTGGCTACGATATAGGCGATTTCTTTATAGACAGGTTTGTTTTCTTTCACATGTTGTACTCTATTTACTTCACATATGAAATATGGATTGTTAAATGATGTTAGCCCCACAAAAATTTTCACAGCTCCCCCTACCCTCCCGACATTACTGGCTGGTTATGGCTTGATAGTCCTTTCTAAATAAAATCATGGTGACTCTAAGATTCACTTGATTTATCTCTAAATTGAACCTAAATGATCTTAAGAAGACGGATCAAAGAATTACTATATTGGCATGACAATCAGGTAACTTAGAATTAAAATCGAAAAATCAATAAATTCATAAAAAGTCGAAAATTTGAAAATAATTCGATTTTGTAGTCCTAGAAGATTGACATTTGGCAGAAAGGCAGGGTTTTGTACACAAAGTAAGGAAAAATTAAAAAATCCGTAAATAATAAAAAAAAGTCTAAAAAAAAACGAAAAAAAACCATCGAAAAAAGGAATATAGTTTGATTTATTGGAAATTTCCGGAAATTTTAATTTTGGCTTTCTTTTTATACTAAAAAGTTCTTTTATGTTAAATATCAAGTATCTAGGGCTGCGAGTTATATCTCAGATGCATAGCGCCTATCCTGGAAGCAATTGAGATTACTTTTGGCACTCCCCCTCCCATAATTTAGTGCTTGCCTAGGAACCTGAAATCTCTTTTTATCTACAGTACTTTGCAAACGAAACTAAAGCTTCAATTTTTTGATACCTGTAAATAATAGGGATAGAGTGTGGGCATAGCGAAAATCAGTGGATGATCTCCAAAAAGAACCCAAAATCAAGAAAAGGAGGGTTACTTACAAAAAGAAGTGAAATCTCATCAAAAAGTCACCTGTAAAAAATGCAGCCAAGTCTCGTAACTCATTTACCGTAAAAAGTACTGAGATCGTATAAAGCCAAGTTTAACTATCTTATTAACTCTGAAATTTTCATTCACAAAATCACTCCTAGTCTCTACATCTTTAGTTAATTATTATTTTGTGACTTGGCAATTACGCAGCACAGGGAAGTTATTACACCTTACTATGTTATGGGATGGGATAATTTAACTAAAGCAAATTATATACGCACAGGGAAGTTATTACACCTTAATATGTTATAGTATTATTTGATTAAGACTAACTATATACATCACATTCTCGTGCTAAGTAATTGCCAAGTCACAAAATAATAATTAACTAAAGATGTAGAGACTAGGAGTGATTTTGTGAATGAAAATTTCAGAGTTAATAAGATAGTTAAACTTGGCTTTATACGATCTCAGTACTTTTTACGGTAAATGAGTTACGAGACTTGGCTGCATTTTTTACAGGTGACTTTTTGATGAGATTCCATTTACCAAAAATATTCGAGAATTTATAATACTTTTAAATATTTATGAAAACAAATAAAAAAGATTCAGAACTTAACGCTACAAATCATGAATAGATTGCATTCTTAGACTCAGGAAAAATATAATAAACAAAGATTGACACGTAGAATGAAAATCAGCATTAGTAAATGACTAATGGTTTTCAGCTATTTTGAACATTTTCTGAACTTTTCTGTATGTTATATGTATGTTATATAAAAAATTTATTTCCTTCGCAAATCATTCACATTTATTTCGCATTAGTCCTTTAAATTAATCTAACTTCTGACATAGTCAGTATTTCCTTAAGTCTTAATAATATTTATTCCTATTTAATGTCCTTTTAAAAGTAAATATCCGTATATTAATAATTATCTTATTCCAAATCTTAATCTAAAATTTTAAGTTCATTCGTAGCTTTTATCAGCTCCCCAATCTATAAAATTCCGAGACGCTTTCTCATTTCGAATGTTTTTTAAAAAGCCATTTTCTTTTTATTATTATTATTCCATGCTCTGATTTTCGCGCGCTGGGGTTTTTTCACTTCAAAATTGATGCACGGCTAGGAGACGAACTCTTTCGTGTTTTAGCTTCTCCCTCTCACCTCATTCGCTGGGCTGGAGGTCGCCTCTCACTCATTGGTTTGTGCGCACGTGACGCCGTTTTTCTGTATGTCTACGCTCAGTGAACAAAACTCGCTGGCATCCTTCGGAGCAGAGGATTTTTGACGTGTTTGGAAGTATAAACAAATATGTATCTGGTGTTGTAGACTCGTAGAATTTTCATATCAGCTATTTAACATCTATTAATCCATGTCGTGATACATCGTGCAGCCTGAGGGCTATAACTTTATACCTGTGGAAATTGTTACGGCATCGATCTTATTCTAAATAAAAGATTTGTCTGGAAATTGGCTGGTTTTCATGGAAGAAACTCTTGTGGACTCTTTTCATTGCCTCACCTCTTTGCCGTGATTGTTTATGTCGACTGCAACTTTGTATATCTTTAACCAACTACCATTTTCTCGTGGAGTATTGCATCTCGTGGTGTCTCATCTTAGTCAAAACGCCACAAAAAGCCGATCAGAATGCTATGGACTTACGCCAAGCCATGCCAATATTCTGATAAACAGAGGAGCTGTGGGTGTGTTGCTGGGTGCTGCTGTACATCTTTATTGCGGTGTGTGTGTTTGATTCTCACGGGGTGTGCATCGAGTATTTTCAAAAAGTGATGGAATCTTTTATACCTGGACAACAACGGATACAAGCTGTGTGAATTTTCTACAATGCATCATCTCGAATATGACTACGGAATAATCTAAATAAATATTTTCTTTTACAGAAAAAAAAATTGATGAAAAATTATCATCATATAAAATAATATATAAAATGATCGGTCTTCTTAAAAATTCAAAAAGTAAACAGTCAGACAACTTGTGAACGGAGTTACATAAGTTCGAAAAGATTTATTATTGTGTGCATTATTTATTATTTTATTTATTTTTATGTTATTTAAGTTTCATTCAGATTTTCTTATTTGTTGTATTATTATTATCATTATTTATTAGAGATGGAGGTATTTACATTTGTTATTTAATTTAAATTTTATTTTACATCTTGTTGTGTTAATTCTCTTTAATTTTTATATTAATGAGTTACCCCTCTTTTATGTTATTGCGATCTGGATTTGTAAAAGTCCCTGGTGATAACAAAATGAGTGAAAACGAAATAAACATCATTCCTTTTGATTTCGAATCTGGAATGAACATACAGCCTTGGTTAAACAATTTTGACAAAACGTGCCTTTCTGATAAGAAAGATGAAAATTGGAAATTATTAAAAATATTTCCAAATATTTGAAAGGAGAGGCTCTAAAAGTATTTACTAATGAATGTTTAGAATGTAATGCTTTTGATAAGATAACTGATATTCTTACTGAAAAATTTATAACTGTTCATATTCCTCGATTTTCAGAATTTGCTTCTATGAAATTAAATGATCTCAATGATTTGGATAAGTACTTTCGAAAAAAGGTTGAAATAGGTAGAAAACTTTGTTTATGTGAAACTATAATAGTACAGGGATTAACAGACGGTCTCAAACCCGAGTACCAGAATTATATGATTAGTAATCCTCCAAAAAATACAATAGACTGGTACCTAATGGCTAAACAGCTAGTAGTGATTCCTACTTCTCATGTCAACAATAGTAATTCTAGGAGTAATTTTCAGAATTATAGATCATTGCCACAATATGATCAGACACCTAGACATTGGGTTCGCCCAAGTCGAAATTTTCATGTGCCAAATTCCAATTTTCATTCACAGAGCAATTTTAATGCTCCAAATTCTAGATTTATTAATCCTAGTTTGCCTACTACCCATTTTCAGAGAAAATACCCAAGTAGACCATGTCGAATGTGTTTAAATAGAGGTATCCAAAATGCTTACCACTGGGAGAGGAATTGTGTATTCAATGTTAGCCCTCTGCAATCTTATGCACCCTCTCTTAGTCAACCACAACCATCTAGTGATAATATATGACAATTGATTGTATCTGGATATGTAAATAACAGGGAATTTCCTTGTGTGATTGACTCTGGCTCAACCATAACTATTTTACCTTTTAAATTTGTTAAATTGTTAAATGCTAAAGTTACCAATATTCCACCTGTTATTATTGGCCAAGCCAAAGGAACTGTTGTAATAGATAAAGTTTGTAATTTATTGTTTAAATTAGGTAATGTGCAACAAAATATTAGATTTTTTATATGTAATACCAATTTAGATTATCCTATATTAGGTTTACAAGAATGTTGTAAGTTTAATTTAGTTATTGATTGTGCTAAATGTAGAGTATTACAAGGAGACCTTGTTTTAAATCAATCTAAAAGCATATACAGTGATAAATTAAGATTACTTCATTTTAATGTTAACTATGATTATCAGAGAGTGCAACCCGATTATGGAAAGATCATATCTCCTCAATCCTTTGTTCCATCTAATGTTGATAATTCTAATTTACTTGGGGAAATAAATTCTATAGAAAATGAAACTTTAAGGGAAAGTATAAGGGATTATTTAGACATTTTTTCTAAAAATAAATATGATGTCGGGAGAATTAATATTGAACCGCAACGTATTTTCCTTAAATCTGACCTACCAATATCTCTGAGGCCGTACGGAACTTCCCCTTTAGAAGAAAAAGAGATTTCAGATCAAATTCAATCATTATTAGATGCTGGTTTAATTAAAGAGAGCAATAGTCCCTATTCTGCCCCTATTACATTAGTAATGAAAAGAGAAGAAGGTAAAAAAACTAGATTATGTGTTGACTACAGAAAACTAAATGCGATAATGAAAAATGACGCAGAACCCCTACCTCGTATCGATGGAATTTTAGATAAACTGAGTAGTGCGCAGTATTTTTCAACTTTAGATTTAGCCTCTGGCTACTGGCACATACCCATATATCCATCCGATACTGAAAAATTGGCTTTTGCTACCAACTTTGGGCTCTTTGAATGGTTAGTTCTGCCCTTCTGGATTAAATTAGGCCCCCCAATATTTAATAGAACCCTTAGAAGAATACTTACTAAATACAAAATAGACTTTGCTTGCCATTATTTTGATGATATCATTATTTTTTCTTCTTCATTAGAAGAACACATGCAACATTTAAACAAAATATTTGAATTATGTAGACTTGAAAACATTAAACTTAAACTATCTAAATGCAATTTTGTTCAAAATAAAATTAACTTCTTAGGATATACCATCCAGAATGGCACATTAACTCCTGCTAATGCTAATATTGAAGTAATAAAAAAATTAAAACCCCCTTCAAATGTAAAGAAACTTCAGAGATTCTTAGGACCTATCAATGTTTATCACAAGTTTATAGATAAATATGCCGAAATTTGAGTCCCTTTTAATAGATTACTCAGGAAAAATACATTATGGGAATGGAATACAGATTGTCAAGATTATTTTCAAAAATTAAAAGATGCCTTAATAGCCAAACCTATTTTAAAAATTTATGACCCTAAGTTACCCCAACATATGTTTGTTGATGCCTCACAGGTGGCAGTAGGTGCAGTCTTTAAACAACCAGATAGTAATAATTTTTTTACATCCAATTGCTTATTACTCTAGAGCAGGGGTTCTCAAACTTTTAGACCGACGTACCACTAAATCGAAGTTCATACTTCCGCGTACCACCTGGTAACAAACATAAAGCTAATATAAAAAAACCTGCCTAAAACGAAATATCTCTCCGGTCTTTTGTATTTCCGTCATAGCAGGTTTTATTGCATTTAAAAATGAATGATTACATTATTAAATTGACTGCTTTATAATAACAGTCAAGTAAAAATTAGTATCATTATTAAATTTTAATAATGCATACAATATCAAAATACAATATTTTGGTATAGTAAAAAAAGCCACAATACTTGATGACATATTGGCGCACACTGATTCATATACTATTGTAGTAGGCTAATAAAAAGGATGGCTTGTTTTATCAAGCACAACTTCCTCATGTCTGGCTCAATATTAGGAAGTTTTAGTCATT
Organism: Maratus michaelseni; assembly: GCA_963931845.1. Lineage (NCBI taxonomy): Eukaryota > Metazoa > Arthropoda > Arachnida > Araneae > Salticidae > Maratus > Maratus michaelseni. Next base: position 6,426,957 of record OZ007591.1, read on the forward strand.
AGTCAGATTCTATGTTTAGTTTATTCTTGTATTTGTTTTACAGATAACAAAGAGGGGGAAAGCACATTCACAGAGATATGTTGTGCTAAACACAAACAGACTTTGTGTATTTTTGACGGTACTCTGATATTCTCGTCAGCGACAATTCTGTTACATTCATCCTTTTGAATGTGGACTCCAGTAATCCATCACAGGAGAGGAGAGCTGAATAAGTTCACTTCTTTCCTCTCTCGTGACATACAGTGGCAGGATGTCTCAAATGAGAAACGAATTTCCAGAGCCTGATTAAGGTCATGTGGAGATCTAGACCCAGTACCTTTTCGGAGCCAGTCTCAAACCAAGATAACAGCTATATTTTTTTTTGTGGGGGGAGTATTTGGTGGTTATCTTTAGATATTATGATATGGTTACCAAGTTAATCTAAACTGGTTTTGGTTTTGGGAGAAATAATTGGAAAAAACTGCATTTTTAATAAAGTTTATGTAAACAATTTTATTTATTTTGCCCCCCCCCCTCCCCATCAGTGGTGGGCCCTGGGACATGGCCTAGTCGGCCTCTGCATTAATCAGGTCCTGCGAATTTCTTATATAAAGCTTAGTTAGCGCATTTAACATAGGCTTAATACAAACGTATTAATAATCTGCATACCTTTAAATGCGGCAGTAATGTCGCTCAGTAGACAAACACTTGCAAGTTTCTTCCCACATTTATATATATACCACCTCAATACATATGTACAATGCTTTATCTTAAATCCGCTCTGCATATGACCACAGTATTTGTTTGATTGGAATAATCTTACTCTCTTGACCATTTTAAATAACCTTACTCTCTTAAAAACTGATTTCCATGAAATGGGAGGAAACTATAACACTTTTTATAAAAAAGAAAAAAATATTTCAATCAACACAATGAATCAATTTATGAATTATGTTTGAAATAAGACTTTTATTTCAACACTTCCGAAAAGCTCTTCTAGTACAAAGAGAACAATGGGTAACAAAACAACATTCCAAGTGTAATTTATAAATTACACTTGGAATGTTGTTTTGTTTTAACATCTCCTACTCGCACAAGCTTTTCCTACTTCCAAGCATTCAGACTTTACCTTCAGATAATTCAATTTGTAAAGCTGTTTAAAAACGGTTCTTCCGCTAATTAAAAATATTTCATTCATTCATTAATTTTAAAATTAGATCTTTATTAAAAATTCAATTTGTATCTATATAAATCTAATAATTGTGTTTTTAATTCTTGAAAACTGATTGTATCATAAGGGTTGAGTGTGAATTTCAGCAAGTCTGCTATAAAAGAAAGCTGCGCCGCTAGGCGCCATAGGGGCGTCCGGAGCGTAAACGACCACCGAACCCAAGTCCTGGAGGACTTTTAGCGCACAAGTAGGAGCTGCTTCCCACGGCGCTTGGGCCGTCCAACCTTAAACCCACGTGTCGACGACGTAAATCGTTGCGATACGCGGTGAAACCCAGTACGGGAGTCACCACGAGACACTTGGGGACGGGCCGGCGTCCCCCAACAGCTTCGGATCTGGACACCCAGAAGGGAACCAGGCCTTAGGCCTTAAGTCGGGTTTTCCCGACCCGTACTTGCTTTCCCAGAACTCGAGGGGTGTGGAAACCTACAAAGGTAGTCACAGTTCCCTCTCGTAGTGGATCTGAAAGAAGTTGGGTTAGTGCAAAATATGAAATAGAACTTCAAAACAACAATGATAAAACTTTAAGCATGCACAACAACGACAACAATAACATTTGCATGTCTGGAGCAATATCACATTTTAAAGTGCCGGCTGACGAGACGAGTCTCAAGCCTGGGAACTCCATGCACCATTACTTCCTGCACCGCGGGCAATTAGAATTACGTTCGAACGTGGTCTTTGACCGCGAAGAGCTCGGGGATTTCGGCCAGCTCTTCCGCGATCCAATGTACGCATTATGAGTCTGTGGATTATCAACCGAACTCCCTTTCTGAAGTAGCCGTCCAGGCATAGATCACGTGACGTACGGGTCCGGAAGTCGCGACGGAAGTACCTTTCCCGCACAGACCTTCAGAGAACACACAGGTAAAGCACGTGACTTATGCTACACACATCAACCACAAAAACATGTACAGTCGTGGTGAAAACGTGGAAGAAACGAGCCTGGTGGTCACCGAAGGTGCCCTGACCCGTGAAGACCTGATTAATGTAGAAATTGCCCTGCAGTCGGCGAGTGCCGACGCTACAATTCTCCTCTACAATTTGGTTCTCTGATACGGCAAGGAACGCACACCAGTCGGTGTCGTTCTCCTGCTTGGATCCGACCGTGTAGTACAAACACGTGGTTCGCGGAGTCAAATGCGCAGTCCAACGGACCCGCCAAGGATCCTCAAGTCTGGGAGTGGGCCTCCAGAGGTTGACTGACTCGGAGTCTACAACCCTCAACGCTCTTCTACCATTGGACGAGGGCCGTGTAGTCCCTCTCCAGCTCCGCACGCAAGTTGAAGGGGACGACCCCTGACAAAACCTGCAGATCATCCATGGAAGTCGTTGTGTAACATTTTGTTACACAGAGGAGAAGGTTCCTCTGCATGCTGAGCAACCTGTTTGCTATCACTACCTTGCTTGAGTACCAAATAGGTGCCGCATAAAGAATAATTCTCTCTGCTATGATCGAGTAAAGCATCTTGCAAAATTTCGGTCTCAGACCCCAGTTATCTGCTGTGAGACGATTCATTTTGTTCAACACCTTAAAAGCCTTCTCCTGAACCGAGGTTAGGTGAGGCATCCAACTTAGGTGGGAATCGATTGTGACACCCAGATACAGGATCTGCCATTTAAAGCGGATCCTGTTCCCTTCCATGAGGATGGGAATAGATGGGGCATTGTGGTACCTGCCCAGGGGCTTCACAACCGTTTAACCTTACTTACCGAAACTGAACGTGAGACTGCACTCTGTCGCCCAAGCGTGGATCTTGGAGAGAACCAGCCCGAGCAACTCCGCGAACCTCATGACAGCTCGTTGTCGTGCGGCTAAGAAGACGTCATCGGCGAAAACCAAAACAACATAGGTTTCGTCCTTCTCGTCTTGCAACCTTCTCAACAGAAATTCAATTACAACCAACCAGAGGTAGGGCCCAAGACACCTTGGGGTACTCCAACGTTGAAGTAGTGGTACCCATCATCTGAAAGGATGACAGAGCGACACCAGAGGTAGTCGTTTATCAACCCAAGGAGCCAAGGTTTAACATCCAGTTCCTCAAAAAACTGCAGGATGTCTGGGCGTCGAACACCATTGAACGCTGACTTGATATCGAGCGTGAGAAGAAATGTGTAATCTCCACGACTCTTCGAAACAGCTATGTACTCCATCACGCGATGGAGCGCGTCGACCGTACTAACCTTCTTTCGAAAGCCGTACTGCCACGCATCGAGCAAACGTTTGAACTCCAAATACAGTACCAGACGAGTTGCACACAATTTATCCAATACCTTCCCGAGGGTCGGCAAATACAAATCGGACGGTAGGTAGCAGAGTCACTGCACTCCTTCCCAGACTTGGGAAAGAATACGGCAATCGCCCGCTTCCATGGCCGCGGAAAACAAGACTCTCTCAGACAGTGATTATACAAGGATAACAGCCACTGAGGGTGGTGTTTCAGGACCTCACGGGCGATCTCTAGACTGAGTCTGTCATGACCAGGCGCCTTGTTAGGCAGCAGCGATTCCACTGAAAATTCAAGTTCATGAATCGAAAACAGATCTGGTTCACTGGTCCTAACGTTCACGACCTGGGAAACATCATCAACCGATAGGAAGTGATATCTCGTAAGTGCGTTCTGGTCTCGTAAGTACGTCCTTCGTAAATGCACAGCCGGCCGGCGTTTTTTGTTTTTGAGACATAGCCGATTCAAAGTCGACGTCAAGTATTCAACTCCCTCATCGGGGGTCGCAAACTCATTCGAAATCAGATCCGTGGCTTGCAGATCGCGGGAGAATGCATCCCAAAACAAGTCCCTCTTCAGCAAGTCTGCTATAACAAACATTTCGGTAAAAAGAAAATAGAAAAAGCGTTTACAAATCCTAAAATGTGTTCGAAATTTTTTTGAAAATTTCCAAGTTAATAAAGACAAGCCATTTTCGATTCCATAATAATATGCTGATTTTTGTATTGTATTCGACGTACCAGTATCGGACTTCTGCGTACCAGTAGCCAGAGCTTCACGTACCAGTACTGGTACGCGTACCATAGTTTGAGAACCCCTGCTCTAGAGGATTGAGAAGTTATGAGAAGAATTATTTTATCACCGAGCTAGAGTGTCTTGCCATCATTGACACCTTAGACAAATTCTATCATTATTTTCATGGTGTAAATTTTACCATTCATACTGATCATGCATCTCTTGTATGGTTAAAAAATACTAAACATCTGAGAGGCAGGTTATTTAGATGGTCTTTGAAGTTGAGCATGTTTGAATATAATATAGTTTACGAAAAGGGATCCACAAATGTCGAAGCCGACATGTCGAGAAACCCAGTTTCACATTTTATTCAACCACTTACTTTTCTTCTGGACGTTAAAGAAATTATAGAGAGGCAGGAAAAAGATAATGTGTGTGGTAAAAATTATCTAAATGAAAATGGACTTATGATAATTAAAAAGAAAGGATTTCGATAAATAGTAGTCCCCATGTCTTTAAGGAGAAAAATACTTAATGTTGCTCATGAGAAATTCGGTCATCCTGGTATCCAAAAAATGTTAAATTTAATCTCCCCTAATTATTATTGGCCTTACATGACTCAAGATATAACCAATTTTGTAAAACATTGTGATATTTGTCAAAAGAATAAAACACCCAGACTGAAAAAAATTGGCTTATTACAAGCTATGCCCACCACAGATCAACCTTTTGAATGTCTTTCTATTGATACTGTGGGAGGTTTCAATTATTATAACTCCACCAAAAAATATCTACACATCATCATCGACCATGCAACCAGATATGTTTGGGCATTTCCCTCAAAAAGTGTTACCACAGAAACATACACAAATTGCTTAAAACAAGTATTCAATATTCAATTCCCTCAACAATTATTCTGTTTTAACAAAATTTTCGATATACAGGGTCCTCAAAAGGTATTAAGTTATAGGAATGCAGCCTTTACTGCACCTAGATTAATTTTTTTTTGAGGAATCACAATATTAAGCAACGTTTAACCACATCACATCACCCCCAAACGAATGGCAAGTGTGAGAGAGTGAATCAATCAATAGTTACAAGATTAAAGTGTAAAGTTAATTCTACTACCTCCAAAATTCTTTGGACCAAACTTCTAAATGAAGTAGTTAATGAATACAATAATACACCCCATTCCATAACCAAATTCCCTCCTGCTTATTTACTTTTTGGCAAATTACCCTATGATTCCCCTCTTAAGCAAAATTATTACCCTCCTGTCCAGGAAGCCCTCAACATTGCTAAAAACGCACTGATGAATTTTACTGGAAAAGTAAAAAATATTATGATAGAAATTATGTGGAGCCAAAATTTGAGATAGGAGATCTTGTTATCTATGAAGAATTCCATTATCCCAATACCAGAAAGCTCTCACAAGTTTTTAGTGGTCCCTATCAAATCCTTAAAAAATTATCTGATGTAAATGTTGAAATTAATAGACAGACTCAAAATAAATTTACTGAAATAGTCCATGTATCAAAATTACGCCCTTATTACCCTCCTGACAATTTAAAGTTATCACACGAGCAGCAACAAACTAATGTTAAATCAATAGCTTAATATTAAACTTAGTAAGTCAAAAATTAACTAAATTTAATGAAATCAAATTATAATTGACAAATCAATTCTCTTCTGTATAACAGTATGTTCTTGAATATAGGAATTCCCAAGAATATTACTGCAAATATTTTTGCTTGAGTTAACTTTTTATGCAGGCGTAAATTAGTTGATTTGAGTTAAAAAGTTCTTATATTGGATTGAATTGAATAAGAACAGTAAAGTAAACTAAAATAGCAAATTAGATTAGAATAATACATTAAATTAAAATAAATTGAATAAAAATTCACATTATAATAATAGAATAAAATTCTCTACTAATACTAATAGTTAAACTTATTATCCACCATTCACTTCAAGGTCTTATTTTCATTGAACAGCTTATGTTTCTCTTGTTTGACTGAAAACAGAATGAGTACATTATCTTACTGAATTGTTGATAATTTTCCACAGATATTTCTTATTTTACTATTTATTTATTTTGTTTCCTTTTATTAAGTATACTTTCATTCCTCACTAATATTGAAAAAGAATGAGGAATTAAATTATATACAGATGAATTAATGATTTAGTATTATTTTGAAGTTGTTTGTTATTGTTGATATTATAATGTTGTTATTATAATTGTTCTTGTTATTTATTATGTGATACAAGATAGTAAGAGAATATTCTTGAGAATTGTGATAAAAGAGAACCATTGATAGTAAATTAGTTGATGATAAAAAATCACATCTTGCTAGCAAAACATCTAATACTCATATCTAATTGTTGGAACTTTATTAACTGACTGGAATTTACTTGATAAATGCACTTTAATTGTTTATTGAACGTAGTAGTGATGGAACTTTCTTAAGTATTTGAACTTTATGATTAACTGGAATTATCCTACTACAGAATCAATACACTGTATTGCCGTAAACTGTAATGCTGGCAAATACTTGACATATCCGTGACTTCATATCCATACCAAGAAACTTTTATTGGAAATGAGAGGTCTATGACTCAGACTTTTATTGATTAAGAGGATTGTTAGACATTTATACTTTTCACTACTTAGACATAAATGTTTTGTTTACTTTATATTCATCCTTTTCACTATTTATGTTTGGAGAGTGAAAAAATATTATTTGTAACTAAAAATATTTATATTGTAATTGTATTTAAACAATTCCCACAGGTTCGCGTTTACAAAAATAACTATTGAATTAACTTTAATAAAATCAGAGAATTTTTTTGCATTAAATAGAATACCAGATAACTATATTGTAATCCAAATTCTTGCTTGCCTTAATGAACTTATAGATCATCGGATCTACCAGTCATTCGTATTTTTAGGGGGGGGGGTAATGTTATATAAAAAAATTATTTCCTTCGCAAATCCTTCGCATTTATTTCGCATTAGTCCTTTAAATTAATCTAACTTCTGATAGTCAGTATTTCCTTAATTCTTAATAATATTTATTCCTATTTAATGTCCTTTTAAAAGTAAATATCCGTATATTAATAATTATCTTATTCCAAATCTTAATCTAAAATTTTAAGTTCATTCGTAGCTTTTATCAGCTCCCCAATCTATAAAATTTCGAGATGCTTTCTCATTTCGAATGTTTTTTAAAAAGACATTTTCTTTTTATTATTATTATTCCATGCTCTGATTTTAGTTTTGGTGGGGGTTTTTCACTTCAAAATTGATGCGAGGCCAGGGGACGAACTCTTTCGTGTTTTAGCTTCTCCCTCTCGCCTCATTCGCTGGGCTGGAGGTCGCCTCTCACTCAATGGTTTGTGCGCACGTGACGTCGTTTTTCTGTATGTCTACGCTTAGTGAACAAAACTCGCTGGCATCATTCGGAGTAGAGGATTTTTGACGTGTTTGGAAGTATAAACAAACATGTATCTGGTGTTGTAGACTCGTAGAATTTTCATATCAGCTATTTAACATCTATTAATCCATGTCGTGATACATCGTGCAGCCTGAGGGCTATAACTTTATACCTGTGGAAATTGTTACGGCATCGATCTTATTCTAAATAAAAGATTTGTCTTGAAATTGGCTGGTTTTAATGGAAGAAACTCTTGTGGACTCTTTTCATTGCCTCACCTCTTCGCTGTGATTGTTGATGTCGACTGCAACTTTGTATATCTTTAACCAACTACCATTTTCTCGTGGAGTATTGCATCTCGTCGTGTCTCATCTTAGTCAAAACGCCACATGTATATCATACAGACCAAAATTATCCGCCATGAACTTTCAGCACAAACACAACGCTACATGCCGCGAAATGCACTGTCACTTTAATCACACATACCTTCCAACCTCAATATCGCACTATAAGGAAATGGCAGCTGACGTCACTGTTGGTTAAATTACTGTTTTTTAGCAAGAAAAACCTGTTTGTTCTTTATGATTCCTACTGTGAAAATGAGATAGCGAAATTTGATTGGTCTACGTTAAACTGGTCTATGATCTGATTGGCCTACGTCACCATGACGATTCCTGCAATGATATCTACGACAAAAATGTAGTGTTAGATTGCTTGATGGAAATGTTTTTTTGTAAACGTTTCCTTTCCTAATTTTCTTTATTCCATCGAATAGAACAAAATATTGTACCTTCAAATGCAGTTTATTTGGAAATATAACTTAATTTACCGATATTTGTTACACATTGCTACAATAACTTGAATAAACATCTGTGGTAACATAAACAAATATAGGATTTCTATAAAATATGCCAAACTATCTAGAAGGTAGCAGCTTATTGAAGGCACCTTATTCCAATGAATATAAATCTTGAACGAATTTACACTTTCAAAGTAGGTTGAAATATGAACAACTGCAATACATTATGAAATTCAGCATAAAAATCTGTTTTTTATTGTGATTGATTACTGTTTATTTTTATCTTCGAATAAGTTTCTTCGAGAACTTTACATATTATAATTAGATTACATTAAATTTCTTATTAACTATCCCATTTTTCAAGAAATTTTCATTTTCGCAATTTCGCTATAAAAAAAAAAAGTTCATCAAACTAGTAAGTCAAATAAATGAAAAATAATGACATCGTAAAAAAGTATCATTAACTTTGCTCTTTTCGAAATATCCAAGAGCAATTCATGTGTAAAGTCATCGCATTCTTGTGTCCAAAGAAAATTTCTTTTTCGATCACCCTCATTATTTTAACGACTTTACGGCTGAAATTTTTTTGCAGTTATTTCAAAGGTTTTTGCTTTGTTCGATTTTAAATTAACTCAGGTGAAGATTAATTGATTTTTGGAAAAGAAAAGCGTTATAAATGAAATAAAAGTTACATAAGAAAATTGTATTTAATTTGTTAATGAGTTTGATTGATCATAGCAGCATTATTTTTTTTTTGGTATGTAAGAATTTTTTTATTTCTCCCACGCTTTAAAAGTACTATCCTCGTGAAATTTTATTATTTTATAGTCGTATTAATATCGTTAGCTGTAGTAGCTATCTCAACACTTCCCAACTCTTAAATTTCCAAGAAAATATTCTATTTATTATTAATAATAAATTTGTGTCTTAAAAGCCACCATTATAAGAATAAAAATTACTTTTACAAGTTTGGTACTCAAGAAAATTTGAAAGAAGTAAGACAGCCATATTATGTTGTTTGCGAACATAACAAAAATAACGCATAAAGTTTTTTTTTGTAAGAAAAGTTATTTTTTTCTAAACAAAATGTCCTGATCCCTCTCAAGCTCGTTCCAGCTTATATACGTGAATGTTCACAATTTCAACTGTGACTCTTTTGTCTTCAATCAATTTAGATTAACCATTCAAACACGGTTCTTGCAATATTTAATATATCTCCACAGAAAATAAAACACACACACTATGTGTTGCCTGGTGATCTGATTGGCTAAGATATACGTCGCCAAGGCGAAGCCATCGGTTAGGGAATTCTTCTTTTTTTTTTTTTTTTTTTTTGCTGACAAATTTATAAATCCTTGTTCAATAAATTCAATATTCCATTCCACTGAATAAGAATATGTGTGTTGATTTTAAAAGTACAAGAAACTCTTACATTAAAATTTATAGAGATTAAATATTGTATATAGATTGTTTAGATATTTTAAAAACTATTTCAGTTAATTATATATAAATTTTTAGTATTCTTGTACAACTTGTAAATAAATATTTTAAAATTTTAATGTTTTATTTGAAACTTTTTAGTGTTAAGTACCTCTGGATAGGGAAGACGAGGAATGGTTGTCACAAAATAAAACTTTTTAGTTTTCAGATATTTAGGTAATTTTTTCTTACATTACTCCAGTCGAAAGTATTATATTTACTTCACATTTTTAGTTTTGTACATTGCCAGCATTTTGTTAAAAGTTTACTTTCATAATTTTGAAAACCTTAGGAAAATTGTGACAACCTTCCCCAGTCATGGGTTGGTTATCATATGGGATAGCTATGAAATTTTGGCCGGGGAGTTTAAATATAAATAATAAGTTATCTAAATATAAATGATAAATGGTGCAGTATAAATAATAAATGACAAAGAAAAATCATAACATAAATGTATTGTCTTTTAACATTATATGAAGAAAGAATGTATACAATTGTACAAGAATACAGGGTAAGTCAAAATGAATATAGCGATTACAAACGGCTATAACTATTTAATGGAAAAGAATTTATCGATAAGATCAACACAGAATGTAGACAGAACTTCAAAATTTTGTATACATACGTCATAGATGTTGTATGTGACTTCCCTTGGTCACACGGACAACATCTAGGCGATAGTGCATTTCACGTCATACATTCTGCACACAAATTTTTTGAGATCGGTCCCATGCAGAAAAATATGGTTCTAAATTTACTAGGATTTATGTGTTTTTTCACTAGGATTTATGTCTTTTTTTACACTAGGATTTGTGATTTTTCCCGGCAAATTATTCTTACATGGATTTATTGAACAGTAGAATCCTTTTTTTACACTGTGAGATGTATGTGCATCGTATAAGACGCATTATTGGCAATTAGGCGTGTCATATCTACCACTGTTTCCTTACAGTAATTTTGCTTTGTTTAATTTCAGACATTCTGTGATTAAATAAAGAGAAGATTTCTAAAATAATGTTACATATTTTGAATAAAAAAGGCGATAAATTTGTAACACCGATACAGTGTGTAAGTCAGGGGGTGGCCTGGGGGAAATTCCCCCTGGAGCATTGAAATGTTCCCCCGGATGATTTGAGATTTTATGCTTTTAAATGGTTAAAAAGTGCAATTTCCCCATTGGGAACTCTACAATATGTCCCACCCCGGAGCCACAGAAATCCCTCCCGGAGAAAAGTGTCTGAAAACAACACTACACCGATAAGAAGTGTGTGTACCGCTGCCACTACGATAATTTTGAGTCATGTGAAAAATGGCGCCCTTCATTGATTGCTATCAGTTAAGGTGCGCCCCTGTTTACTGAAAGGTTGGACAGGCCTGAACTAAGGCCTCTTCCTCGCAATCACTCTCTTCAATCTTTAAGCCCCTCTCATGAGATTTCTTATTTTTTCCAATCGTCTACACATACCTAGATAACGTGCGATAATTTACTATAGGCTACTTGGCAAATTGAAATTCGCTGAAATTTTACCCGCCTTAAGGGTGGACGTTAAAAGTGATTTTTTTAATTTTTCATCATAGATATATGAAATTTTGTGCATATATAAATTTCACCATAAGTATATAGAATACATTAAAAATATTCTAATTTTAATATAATTTAAAGATTTTTTTTAAAGTAAAATTTATAAACCAAATTTTAAAATGCTCCTTACGATTTATTTTTTAAGATATTTCCTCGATTTGGCATTTGGATCACTTAAAACTATATTACAAACAAATCTGTACATGGGTCATTCCATGGTAACTTACGTTACATTTAGAATAATTGACTTCAGTAATTTTAGTAATATAACACTAAAAAATATTAAAAATGTGATGTTTATATGATTTGTTAATTAAACCTAACAAAGCTAAATTTGGATAAAAATTACTTAAATTTAGTACTATTTCTTGAACGCTAAAAATTATATTTACTACGGTAACTTACGTTTCTGGCAAAAAGAACGTAAGCTACCATAATAAATATAATGCCCAGTGTTCAAAAAATAGCACAAAAGGTAGGTAATTTTCATCCAAATTTCGCTTTGGATAGGTCTAATTAACAAATCATATCAACATTACATTTTCAATATTTTTTGGTGTTATATTATGAAAATTACCAAAGAAAATTATTCTAAATGTAACGTAAGTTACCATGGAATGACCCATATTAGTTATTTAATCCCTTAAATAGTTAATTTTTGAGAGATTTTTTTCTGAACTCCGTTCGGATTTTCATCAAAATTTAACATTTTAATAAGTTATAAATCAAATTTAATTATCTTAACGAAGTCTATTTGTAAAATGCATACACAGTTTCTTTATAAACAATATTGGGATTCTTCCTTATCAATTTCATGAATTTTGAACAAAAATTAAGACGCATGGAGCATTTTAAAAATCTAAAAAACGTGTAAAATCTCTATTGAGAAAATCAGGTATAGAGTTTACTAAAACATCGAAACATTTATTGTGCCATAATTCAAACGCTTGTAACTTTCCGAAAAATCGTCGCAGCTGCATGCAGTTTTTCTCAAATGGTTCAATACAAACTGAAGAATAATAATACACACAAAAATAAACCTCGATTTTTGATCAAATAAAGGTGCACAGTCTCCTTAATTCTTTCGGGATATCACCAGGAGGAATTATCCGGCGAACAATGCTCTTAATATTAGCATTTCTTGGAATTTTAATTCCTTACCATCTTAAGATTTGAATTTATTTCATGAAACGAAATACAATTAGTAGATAGTTTCTAATATTGAAGATGGTTCTTATGATAAACAACTTGTGAGACTCATGTTACATCAACCAACGCTTTTCAAAAACACGCCATATTTCTTTTTAGAGCGTTATTCAAAAACATTTTCATTTGTAATGCTACATAAAAATATAAGATAATCGTACACTATAAATAATATCAATTAAAATTTAGAACGATGCAAAATAAATATATACTCAGCATGAAAACAGTCAGCAGTAAATATAAATATTTTGACATACAACACTTTGTTTAACAAGGAAAGGACCAAGCTTGTTAATCACATATTTTGATTATTTTTAGGTACATTTCGTAAGAAATACTACCTATTACATTCTCACCTAAGTTGGAATTTTTGAAACGTTTTTGCAGATCTACGCAGATTATGACTCCCAGAACCCAAAACCACCCCCCAGTTAAAAACTTTATATATCTATGTAACTCTTTTTTGGACACGATAACTGGAAAAATTCTGCATAAATCTCTTCCAAACTGATACATAAAATCAAGGGGCATAAAATCTCGGTCAAGTTCATTAATGGGCAAAATCGAACCAAGGGTGTTGGGGGGGGATGGGGGGGATTTTTGTGAAAACAGAAAAAAACCCATAATTTCTTAATTATGATACGTATCGAATCCATTTAAAGTTATTATTACTTCTAGGAAAAGGGCCGAATATTTATGTATGACAGATTTTTGATATCATTAAAAATGGCCCCAAGGGGGGAAAAAGGGGCAGTTTAGAAGAAAAAAATCATAACTTCGTCAATTCACAAGATATCAAATCCGCTTAAAATTATTATTAATTCTTTTAATATTATCTAAAAATTTTATATTGACAAGTTTTTTTTATAGGACTAACCCTTATAGAAAAAAAAAATCCCTGCCGGCTCCGCTTGCAAACAAGTTAGGTTTCGAAGTGGGCGGTTCCGATCTGCCGTATCATGGCAAAAAAGGTCATTTCTTCTGCAATTCCCAACAAACAGGCGCCCCACGGTCTGCATCTTCGAAATCTACCAGTGCCTGTAGGCCGAGCCGTCAGGGATTTTTTATATATGTTGTAGGGTAGACGCCCTTTAGTCTCAGGTTCAACGGATTTATACAACGCTCCCTAGTTCTCGAGAAATAGGGGTATATTATTTTAATAAAAATTAAATAGTTACTTTGTAACGAAAGTACTACGTTGGTTGTAGCTCAGTTGATATAGCGTCTGCTCGTTGATCCGCAGACCCGGGTTCGAGACCAAGAAGAGCTACGTTTGTTTTTCTCATTTTTTGTTTTATAAATATACTTGTAATTATTATTTAATAATCGTAATTAAAAATTATAATATTGTGCATTAATTATAATGTTAACCTATTTACTTTTTATTTGTAACTATATCGTTGTATAAAACATCATTAAACAGTGAATTTTTTTAATTACTTTTAAAATGTATTTCATATATGCCTTATCAATGCAATGATGTTGAACGAAACATCATTAATATATTGCCTTAACAAGGGAAGTCAATGCGATGATAATACTACTCTGTTTTTAAAGTAAGAAGCATAATAATATTAAAATTTAGCATAAGAATTAAATTACAACACATTTTTTTACGTATCAAAGATTTTTAAAACTGTGATACGTATGCTTGCGCTTTGAATTAATTTATAATTAATAAAATAAGGTACGATTTTGTAACGATTTTGGAATTTTAACTAGTCAGTAATGGATCCATTAAAAAAAAATTCTTAAAATGATGAGAAATGTTTAATAATGGCTTAAAAATCAAATAAATTTAATTTAAATTTAAATATGTTAACATTAAAATTAATGTACGATATTAAAATTTTTAATTCAGATCATTAAATTATAATTACAAGTAAATTTATAAAACAAAAAATGAGAAAAACAAACGTAGCTCGTTCCGGTCTCGAACCCGGGCCCGCGGTTCAACGAGCAGACGCTATAACAACTGAGCTACGACCAACGAAGTAACCTCCTTACAGAATAAGTATTTAAGCTGTGTTAAAATATTAGACCCCCTATTTCTCTAGAACTAAGGAGCGTTGTATAAAATCCGTTGAACCTGAGACTAAGAGGCTTCTACCCTACAACATATATAAAATAAAAATAATCAAAATCTGTGATTAACCAATCTTGGTCCTCTCCTTGTAAGACAGAAGTGAAGCTAACGTAGTAATTGAAGTATAAATCACATTATCAAAATACATGTGAAATTTCAGAAATTAGACGAGGGCTGAAATGAATTTTGGAACAAATCTGACGAATATTTTATTCAGAAATTCGGAATTATCAACAGAAAGCTTGAATAGTTTTATTTTATTTATCAAATGATAGACATCCTGTGAATAAAATAAAAAATACATTACTATTAAAATTTTTCTGGTTTGAATTTGACTTTAAGTTCGAATACAATGGAGTCTGGACTAGCGAAAGTATCAAAGAATAAGCTATGTAAAATGCAGTTGATGTTCGAGGCACCATGCAGGTATCAGGTCGTGAGGGCAGTGAAGTGAATCCCGTGGATGAGGGAAGACACAGAGGAAGAGAGAGTTTCTGGGGGCAGTACAGAGCTCGGACGTGAAGTTTGGGTGAATTGCCGATTCTAGTCGGGCAGGAGAGAGCGTTCGGTAGGTGTGTGCAACGGGAGAAGTGTATTTAGATCGCCGGAGCGTGTGATCAACGAGAGTGGTATAACACTGCTGGTACGGAGTGTAATATATAGCAGTATAGCTTGTGGCTTGCGATCTAGGAGATCGTGCGATCATTTAAACGGATTGAATGCGTAGAGAAATATTGGAGATATTTTCCTGTGTAAACGAAGAATGTATTCTTTTACGGAGTAGACCTTAAATCACCTGAAATCCTTTGAGTTAAACATAGCTTAATTTCCTGTAATCTATATTTAATCTTAGTGTTTTCAATCAATGTTTAATCAATAAGTGATATTTGATTATTCAACGTTAAGCCTTTTTATCTCAGTGTCCGGTATCATTGATACCGGTGGTGGAAGCAAAACCATTCTACCAAAAGATCGTCCATAGTCTCTTTCGCGAGTGGCGGTGTCAACGGGAAGTAAGGTAGCAAACAACGATCATAACAGTGGCAAAGAGCTAGCAACTTGATAGCAATAATAAAAAATAGTGATAAAAGTCCTCCTATACATACCAAAATATGGTATATATATTTTTTACATCCTACCCTAGCTTTGATTGACACAATACCAAATTAAATGGAATCTGTC
This sequence comes from Maratus michaelseni, assembly GCA_963931845.1. NCBI lineage: Eukaryota > Metazoa > Arthropoda > Arachnida > Araneae > Salticidae > Maratus > Maratus michaelseni. The sequence goes on from OZ007591.1 coordinate 6,442,898, forward strand.
TGTCACTCCAAACATTCATATTCGTTGGCTACATTCAAGAAAAAGTAAAATAATTATCATCAGCTTAACCAGGTTTTACTGCCTTTTTCTGATTATTTGGCTATAACGTTTGATAAAATAATTATAATTGAACAAACTGTATTGTATGATATTCTTGATTAAATTATCTTTCCAGTAGTATATAGCTTTTATGGTATTACTAAGAAATATTTGGTGTTATGAGCCATCAAACTTCAAAAGATTTCCACAATTTTGGCCATTGCTGTAAATTAAAACAAGACAGTGATGCTGAGTTTATAAAAATAAATAAGTAAGGGGATATTTAATTCAATAATGGGGCAGATTAAAATTCTAAAATTCCCTCCGACATGTATACCTGCAGGAAAATGTAGCTTCCATATTCCTTGTTTTTTTAAAATTCAGCTAATTTAATTCAAACACACAAAGCTAAAATGTGTGAAACACGATTACAGAAAATTCAGTGATAGTTTTCGCGAATACAACTATATCCAAGTGGGTTTCATATATAACTATATCCAACTATATCCAAGTTGGTAACCAAGTTGGTTTCATTTATGTGTATTTAATTTTGAATTTCAAATTGCTATTTCTCAGCTATGTTTTAGGATAGGAGCGAAAAAAAGTACTCCGGAATCCTTGTACCAAGGCCAAACACTTAAAGGAAAACACCTTTTGAATTCTAATTTTTCTACATCTATTTGAATTTGAAATTTTAAAGTAGCCGCATTTTGAAACAAGATGGCGGTTGATGCTGGCAAACAAACTCGGACGACATCATGGTTATGTCCTATGCCTATGCACATGCTCAGTCACATCGAAATCGGTTCATAAATACGAGTGTGACAGCATGACAATCTGTTGTCTTGTTTCAAAATGTCACCCTCTTAGAATTTCAAACTGCTATGTCTCAGTCATTTTCTAAGATAGAGGCGAAACAAAAATGCATCAAAATCCTTGTATCAAGGGAAAACATTTAAAGAAAAACTTTTGAATTTCTAATTAGTTTGTAATTTTCTTTAATTTGAAATGTTTTTATTTTTTCTTCAGGCAGCCATTTTGAAACAAGATGGCGGATAAAAATTGGCTAGCAAAGTAGGTCGAGGCCTTGTTATGTCCTGTACACATGCAAAGTTACAATCCGAACCGGATTATAAATACGACTGTTTACAGCATGACAGAAATCAGATAAATAAAAAAATATATATTTATATATATATAAATCAAAATTTCAACTTGTGTTTTTGAGGTCTGAGAGTCATGATCGGAAAAGAATATACCGAAATTTTACGGAATTGTTTTCCCCTGAATGGCTGCAATGATATTTACTTTTTGTATTAAAAGTTGCTTAATAAAGAGAACAATGCATCGCATTTTTTTTAATACCAGTAATTTAACGTGAGTTGGGAGTTAATACTTTATATTGCAAAGATGGTAGTATTATAAAGGATCATTACTTATAAAAAAGATTTCTCCATTATATTAGAGGGTTATTTCTTATTGAAACCCTTTTATAAAATTGCAAAAATTGAATTTGTTTCTTTAGTAGTTCTCCAATTTTTTAAAAATATGACATCTAAATTATCTAAATATCTAAATTAAATTAAAATTTGACTGGAATATAATTTTAAATAGATTAAAATTATCATTACATTTCTCTCAAATGGAAATCTGAAGTATTACTTCAATTACTTGTGTGTGATTTGTGATACAAATTAGGTAACCTGGAATAATAAAAATACGTGAAACTGCTTTGCAAGAAAAGTTTTTATTTTCTTTTTCTCTTTAAGAGGAAAAAAATTATATGTTTCGATTGAATGTTTGATTATTTACTTAACTATTAACATACACTTTTGACCAGAATAGTTTAGTTTTCATATTGATTATGTTATTTGACTGAAGCCTGGTGGTAATGGGAAGATGTTTTGTGGAGAAGCGACAAATAAAAATATACCCAGACCTGTTATTTTATGTATAGGTTCCACCATGCAATTTTGCTCTTTATGTTTGATAAGTAATTAAATAACAACACTATGCTTTCGAAAATTACCAATATGTTTCATTGCAGATGCTACCAGTACTACATTATTGCCATTTTTACTATAAAAACTGTCATATATACTCGTATATACAAGGCAAATGTATCTATATTTCGTTCAATGAATCAATTTGCAATGCAATAATGAAAACATTCATTTACACCCGTTACATACATCAAATTTAATTTCCATTTAAAAATATGAGGAACTACAAGATAAAGTATAAAAAATACCACCCCTTGATATATGATAGCTTCCCACAACAAGCTACCGCTTGAAGTTATTAACATAATAATGTTTTTTATCCTCATACTTTTTACTTTAAATAAAACTAAAAGTTGATTTAAATATTTACTCTTATCCAACATTGTGGGAAACTGGCTTAAAAATGCCTACAGTTTAGGAAGTTAGTTATATATTATGTTAAAAATGCAATAAAAAAGATTGAAGAGATTAAAGAAGATCTGTATTTTAAAAGGAGGCCATTAGCTAAATATCGTTTTTATTAAACTTATCTCGTGGTATTTTCATATTACTATCCTCAGAAGACATGTATGTTTAAAAGTGAATGATGATTTTTATGTTCATATTTAAACTCATAAACTGAAATGTTATATATAAATCTTACGTTTGAGAATATATTACTAATAAATAAACAGTTATTTTAATCTCTTGCGGATAAATTAATTTGAACTCTATAAAAACTCATTAAAATAATTTTAGATTCATGATATTTATTTATAAAAAAGACTTTAAATATTTTTCTTCCTTTTTTTCTTCTATTTGTATTTAAAAGACTATATCATCTGGGGATCTTTTAATGCCCCGTTTAACTCCAATTTACCTTCTACTGAACGATTTGTATGTGAAAAAACAAAGCTCATTTGTAGACCTTGCTTTTAACGTATAGAGTAAAAATTTCTATATTTACTATATTTAATTTCTATAGAACACAATTTTTATTTTAATTATACCATATTTTATTCAAGAAATAAGTTTCTCTTTTGAATCGTTCCAAATAATTATTATCCTATGTTTGGAATTAGGCTTAGTAAATACACAATAAATTTTGAATTTTTTTTATCTTCTGTGAAGTGGATGATCTGCATATTTGAACTTTATGTTAAACTAGCGTTAAACACGTTATTTGCACGAAAAGGACGAAAAAACCCAAAACATAGAAGACGCCACATTTCCATCGATGGATATGACATATGAAGAAGTATATCACCAATTCTATTAGTAAATCTGAAACATATAGTTATCGTTGAGCTTTTTTTGATGCGTCAAAGAGAATTGTCATCGGTAGAGAGATTTTCGAGGAAATTAGACCAGTTTTTTTTGTTTTTGTTTTTGAATTAGGTTTTAAATTTTATTATTAAGTCTGTTAATAGCAGTTTTAAGGGCGGGGTCTCTGGTAGATTAAAAGAGTCGCCGGATGATATTGAATTGGTTGCAAACGTTATGAATGTGAGTGGGAAGAAAAAAGGAGTTATTACTTTGGAATTTGGAATAGGTAGCATGTCTTTAAGCAGCATGAATGAGGTTATTTAGATGAGTAACAGCATTGTCAATGTCAGTAGGATTATTGATGTTAGGATAAGTAAGATCGGCGTCGTTGAGATAATTTTTGAATTTATTCTAACCGATTGCTACAGAGGGGAGAGGGATTGATTAAATCGATTTTAAAAGAGATCGGAACTAAGAACATTAACAACGGAAGTAGTAATGGGATAAGTGAGGTTTTTAGAGATAGCGAAGTCAATAACAGAGGGTTGATTGCGAGTATATGTAGGTGTGTGAGTGTGAGTGTTGGGGACGTGCAGACTGAGATGATTGTGAGTAATTAAGTTATGTAAGGAATTTTCGCGAGGAGAAGTAGAGTGGCAGTTGCAGCGTCTTTTGTGTGCATTATAATCACCAGATATAAAAGCAAATTGGTGCGGTGTGATGATATTTAAAAGGTCGTTGACAGGGAAGTGTCGACTATGTTTGGCATAGAGCGAAGTTATGTTAATTTTAATGTGTGGAAGATCAAGGACAATTCCAGTGTAGTCAACGCCATTAAGAGGAGTGTTTTGAGTGGTGTAGTGAGGGAGGAGATTTTTAATGAAAATTGTAGTGCCGTCAAAGTTGAGTTAGTACGCGGTGTATGATGCAGCTTATAGCCAGATATGTTAATGCTGTAAAGAGTAAGCTCTGCCGCAAAGTTGTCTAGTTCATTTATGATAATAATCATTTTTTTGAAAGTATTATTATATTTTTGAGTTTCAGAGGAATTTCTTTTAATGCATTTGAGAAGTTTAGATAATTGAAGTAGTTCTTTCATATCTTTAATGTATCAAACATATTTTGAAATGAGTCGATATAGTTAGTAGGGGAGAGGGTAGGAGAAATTAGCATTATTAGTAGAATTGGAAGGTTCCGCAGCTGCGGCTTCCTGTGTGTCTTTAGTTTCAGGAGTAGCAGTGTTATTGTCAGTATTAGAGTGGGAAGAAGTTTTTTTTTAGTTTTTTCGACGTAATTGAATTCTTTCAGAGTTTCATAAAGGTCGTTAGCGTTTTTGGAATTTATGGTTTTGGAGGTAGCAGATTTATGATTAGGAGATTTATTATCATTTTCTAGGGATAGGGAAATTAGAGTTTTTAGGATTTTTGAGGCAACTACTGTAAGAGGCTGGGTGAACAGCACCACAATTGGCACAGGTAGGGGTGATTTTACCAGGAGTTGGGCATTTTATGGTTAGGTGTAGGACAGCACATTTAAAACATTTAGGATCAAAGTTACATTTCTCTGAAGCGCGGCCAAACCATTTTCAACGGTAACACAGTTTAGGGTTGTAGGAATTCCTGAAGTGTTCAATACTACCACCAATATAACAGATTTCGTGTATTCTGTAGATGTTATCAAAGTCTTTACGTGTAAGACATTAACATTGTACAATGGCATGCCTTTACCGGTGTTTTAATTTTTTAGTATGGCTGCACGAGTTACGGTGAAGCCATGTAAAGCAAGGTCATCAGTAATAAGTTGGGGATCAGTGTTAGGTGGGGGGGGACCCCTAACACAAACTTTGTTTGGTTGTTGGTCATTAGGATGGATAGTAGGGAATTTAAGATGTTTACCACCTAAGTATTTCTGAATATTATGAATTTGGTTTTCGGTTTTACATTGAATTTTGAGAAGTTCGCCTTTAAGGCAGACAGTAGGAGGGTTTTCAGTATCTAGGGATTTAAGTTCGTGGGCGAGTTTTCGCCAATCGTTGAATTCAACATAGAATGGGTGGATTTATTTTTTTCTCATCTGATACGCCGTTTATAGTAGCATTAGAAGCAGAGTAGTTTTGACTAGTAGTGTTATCTTGCTCTATATCAGAAGGATCATCAAGGTTGATTTCAGAGGAGAGGTTAATGAATTTATTGCTAAGTGAGATATTAAGATTAGTCTCGGAATGGCGTCTTTTTCCTATACGGTTGGCAGTGGGGTTTGGGCTAATACTTTTAAGAATTTTAAAACTCTTAAAAACGTCACTAAAAAATCTATGGAAACCAGTAGATAGAATTAGATTGGTATTGTATGATTCCCCCAAAATGAATACAGCAAAGCTACATAAAGATCTCACTTGAGCTTTCAGATCATCTTTGGTAGAGTAGTTTGGGAGGAATTGAAGTGACTTGATTTCAGCGTCAATAAAAGAGAATAACTCTCAGAGAACCACATTGACAGGCTCATGATGGGTTGGAAATGCATTAAATTCAGCGAGAAATTCCAAAGAATCCGTTCCGTCCATAATACGTTGCCAGTTTATCCATAAGAATATTTGCGCCACTATCGGCCGCAGCCATTTTGAGCAAAACGATACACACTCAATACTTCGAGTAACTGCCCCACCACTACGCATAACAATAAACTCACACAATACTGAGTCGACTGATGAGTGTCTGTGAACCATATTAAAAACAGTGAAATAGTTTATCATTTCAAGGGGATACCCAGTTGCAAGCAACTCCACTCCTTGTATATGAGTAATTGTATATCACATCTTAAAGGAGCCATGTAAAACAAAGTATAACTAGTCGGATGTGCTAATTCCAAAACTTTCTTCTATCTCAGTCATGTTAATACTTCAAAATTTGCTATCACATCGCCAATAAAATCAACATTTTTCGTCATTCTGTTGTACGTCAGCTTCTTGCGAATCGTCGGGTTACCGGGATGCGATCAGCTGATGTATACTAAACTACGAAAAGTCCTTCTGGCCTGAACCGACAGGAACAGATAGCCTCCCTATTTCTTGATTTTACGATTTTAGCTAATTTTACTGGAAAACGCGCAGGTAAAATGCGTGGAACCTAATAAAAGAAGATTCAATCCCAGTTCTCGTCAACATTGAATTTGAATGAGAATATCGCCAAATTTGTCCTCTACAGCCAAGTTGGCTTCATTTATGGCAAACTATTTTTGTCGCCAAACTTGGCGATATTTCGCCAACTATCGCCAAGTTTGGCGAGAATTTGACGTTGGCGAATGTAAATATATAGTGAAGGATTAATGGTTACAACAATGAAAGAAAATTTGCCGAACACGTTAAGTAAAACTCATAAATTAAACCCGTTTATGGATGAAATCTGCTGTCTTGTTTGAAAATGTCAGCCACCCTAAAATTTCAAACCGCTATATTTCAGCCATTTTTTAAGATAGAGGCAAAACAAAAATTGTTCCGGATTCTCTGGATCAAGGCCGAACATTTAACGAAAAAAACTTTTAGGATTTCTCATTTTTTTGCACATCTTTTGGAATTTGAAATTTTTAAATGGCTATCACAGCGCCCCCTTTCGTCAAAATATCCCCAAATTCTAATAAAACCTGCTTGCCATATCCAAAAACATAGAAAAAAAATGTGGTTCAATTTGAAGCATAACTTCATACACTTTTCGATGATACAATAGTGAAAATGGAACAAAAATATTGATCACAGCGCCCCCTTTCGTCGAAATATCCTCAAATTCTAATAGAACCTGCTTGCCATAGTCAAAACCATAGAAAAAAAATGAGGTTCAATTTGAAGCATAACTTCATACACTTTTCGATGATACAATGAAGACACACAGACGGACAGACAGACATTTTGTAAAAACAGGTTTTTCGGAATCTCTGACCCCTAAAACGTGTAAATCCGTGGAAATCCGGAAGTCGAAAAAAATTTCGATTACAATACTTTCTTCTATTATAGATAGAAGAAAGTAAAAATGATATTTTAAAAGGAAAGAATAATTCAGTTTAATTGGTCGCATGACATAGTTTAATAAGAAAATTTCTTTAAGTAATTAACTTACGTGCAAAGTGCACTGAAAACAGAAAAAGAAGCTATGGATTACACCTTCAACTTAAACAGCCAATCCGAAATTTGTAAGCTAGCCAATCAAGATTTAGCTTGCGAAGAGCAGCCAATCAAGAATTACTTGTGATTTAAGAGAATGATAATAATGATTAGGCAGAGCAAATTGAATAAAGGGATAATTTTGAATAGAAACAAGTGAAAAAATGAAGAGAAAGGTATGTTTAACTGTTACAAAAGAAGATTTGTCCACTAATAAGTAAAGTGAAGCAAAAAGAGCGTAAAACTACCCCAATTTAAAAAACAAAGGCAGTTTTCATTGCCATACATTTAAATATAGTTAAGTAAAGTTTAATATATGTATAAATAAGAAAAATACGATTTTCTTTTTAAATTAAACGCTGAGATTTGTTTCTATATTTTTCTGGTACATGAACAGCATATTTTTCATACAAAAAAGTACAAATCTAAGCCTTTCATTTTTTTCGTATATTTTTAATTTTGTTACATAATAAACCCTCAGTGCTCTAGATACAAACAACCCTTCAGCCGCCCGTCCTCTGCGACCGCGTACCTTGCACACACCTGGGACCGGCAATGTCAAATTTGTTCTTAGCAGAACAAATAATTCACATCTTTAGTCGTTTTAGTTTGGAATAATAAAAAACGGTGGAGGCGAGTAAAATCCATTTTTAACTTCTTTTTAATAATATAACTACATATAATCTTTAAAATTAGAAGTTCAAAAACTCTTATCTAGAAAATAACTAAAATAATCGCATATATAAGTGTGTAGTTTGCAATTTTTTACAAATAATTTAGTTGTTCTCAGCGTTTTTGTAAGTAACGTAACACAATATAAAAGTATGTAAACTTGTACTGATGTAGAAAATAATCCTTAATGCGTTGAGTAAGTGTGTAAATGTCTCGCAAATCATTTTAAAATATGTCATCTGTATTTCAAAATTTCCAAAAACTTATTTGTGTATTTAAGACCTAATAAATTTATTTCATAACAATCTTGCCGTCTATTTAAAAGCCCAAGTACATAAATTAAAAAAAAACCCAAGTAATAATTATTTACAATCCGAAAATCATTTAAAAAATTATTTTGACTGCCAAATTTAATTTTAATAGCATAATTCAAAAAGGCTTTTACTTTGTTTATTTTTCTTGGTGCATCAATTATCCATGGAACCTTTAAAATAACGAAACCGACAGTGCAATCTTTTAATTTCAGAAAGATTAATCAAGCATTTTTCGAATGGGCTTCCTGAGAGGTACATAAAGAATTTGAAACATAAGTTTTAATTGCTCATTTCGGTTCCACCTGTCAAGTGGAATGCGAAAATCTTTATGAATGGATTCTGTAACAAACCAATGGTGACTTAAGTTAATTACTTAAAGAAATTTTCTTATTAAACTATGTCATGCGACCAATTAAACTGAATTAATCTTTCCTTTTGAAATATCATGAGGATTTAATTGTAATAGAGAAAATGTTTGAATTGGAATAGCACGTAAACTCTGAAATTTAAAGATATTTTCCTTGTCAAAAACTTTTAAAGGCAAAATTTTGGACGAAAATAAATATTTTATCAGATCTGAAATTGGAGTATATTTAAAGACGTAAATACTATACTTACAAGAATCTTAATGCATTATTTTTAATTAAGTTCAAGTCGACTTAAAAGTATAGCAGTGTTCAAAGTCTATTTAATACTTGGAAATTTTACTATAGAACATTTCTCACGCCTTGCATTCACAATATTTCAAATTTTAATTGCTTAAAAGGCGTATAGCCAACAGAGTGAAAATTGCCAGGCTGGGTATCGTTCCTAGTGGTTCAGTTAGTAGAATGCCAGTACGCTATACTGACGACCTGGGTTCGAGTCCCGGCTTGGATACTTTTTCACTCTGTTGTCTATACGCCTTTTAAGCAATTAAAATTTGAAATATTAGTGTTTAAAGTATTGATAACAATCAATTGTTTATCTTATTACGTACATGTATAATTTGCTGAATTATTTTGTTACGTTTAGAAAATTTCATTATTATGTAAATCAACATAACAAAATTGTTTTACTTTGCATTACCGCGTATATATATATATATATATATATATATATATATATATATATATATATATATATATATATATATATATATATATATATATATATATATATGTAAACTTTTTACGAAGATAACTTAAATTTCCACGAGAAAATGGCAGTTTGTTTAAGATGGTGAATTATTGCAGTCGTAATTAAGAATCATGGCGAGGAGGTTAGGCAATGATGAAACATCATAAGAATTTCTTCAATAATGGCAGCCAATTTCCAGATAAATTGTTTATTAACGACCAGGAACGATGGCAGTAACAGTTCCCACAGTATCAGGTATAAACTTATAGCCCTCAGGCTTGACGATAACTCACTACATCATTTAATAGATCTTAAGAGGCTGTTGTGAAATTCTAAGTCAGTAGAACACCAGATAACGCTTTGGTCAGCACTTCCAAACACGAGAAAAGTCTGCTCTCCAAAAGCTTGCAAGCCAGTTTTGTTAACGGCGGGTAGAGTTACTGAAAACGACGTAACGTATGCAGGAACCAATGAGTGACAGACGAAATTAAGCTAAGCGAATGAGGTGCGATGGAGAAGATTTAACACGAAAGAATCCCTATCGTATCTGCGCATTGATTTTGACGTGAAAAATACCCAGCGCGCGAAGCAAAGCATGGAATAAAAAAAAAGGCTTTTAAAAACATTCGAAATGACAATAAGCGTCTCTCAGAATTTTATAGATTGGGGAGTTGATAAAAGTTACGAATGAACTTAAAGTTTTAGATTAAGATTTGGAATAAGATAATTATTAATATACGTTTTATTACTTTTAAAAGGACATTAAATAGGAATAAATATTATTAAGAATTAAGGAAATAATGACTATGTCAGAAGTTAGATTAATTTAAAGGAATAATGCAAAATAAAATTTTTATATAATATATATATATACAGTTAAAATGAAATCACATTTGTGAAAATCAAAGGAAAAAATAGTATAAAAGTCAAAGGAAAAGACATTATAAAAATTAAACACAATAAAATGAAAATGCAAATATGAAAAAATATGAATATCTTATGGATTAGTCAGACGAACTACATAAGAATAATTTATTTTAAATATATGCTATTTCATCAAATATGTCAGCATTAAACCTAAAAATGACAATAATAAGCTGTTTATAACATATAAAAAACCCTAGAAATATTATATGATATATATATATATATAATATATATGCATTGTAAATATTACTTGAAATTATTCTTAACTCAACATTTTACAAAAAGTTATACGTCTTTCAACAATTGATTGGCAATAAGAAAAAATAACTTTATAAAATTTTCACTTTATTATTTTTTTTTTTTTGAGAAAAAATTGTCATCTTATGCTGAGAAAATTGTGAATGTATGAAGCCTGATGAACTATTTTGAATAATTATGTGAAATTCGTTTGAACAAAGTTTAGCATTCAATGAAACTTTTTTTTTTACTTTCTTCTATCTTTACAAGAAGAAAGTATTGGGTTCATGAAAATTTTCGACATCCGGTTTTCGACGGATTTATACGTTTTAGAAGGTCCTGAACACGATTTGACTATTTTTAGAAAATGTCTGTCTGTCTGTGTGTATGTGACAAAAATTTTGTGGTCGCTCTATCTCAAGAACTAATGCTCGGAATTTAATAAAACTTTATATTCAGTTAGTCTCTGATATAAATTGGTGCTGACTAGTTTTTGGTAAAAATCGCCCAGTAGGTGGCACTGCTATGCAGCATCTTTCGTGATTTCCGCAATAGCTGTATCTCAAGAACTAATGCTCGGAATTTAATAAAACTTTACATTCAGTTAGTCTCTGATATAAATTGGTGCTGATTAGTTTTTGGCAAAAATCGTCCAGCAGGTGGCGCTGCTATGCAGCATTTTGCAGGATTTACACGATTTTAGCGATAGTCATATCTCAAGAAATAATGCACGGAATTTAATAAAACTTGAGTTTCAGTTGAAAAATGATTTATATTATAAGAAAAAGAAATCGCTCTAAACACTTACACCCTCATCACCCCTACCCTCATCAATCATTCCCAATTTCAAGTGTTTCTTATCTTGCAAAGTAAAAATGTTTCAATAAATGTTTTATGCCCTTTTTTTATGAAAAAAAGTTGAAACTTTTGTGAAAGATTTCTAATTAGAGACATTTAAGAAAAAACTGTAAGATATATAAACATTTGCAAAATATTTCTCATTTCGTATTTCAATTGCAAAATAAGAAATGAAAAAAAAAATATTTTCACAGCTTAAAAAAAAAAAAAATGTTAAGCATCATTCTTTTCTCTCACACTCCTACCCTCATCAATTTTTTCTTTTATCCCCTTTTTCTCTGTTTATGATCGCATGAAATATGCAAATGCATAGATTCGCTTAAAGAAATTAAAGGTAAAAAAAAGAAAAAAAATTGATTGTGTTCTTTGAGGTTTGTATATGTTATTTGTATAGTGTTACTTATTGTTATTAGTCGTAATAAACATTATGTATTAAATAAAATATATAAATAGTAGAATACTGCTTGTTGTTAAACGTATGTAATAGAGTGTTGTTGACCCTGTTTATATATTATGTTCTACAGAAACGGTAAGAAATCCTTAAGAATTCTGCGTGTCTCCTTAAAAAAATGAGCATATCATATTAATAGTATGGCCTCTAATTATCTGTAGATATTTAGATAGCTTGATTGAAGTATTCAACTTAGAAAAATTTTAAACATATTGTGAGATCTTGAAGCTTTCCCAGCTAATAAATATAGGTTCTCGCCTAAAAAAACAGTTCCCACGGCTCGAGTTAGACCACCTACGCAGGTTGGAATATCAAAAGCACTGTTCGATCTTTTCCTGGTGACAAGTGAGACTGCTAAGTTGAAAAGGCCAGATTCGTAGGCGACATTGCATGACACTTAAATGGATGACCCAGACCCCCCATATACTCACGGTTGCAACTTTGCTTCCCAGAGCAATCGAGATGATGAAATTGCCGTGACCCAATAGATGTGTAAGTCGCCTATGATAGGACTAAATGTTACGGAGGTCACCGCCTATGCCCCCCCCACCCCCACCGTCAGGACTTTTGGAAAATTGGCCGAAGAGAGATTCTGCTTGGAGGAAAGGGTTTTACTCCCTGCTTCTCAAGGGAGACGACTTCGGTTGTTGCGTGAGAAGGAGGAGACGGCTCAGCGCCGCTAAGTGAATGTGAGGCCCTTTAGGGCCCCATAAATTTAATGAGTAGAGACTATCCCACAAACTCTAGGCCGTCTAAAGACTCTGATGAAAACACAACCCATGATCTTTGAAGGTGAAGAACTTTCATTGATTCATCACAACTTGTAAATTTCCAGTGAATAAAATTCTTCTGGTTCTAAATAATTAATCTGTCTCCCGTGTTTCTACGCTATCGAATAGAGAGATCCCACTCAGAACACAGGAGTTATGACAATATTAATTTTTTAAAATATATATTTAGACTATCCTCTTAAATTTTCTGGTAGAAATCTTTTAAATTATCTTTCGGTGCAGTAATCACATTACAGTATACAATTTCATTTTTACTTTTTTCTGTAAATTTTTTTTATTTTTAATGTATAAGTAAGGAAAATATTTGTGATACATGATTTCCTTTAATTAAAGTTTTATTTGATTTGAATGGAATTTTTTTTTACATACATAATTTCCTTTAATTATACTTTTATTTGATTTTAGTTAAACTAATAAATAAATTGTTAATATTTGCAATCCTCAGTAGATGAAAATTTTATTCATGACAACATTTTACTCGGTATTTTTTAAGAAGTATTGGTTATTAGAAAATTGCACATTCCAACAATAAAATACAAACGTGTGTTTATAAAAATGCAATGTAAATCATGGTTAATTGTTGATTTTCTTAACACGAGGTTTCGTGAAAGTATAGTAAGTAAATTGTTACGTTTTGAAATACGTTACTTAATAAATGAAAATTTAATCACAGCAATATTTTACACAGTATATCTTAACCCATTCACGGTCAGGCTGTTTTCATATTTTTTACTTGGAAAGGGTAGACGAGGACGTGTTAAAAATCTTTATAAATGGTCAAGGTTCTCACATTGTTAAAAGTTTAGCAGCAACATAGTGAAATTGCTTTCCCCCCTGAAAAACACCTTCGGTAATGAATGGCCTATTGAAGTCCATTGTGGGCGTATCTGGTCAGACTTTTCAAGTGCAGTTTCTCAGTGTGATTGATTTGCCCACCCCATTATAATCCCCTTTCGAAAAATTCCTTGCACTGTGTAAACAGATAGGTGACATTCTATTCACATAGAAGGAAAGAAACATAGAAGGAAAGAAAAGTAAAAGAAATAGAAAATGTTATATTTCCATTTGATTTTAAAAACTATCAAATAATAAATTCTAAACTATTTCGTAAATAACTTGCATTATATTAATGAGTTACAATCTAATGTCTTTTAATATTTTATCCCAGTAGGGATATTTAATGAAACACTACATCTCATTCCTCGAATAAAACTTGATTATTTACTATATCATCAATGTAAATATAAGCTAGCGAAATAGAATCTTCTAATATGTGGTATCAGATTCAGATAAATTCAGATATATGTGTATATATTTTTAATTAAATCAAACCTAGAAGGAATAAGTCTTTATGTATCTAAGATGCCTTAGATTGCAGACTTTCTAAATAAGATAATTGTAAAACAAATGGTTGTTATTTTTGTATTGTTATTTACTTCCATTTCTTTCTTTTCTTTTCTCTTTTTTTCTTTTTTGTACAATTTATTTATTTATTTTGTAGCTTCGTGATAATAAGTCTCTTCAGGGATCGTGTTTTAGGTAGCTTTCAATACAAAAAGCTACCTATTGCAGCCGTTCGGAGGAAAGCAATTCCAAAAAATTTTGGTATATTTTCACCGAACATGACCCCCATACCCCTAAACCACCCTCCGTTCAAATGTTGATTTATATATATATATACAGGGGTCGATGCAGGATTTTTTTTCTTGGGGTGCCCATTTTGTAAAAAATAAAGGTTATTTTTGTGAAATTTATTATATTTTTGTGAAAACTAACATTTTGTAACGAAAGTTGAAACCCAGTTAATCAAATTGGAACCAAGCATTTATAAAAAAAAACTTTTTAAAATCCTTTTGCTGAAGTTTTCCTCTCTGGTGAACTTGTTTGTTTAGAAATTACACATTTTAAAACATCACAAAATAACAAATAAATAATAGTCAGTTTTTATAGAATAGAATTTTGTGAAGGGAGGTCTACTTTATCAAATTGATTTTTGTGAAGGGGGTCATTTTATCAAATTGATTTTTGTGAACGGGCCCATTTTATCAAATTGATTTTTTTGAAGGCACCCATTTCATCAAATTGATTTTTGTGAAGGGTCCCTTTTTATCAAATTTATTTTTGTGAAGGCCCCATTTTATCAAATTGATTTTTGTGAAGGGGCCCATTTTATCAAATTGTTTTTTGTGAAGGGACATGCTTTATCAAATTGATTTTTGTGAAGGGCCCTTTTTATCAAATTGATTTTTGTGAAGGCCCCATTTTATCAAATTGATTTTTGTGAAGGGTCCCATTTTATCAAATTGATTTTTGTGAAGGTCATGCTTTATCAAATTGATTTTTGTGAAGGGGTCCATTTTATCAAACTGATTTTTGTGAAGGGGCCCATTTTATCAAATTAATTTTTGTGAAGGGGCCCATTTCATCAAATTGATTTTTGTGAAGGAATACCATTTTATCAAATTGATTTTTGTGAAGGGGTCCATTTTATCAAATTGATTTTTGTGAAGGAGCCCATTTTATTAAATTGATTTTTGTGAAGGGTCCCTAAATAGGCCCCAAATTTTTCCTGGATCGACCCCTGATATATATATATATATATATATATATATATATATATATATATATATGTATATAAATGAAAACCCATGTGAAGAACCCATGTAAAGGCAGAAGATCTTTCAGAACATACTCCCAAAGTCAGCGTTTTTATCCGAAATCCGAGGCAGCAGAGCAAGAAAGGGGAAAAATCGTGTCGTCAGGTGACACGAATCGCTTATAACTCGATAAACAGTCAAAATATATTTTACGTGTATATACGCTGTTTTTGTGATGTAATTTTACAGTCATTTCTGAATACTGGGTAGAATGTATAGACCGGTATAGATGTCGATCTTAGCAGAAAACTTTGCAACTTTGCTGCCAGCTTGGTGACATTGTGTGTGAAATTTAGTGTCAAACACTTATGTGTAAAAATCCAGAAATTAAAATTTTATAAACTTCTTTAACTGAATTATGGTCTAGATTATGCGTGATGAAGTCATAAGATTTTTCACGAAAACAAAGATTTAAATAAGATTGTTCAGCATTGAATGAAGTGGTCAGCTATTGCTTTCGATTTTAGAGACTTAATCGACACCTTGCATTTAATTCTTTATATAAGTTTTTTCTAAGAAAATGGCTTGCTTTGTTGAAGACTAAGCTTTGTGTCTAAACTTTTTTTGCATCATGCTTATTATAATACGCGTTTTTGTGAATTTTGTCATACGAGTGGTGATCTGTGTGCAATGACTGCTCAATATTATCTACAGAACGAAAGAAAAAAAAAGATTTACATTAGACTTTATTTATAAATTTTTTGTAAGAGTAAGAAAATATGAAAATTTCGCGACAATATTTTCATAATGTTGGAAAGTGTTTCACAATCTAAGAACGGCACGACATTAATATTTCTTGTTGAATTATTATAAGTAAAATTTCAAGCCTTGTTTTAAAACACGAAAAGATATAGGTTAATGAAATATTTCAAATGACAAAAATAAATTGTGTGTGTGTGTGTGTTTTTTTTTTAAATAAATAGTTTTAATTTACCTATTTTATGTTCGTTTATATTAATAAAGCATTCAAGTATTAAAAAAAGATTTTAGACAAGTTTAAAAAAGATACAGATAATTATTTTAGAGAAATAATTTAATAAATAATAGGTAAATTTAATTAAAAAAAGCCATATCATAACATAATGTAACATAAATAAAACCCATCGTGAAAATAAAAAAAAATGATTAACTAAAAAATAATATTCTGTATGAATTATTAAAATGAAAGTTCTATGTTCAAAATCAGAAAACATTTTGTCTTTTTAAAAATACAAAAAAGAAAGAAAAAGAAAAGAAAAAAGAAAGAAAAAAATCATATTTATTTGGGAATCACACAACAGTGAAGTGACTATTAACAATATTCTCAAGGCGAAACTCTGTTTTCTAACACAACCACAAATACATTTTTATTCTTAAATGCACGAAAGTCAAATCCACTTATCAAAAAATGAAGAATGGTGTTCGATTCTAAATCCTTTCAATAATCATGCCTGAGAATTTAATGTTTGTATATGTAAAAACAAGTCCGTGAATCTATTATAAAGTTTCGCATAGTTGAGCGGGTAAAAATGTTTTTTTTTTACAAACAACATTAATTGAATATTGTTTGTAAATTTTTGTACGTATATTCAAATTAATAAATTTAGGAAACATTAACTAAAACTGAAACAATTAGTATTCATGACTATATCTAGTTCATTAGTTTTCCTAATACACTTTACTCCTATACTAGCCTTCCACTGAAAAATGTTAATGCTCTTTTAACATTTTTATTAAATTTCCATTTTTTTTCGTTTCACTAGAAATTATCTTCATTCTGAAAAATCCCTTCCAGATATTGCAATTCTGAGTGATACTGATTTCACAAACTTTTATCGTTTAAAACGGTGTAAAAAAAGACGTCAAAGGATATTTTCCACATTTGTTGAAAAGCCCCTAAAAGCCCAGAATTATAGCAACCTTGCCACGTTAACAATGACAAAAATACATAGTTGTAAAACATAATATTTGCTTGTTTTGGGGAACCTGTCTGTCAAGCCATGAAATAGTGAAACAACCGCGCCAGATTACAGTAAATTTCATCTGTGACAGTGACAGTTGTACAAAGAAAATCATTTTCACAAGCAACAGCTAATCCGTTTGAGTCAAATAGTTTACAGGATACTGTTTAAACTATTATTTTCTAAAGCCGTTAATTTGAGTCATTGAGGAGGCGGTAAAGTGGATTTCTAGAGAGCAACAAAGACAGAAATGTCTTACGCCGCAATCGCAATCTCCATATCTTTTGGATTGAGAAAAAAAAAGTTTTATACAAGGGTCTTTGGGATGGGTGTCTATGATTTCGGTCTTGTCTGAAAAAAGAAGTAAAAAAAAGGAGATAAAGAAAAGTACGGAAATTTTAAAATGTTTTGATGAGGGGTCGAGTCAATCATACTCGGACGGGCAAAAAAATTTCCAGATTCCCCCCCCCCCCCCAACACAGCTACGGACCTGTAACTTTTGCTGAAATGTTAAAAAAATGCGAGCAATTGGACTAATAAAACCACCTACAACTGCTTGCAGTCTTTAATTTAATCCCAACAATTATAATGGCAATTTTGAACATAGTGATCAACTGAATATCTCTAAAAATGAAAAATTTGTGCATAATTTTCTTACATCAAATCAATTCTTCAAGATATATTTAAGGCTCTTACAAATATTGAGGAGTATTAAAATTTAATCAATCAATTTTATTGGTGTTCAGTGAAAGTACTAATAAAGTGAAAGTACTAATTCAGTGAAAGTACTAATCATCATTTTCTTTTACTTCTAACAGGGCGTCTTAATAAAAACTAAAGGAAAATTATGATGACACCTTTACATGCCTTTGAATTAATTGATCAAAAACTTGATTTCCTCTTCCATTACAAAAATGGTGCTATTATATTTAAAAATATCAAACCAAATGTGAATGTTAAATAATGTCTGTGAGGTAATGTCTGTGAAGTAATATTTCCGGTCTTATCGTCTACATTTAGACATCCAAATACACATTTTTTACACAAATTATTTTTCTTTGGTTTCATATTCGAATAAATAATACCTGCAATTTCTTTCTCTTTTTAAGAGTAAAAATTGTAAATTCCTATTCTTTTTCAATCACTTATTCGTGTAATTTTACAAATCTGACAAAATGTAATAAAAATATGATTTTTATCAGATTTATTTATATTGTACACTCTTTATATATTTATTTAATAATGGAAAATTCTGATTATTTATAAGAAATAAATTAAATTTCATTGTATAATTCTAGAAAGTTAAAAAAATTTTCCATCTACATATATAATTCTAAGAAAGTTAAACTAATATTCCATCAATATATAATAATTATTCTACTATGTACTCTGAATCAATTAACATTCTTGAGCCTGCCTATAAATGTAACCTGTCTATATTGATACTTTTTCTGGTCCCTTCAGTAATTGTTATAGACAGGTTTCACTGTTTTATTTTTAAAGTTATGCTATAATTGGTATAGCAACAATAGTAAATTAGTAAATAATTTTTGAAGTGTAATATTAATTTGGTATTATTAATATTATTTGGGTATTATTATATTTGTTACTATTACAAAGCAAAAGTGCTGTAAGTAAAAAAAAAAAAAAGAAAGAAAGAAAAATCGATTTTAGTTATTTAGTAATATATTTAAACAAAATAAAATGAAATACTGTTAGAAAAATAAAAACATATGTATTCATTAAAAAAATTAAATAAATTTAACATGGCAAAACATTTTAAATAATAATAATTAATGTAATGGATTATAATGTATGGACGAGAGTTTTAAAATAAAATAATAACTAAAAAATGATATTCTATGAAGTTGCTTCCTTTCATTTTACGATCGGTTTTGAAATACAATGTCACTAGATGTAGGCTGTACAGAAAACGAAATTCCCTGAGACATTTTCTAACCAAATCTGTAAGGCATTCACCTAAAATACAAATAATCTAGTTGACAAATGGTCTACCTATACATCCATTGTATATGTGGGAAGGGGGAGTGTGCTGACAAACGCCTTCTTTACCGCCCAGTCTGGGGGGTGAGAAAAACGCACATAGACGGTCATGACCACTTAGAAGTAGAAAATTTGAACCGTTCATACGCGCCCATGACCATTTAGCAGTAAAAAATCCTGACCGTCTAGAAGCGCTCATGACCATTTAGAAGTAAAAAACTTTGACCGCGTATACGCGTTCATGACCATGAAAGGGTTAAAAAGTATTGTTTATTAGAAAATTGTCCAATCCAACAATAAAATACCAACATGTGTTTCTAAAAAATGCAAATATGAATGATGATTGGTTATTGTTATTATTAACATGAGGTTTGATATGGAAATAGCGCCAAAAATATGTAATTAGATAGTAAAATAGAATTTAAAAGAGCGAGGATAAGTATAAAATGCTTGTCAAGTCTTTAGCGTTACTACAGCGCCTAGAATGTATAGTGTGGAAAACGGTTTTACCGTTTTTTAATTCAACAATTTCGAATTCAAATCGGAAATTCTGAAACAAGAATTTTTACTTTAAGAAGTCGCGAAATATCTGCCATTAAGTACCGAAAATAACATTATAGGGAATTTCTGGTATGAATGCGAAATTTCGGAATTAGAAAAAAGCCAAACTGATAAAATGCTTTAAAAAGTGCTAAAAATTGTAGCCGATGAACGTGCAACGATGCGGTACAATAATAGGTCGATCGCAGCGACATCTGCTTTAAAAATAGATTTACCTCTTTCAAAAATAACCGTTTCAGTATTGACAACATGAACATAATTTCTGTTAATAAAATCTTCTTGTAAGTGTATATTTCGGATGTAACTTATTTTAAAGTTAGTTTTTTACCATATCAGGGAATTAATCTTTTTTACTCTTCTAGCAGAGATTTATCCTTTGGTATGCTAAATAGCGATAGTTTCTAGTTTGCTGTCTTGTATCGAGTATTGCAACCAGGCACAAAAGAATGCGTATCACGTTTTTTGGCCATGATAATTATCATTCACATTTTCAAAGCTTATGAAAATCACTATCCTAGTAAAAGGAAATAGGGTATAATTTAACTATTGAAAATATTTACCACCAGCTGAAACGTTTTCTCAGTTCGATTCTTACACAATGTTTGCGTTGAAAAGAGCTAGAAGACCCCAACCCCTTTCTGGCAGGGGGTCCAAATATTCTGAAAACCAGTAATATTATAAAGTTTTCTTCGCCTTCAATATCGCAGAAAATTCTCCGATTAGATAAGGCAAAAATATTTTTATAAAATTAGTGGTATCCAAACCATCTGAATCTCCACCCTGTCTACGCCACTGTTAGAAGATGTTGCTGCGATCGACCCGTTATGTTTTCAGCATCGTTCTACATTTATCGGATACAATTTTTTTGTACTATTTTATAGCCGTTTTCCGCACTAGGTATTCTAGGCGCTGTAGCGTTATTTATGTTATGTCTATAGTTACTTATAGCATAGTACTTATGATATGAGAATCATTTATTAAATTTTTAACCTCCCCTATTCTTCATTTAAATTACATTTTTCCCCTTCTTTTTTCAAAATTTAACTCAGTTATCTATAACTACAAACAATAATCCCGCCGTAATTTATACTCTTTCCCTTTTCATATTCACTTATGCTGGATTGTTAATATCTCACGGTCTTTCAATTAAAATAAAAAGAAAAGAATTAAATCAGCACAGATGCCTTTTGGTAATTTTAATTTCCGAAGCCGAGCTTAAAACATAATACATTCGTAATGCATTCTTTGCGGCCGCAGGATCACTTAAATCCTGTACATGTTTTCATCCAGCACAGATACAATGTCCATACTTGGTCTTAATAATAACTCAATCACTCACACCCATGTCTAAAAATACATTCTGATTGTTAAATGCACAAGTTGTTTTGTCTCTTGAAATACCATTCACATGGGAAAATATCTGTCGGTTATAATCTTCATGGCGATATTAAATTTTGAAATGAAGTGCATTCTTATGCCAATAATCTAGCAACCCAAGGTTTAATACCGAGGAGGGGGTGCCTGTAGATTCTGAAATTTACTGCGAACTGTCTTTCATCATACTCGTCTGATGTCTTCCGAATTTTATAGTACTCTTCCAGCCTTGTACCCATTGCCCGGTATCCTCCTTCTCAGTTTCACCCAGCAACGCCCAGTGCCTGCCAACCCCCATGCTCTCTTCTGTGTTCCGTGCCCAATGTGCTCCATGTGCATCACGCCCAGTGCTACGAACTATAATCCCAGTCTCCATGTTTTACTGCAAATGTGCCTATTACTAAAACCTTGCTACTAAATTGTGCTTTTCGTCTTTTGTGGATTAAATAGAAATTCATCAGTTTTAGAACCTGCATTCCTCCGTTCTAATTTCTGTGCCTGTGCCAAGTCCTATCCCCTCCACGGTGTCCGATCCCTAGTGTTCCATATGCTACAAATTCTTTTTTCTCCAATTCGTGACAACTGAATATATTTATCCAATAATTTTGTGAACTTCAACCCAAGGATTATTACTGCGTATATTTTTTTTTCTCGTTCTTCTCTCTCTTCGCTCATCTAATATATCGAGAAACCTTATCGTAAGAATTAAATATTGTCTGCATCTATTTATTAACGCAGTGCTCCGAACAAGTGTTATTTCCCCGTGTCATCAAACTTCATTGAAACTCGCATGAACCTTGTACCTCAGAGTGAAATAATTTCATTCATCCAATTGTGAAAGTGCTTTATCAAAGAAACTTTACGCGTAATTTTTATGGCCACAACAAACTTATTAATTGTTCCAGTGATTCACATTAAATAATACTTGTCTTTTCTAGACCAAAGGTGAATTCGATGCAATAATATTATTTCATCATTTTATTTTAAAAAGGACTTCAGCGTAATTTTTTTTCCATGAATAAATTTGTCTTTTAAGTGATAAATTAATAATAAAATGGGCATTTTCTTATGTTACAGGTAAGAGTTTTATTCTTGTTTTTTTTCGGATTGTCACTAATAGATGCATCAATAATGATTTATTTTAATAATTATTAAACAATTTCAATTTTTCTATTTTCAATATCAATTTTCTTGCCAGCAGTAATAGGTAAATTTGTTAAAATACTTTTATGTATGCAGAAATTAAATATTCATAGAATATATTTTAAGAAAATAAATGAATAAATCAAAGAATTTTTACAAAGTTGGTTTTATTTCTAAAATTTTTGTTCCTTTTTTCCTATTATGCAATAACACTTTTTTCAAATATTGAACTTATTATTATTATTTTGAAAGGAGAAATAGTAATTTACTATCTACAGCTCTTTTAATATTTTTATGAAGGCTTATTTTCTTTAAAAGAAACAACATTCATATGACATAATATTTATTTATTTATTCATTTTTCTCTCAAAGGTCTGCTTAGACATCACATTTTTTTTATGACTGAAATTTTATTTAAGATATTGCATAAAATTTTGATTTTATAATAAGGCAGATATACATTTTTTTCTATATACAGTTCATAGATATTTTTATTTATCTACCACAAAGAGTATTGCAGTCTGCAGAATGAACGATTCATTTATTTATGTATTTGCATAATTTTTTTCCAAATTATTGGGTCTTTTGAAAATTAAAATATCTTTTGGTTAAGAATTTAAAAAAAATGTAGATAATAATAAAAGATAAAAGACTATATATATTTTTTTGGTGTGAATAATTGTTCATTCTGGAGATATACGTATTTTGTTTTTCATACTAGGAGAGATTGCATTCATTTTATTTATTCATTTATTATATTTTTGCTTATGAGTAATTCTTGCAGTAAATATTCTCTGGTAAGTTACTGTGAATATTTCAGGTAAACAAAATTTTCCTCACCTGGATTTTAATATTTCTATAAAGTAAATATTGAATTAACTAATGAATTCTTGCAAACAAAATATTTATATTTGCTCACTCGTTAGCCAAACATGGCCAGCAAACTAACCTTTAAAGTCACCAATTTTGATGGCGAACCCAGTTTGTTGGATTTTTTTTCAATCAGTTACGAACATTAACCCGCGTACAAAAATGGAAACAGGAAGAAAAAATTCAGTTTTTGGGTGGAAAGTTATCAGGCCCAGCGTTAACCTTTTTCACGCAAAACCCTGAAATTTACAAATCTAACGATTTGGATTTCGTCGAGAAAGAATTTAGAGCGTTTTTCGCTCCCCCGAGTAAAACTGCTGCGCTTGTTGAATTTAATAATTTGTTATTATTACCAGAGGAATCAATTAGAAATTTAGCGCATCGTATTAACACACTCACTGCTCGCGTACATGACACTATAACAGATAGAAGGGCCCTTGATAACATAAAATTTACCAAATTTATTTCTGCAATCCCCTTCAAATTTAAGAATTAAAATACAGGAAGAAGGAATTTCCAATTACAAACAAGCGGTAAATAGGGCACAAGCACTTCAAGAGATCATGCAGAATGAGAAAATCTTGCAGCACTGCGCATCATCTAGCTCCGCAGACTCGATCGCTCTGCAGTTGAAATCTCTAAATGAAAAAATTAATGCCTTGTCGTTAACAGGTAGCGATGGCAAAAATAACACCCATAATCAACCCTCTCGCCCACAAAACTCGCATGACCAGTTTAAAAAGACTTCAAAAAGACACACTGGTCATAGCTATTACCGCACTAATAAACAAAAAAAATCGAGTTGTCCACCCACGTGTCAGTTGTGTTCTAAACGTGGCCACACTGCAAAATTTTGTTTTAAATAGAGAAGATCTAATGCGAATAGAGGTGGATATCAAAATTACAAATTCAATCCAAATTTTCGCAGAAAAGGTAATCAGAAAGGGGAATCTTTAAACTATTAAGGAGATGTAATTTAGCTGATGGCTTTGCATCTCAGGATAACATTTTAACATCAGCAACGTGCCCTACATTCCCATGGTCGTTCGACGAAACTCTTCCAAAAATTTCTATGGAAAGACTAGTCAATTTGGTCGCTTCACAGACCACAACAAACATAAAAATGACCAGGAATGGGTCGTCACAAACAGTGCACAGATCAACTCACAGTTCATCGCAAACTGTATCGCCAAGTGACGAAAAGAAAGTTGAGGTTATTTCAAATGTGAATAATAGTTCCCCAACACTTCCCCTTATAAAAGCCTCTATAGCAAGAACTGACACAGTTTTACTTCTGGATACAGGGTCGACAGTTTTCCTTTTATCACAGTCCCTTTTCGATTCTATTAAGGATAAACTTAAATATAAAAGATTAGGCACAACAGTTACCCTTAAAACCGTAAATTCCGATGTTGATTTCACCGCATGTATAAAAGCATCAATCAGAATTCACCACAAATCTTTCAGTCACAATTTTTATATTGTTGACATTCCCGATACGTCTAGTTATCAAGGTATATTAGGATTCGATTTTATACACAAACACAGGATCATAATTGATGTTCACAAAAATAGAATGTCAACAAATAAATTTCATGTGTTGACGGCGCGTCAGCTGATGGCAAAGACATATATCTTCTAAGTGAACATGTAAACTCTCCTTCAAAACGATTCACCTTGCACATAAATTAAAACTTGAACCACATGAGAAAACATGGATTTCTATCGACACTGATTCTTTAAATCCTTCAATGCAGTACTGTTTTGAAAGTACTATTTCTAATAAACAAATTATTTGTTATGACAGTCTGCTAGGTAACAATAATGATGTTGAATCGGTCGATCAGGAAAATCATAACAAACACCTACAAAAATCGCATGTATTCTTGCAAAATTCTTACAAAATTCTTCTAACAAACCCGTACACATAAACAAAAATGCACGAATAGGAATTTTATATGAAGTTTCGGAAATTATGGAACAATTTAAAAATGACAATTTTTCACACACCATGATGTCATGCGATAACATCAACAACTTCAATATTCAACCTCATGATAATTTACAGCAGTTTATTTGCAATTACATTCAAGCTTCAGATGAGGTCTTAAAAAAAAGAAAGGAAGATTTAACAATACAAGACTTCAAATTGGAACATCTAGACACGCAAGAAGCAAAAACCTTAAGCACATTATTGTTAAAATACTACAGTTCTTTTTCTAAATCAATGAAAACATTAGGTCACACAGACAAGGTTGTTCCAAATCTCAAATTCATTAATGACTACCCAATCAAAACACTACCTTTTCCGGTACCACAATCATTACACCAAGAAATGAAAGAGAAAATAAATCAACTTCTTGAAGCAAATATTATTGAACGTAACTGTTCAGAATGGGCGTGTCCTATTTTGCTGGTTAGAAAGAAGTCTGATGGGTCTGCAAAACAGAAGTACAGACTCGCTCTTGATTTTCGAATGCTAAATTCCGTCTTACAAGGATCTTCATATCCACTTCCCAAAATACAGACCATTATTTCAAATTTATCTGCATATAAATATTTCACTTCGTTAGATTTTCAACATGCCTATCATCAGATAAATTTACCTGAAAAATATCAGGATCCACATACATTCACATGCATTTATGGTACTTTTCGTTTTAAAAGATTGGTTTTCGGATTAAAGAATAGCAGTAGTTTCTTTCAAAATTTAATGGACACCATTATTCATGAATTAGAAATAGAAGGTATTTTTGCATACCAAGACGATTTAATATTTGGCTCTAATTCTTTTGTTGAAACATGTGCAAAATTACAGAAAATATTGGAAATTTTATCGAAATATAACTTAACGCTCTCGCCTAACAAATGTTCGTTTCACAAAACTGCTGTAGACTACTTAGGTTTTTACATTCAAAATCATTCCATTTCTCCCGTCCAATCAAACATTGTCAAAATAAATTCTTTTCCTACACCGACAACAAAAAGACAATTAAAAAGGTTTATTGGTCTGGTCACATTTTACAAATCTATTGTACCTTCATTTTCAAAACTTATCCAACCACTTATCCACCTCACTACACCAAAAACAACATTTAAATGGACTCAAAATTTCAAAAATTATTTGATCAAATGCAACAGGTGTTCTTTAATTCTCCCATGGTTCGTTTACCCGATTGGTCTAAAACTTTTTACGTAAACACGGATGCGTCAATTATAGCCATAGGAAGTGCTCTGTTACAGGAACATGAAGGACAATTACTTCCCATTGCATTTTTTTCAAAATCGCTTAAACAGTCTGAAAAACGCTATCCGGCACTAAAACTAGAATTAATGGCTATTTACAAATCAGTAATTGCTTTTAAATACTACCTATATAACAGAAAGTTTGTAATTTTATCCGATAGTGCTCCTTTAAAAAAATACAAGAAAACAACTAATCCCGCTGATATAACAACTAGATGGTTAACAGAATTATCAGAATATACATACACTTTTGATCACATTCCCGGTTCTTTTAATGTACTTTCAGATTATTTGTCCAGATGTTCTTTCGAGAAAAACACAGTTGATTTAAATTCCAACCCAGAGCTTATCAATGAACCATATGCTTTGCCAATTGTTGATAATGACCTGCCAGACACTAATAATAATCATTTATCACACAGTACACATTCTATAAATTTCTTAGTTATTGGTAACAAGGATCAAAAACACCCTTTATTGGAAATATCAAATGAAACATTTGTAAACGAACAAAAGAAAGACACAAAATTATCCGAAATTTACAACGAAATTATGCAAAATGGCTCATCGAAACAATTCCCTATGTACTTCATTCACCCTGATTCAAAGGTTTTAATGTTAAAAAAAGAAAATATTTGTAATGACACCTTTTCTTACCACATTATTGTCCCAAATTCATTAAAAGCGAAAGTTCTAACAATATGTCATTTTTCGCATTTTGTATTAACAAAAACTTATGCATTTGTCACAAAAAAATATTTTTGGAAAGGAATGTATGCTGACACTTTAAATTTTGTAGCGTCTTGCACAAAATGTTTACAAGCAAAACATCACAAAACTCCACTTGCTCCACTACAACCTACATACACACCTACGCATCCAGGAGACACAGTCAGTGTTGATTTGGTCGGTCCCTTTAGTAATGGACAGTCGATATTGACAGTAATTGACCATTTTTCTCGACACCTAGAACTCTTCCCTTTGCGTACCATCACTTCTGACAAGATAATTAAATGTTTATTCAGTTACATAACTATCTTTGGAAGACGTTCTGTAATATTATCAGATCTGGGAAAACAATTCACTTCACACATATATGACAAATTTAATGACACGTTAGGTATAAAAGTACGTCATTCCAGCGTTGCGAGGCCACAAAGTAATGCCGTGTCTGAGCGCGTTAATAAATCAATTAAATACTCTGTTTCAACTTTACTTCAAGAAGGTCACACTTTTGAAAATGCTTTATCAATTCATAAATCTCTTTATAATGGATCTCTACATTCCTACATAAAATATTCTCCCAACTTGCTTCACTTTGGAAGAGAACTGTCCTTAATATTTGATACTTTTGACCATAATGTCAATCAAGTTCTAGACAAAGATTTTGAAGCTTACAAATTGTTACAGGATTTAAATTCTATTTACAGGAAAGCATACAATAATATCAAAGACTCTCAAAACAAAAGGAATGATCATTTTCAAAAACGTGCTAAACTAAGAAAAATTATGAATAAAGATATTGTATATTTAAAATCTATAGATAAGTTTAAGCCAAAATATTCTGGACCTTACATTGTTATACACAAATATTCACCTGTCTCTGTTTCCATCAAACGCTTACATGCACCTGATGACTCTGCTTTTAGAGTACACATTGATAGGTTAATCATCGCTCCACCAAGAAGCGATCACTTACTTACAAGTCATGATGGTTATAATAATATTAACTTTCCAAATCATTCAACACGTTATAATTTAAGACCTAGAAAATAGCTTATAATTTTATAATTGTTGTATTTTGTGCAAATTTTTGGTTTTGTTCACACTTGGGTATATTGGATGCATACAATATACTGATGTTAAATTTGATGTTTCCTTGTGAAAATCTCGGCTGGTTCAAGTTATTTCATTGAGGGAATCTCGGATATGGCAGTCTTGTTGTGAACATTATCTTTTATATTTATGGGGTGTTTGCACATACATACATTTTTTTTAAATTTTTCTCCTTCTTAAATTTTTGTCATGTCATAGGTATTTTTTTTAATCTCATATAGAGATTTATAAACATAATTATAGTAACATTAATTGCACTAAAATAATCGTTCCTCTTAAAGTCAGTTTTTTTAAATTTTAATAATGCTAATTAAGTAAATATTTTTACCTCATGACTTAACATATTTTACCGAACTTGACAAAACTCTCCATCATTACTCTAGGATTGACTTTTATTCAACATACACTAGGCGTATATATTTTTTTATTTTTCCAATTATTCCCTTTCTGAGTGGTGATCTGTTCAAAATTATAGTCCTTAGGATCTTCCACCCCATTGTAATGAGAGACACATTCGAATTGGCATTCCAGTTCACCTTAAATCCCCTGTCAAAATGAGTATACGAGACTGCTCCTCAGTTTGTTGTATTACTGCTGCGGGAGCAACGGGGTGGGGTCTATGTTGTGACAACAATATGGACCTCGCCCTAAATATTCCCTCCACAAATAAGGCAATAGTCCTAAACTTGCGCCATTACACTAGTCCTTAGACAAGATTTAGGGCAGGATTTTTTTTTTGGATTGTGCGTCACTTTCCCTATCCTGTCCTGTGCGAATGCACAAATTTTTACCATTTTTAAACATAAATTTCATCCATTTTTTTATCTTCATCACTTTTTCATATTTCATTTTTACACATATATAACTATAACTGTAACTGTAACTGTATTTTATATTTTATATCCTGTATTTGCATTTATATATTTGATGTTTATTTTATGTAAGAGTATATATCATTATTTTGCATTCTGTTCGAACAATGAAAATTTTATTGCATTGTAGTTGCAACTTAACAAAAGCTTATATGTTCAGAGTTATGAACATTTTAAAATTCATTTTGCATGCTTATGACCAGCTGTCAGTAAAATAAATATTAGTTGATGATAATGCAACTTTTCTGGTCATAATTTGGTCATCAATATATATGTAGAGTCAGTAAACTACTATATGTTCCGGAACAGCAAGAAAAGCAACTGCAAAAACTTCTACATCTACAAAAAAAAAACTGTTAAGAAGCCGTGGACTTAAGAAATAAACTATAGTGTACACTATGATGACCAGTTGCAGAAAAATTTTGGTATACCATTTTTGATATTTGTATGTGTTTATATTTTTATCTTATATTATGCATTGATTATATGTAAACTTTCAGACGAGTATACCTGCAATTTAAACCCTTCAAATTATGATTTTATCTGAGCAAACGGGGGAAATATATTATATGAGAATCATATTTTAAATTTTTAACCTCCCCTATTCTTCATTTAAATTATATTTTCCCCTTCCTTTTTCAAAATTTAACTCAGTTATCTATAACTACAAACAATAATCCCGCCGTAATTTATACTCTTTCCCTTTTCATATTCACTTATGCTGGATTGTTAATATCTCACGGCCTTTCAATTAAAATAAAAAGAAAAGAATTAAATCAGCACAGATGCCTTTTGGTAATTTTAATTTCCGAAGCCGAGCTTAAAACATAATACATTCGTAATGCATTTTTTGCGGCCGCAGGATAACTTAAATCCTGTACATCTTTTCATCCAGCACAGATACAATGTCCATACTTGGTCTTAATAATAACTCAATCACTCACACCCATGTCTAAAAATACATTCTGATTGTTAAATGCACAAGTTGTTTTGTCTCTTGAAATACCATTCACATGGGAAAATATTTGTCGGTTATAATCTTCATGGCGATATTAAATTTTGAAATGAAGTGCATTCTTATGCCAATAATCTAGCAACCTGGCTCGGTAAATACCATTAGTTATGCGGCATTCCGTCTGAAAGTATTCTCGCTTAGACACTCTGTAGCAACCCTATTTTGGCGAGATTCTTGTCAGTGCAACTCCAAGTTGTGTCGTGGAAACATCCCACCCAGCTCCTTGCCTTGCTGCTGTCAATATCATCTCTCCCTGCTATGTTGCCCCTCCTCGGTACTTCCCCGTGTGTGGAGAGATTTCAAAAACTTTACCCGGCATAAGCCCGGTCATTATGAACCTGGATTTATTTCTTATGCTTTGGTATCCTGAATAAAAGCATTGTATTGACTTATCATGTGTACCTATTAATTAGCCATCAAATCTCACGAAACACCAAGGTAATATCTCCACTTCAATATGGAAAATCTTCTTCATAGTACTCTAGCATGCAAAACTGCACTGACACCTTTTCGAAAAGTTAGTTTCTATTTCTTTTTCTTATTGAAGAAACATAATTATGTTAGAAAACATGACACTCATTTTGAGCTTTTGGAAGGCTCCAAACCCTCTCCTTTCCATCTGTAAAAAAATATCACCCAGCAGGTGTGTCTGACTCTTTGTTGTACATTAACATTGCATCTAGAATAAAAAACGCAAAACTATGTATAATAAAATAATAATAGTAAATAAAAGTTCTAAAAAATAAAGAAAAAGAGTCTTTGAAATACGTTTGAAGCATATTGCAACTGGAAAACTATATTTAAGAATCAAACGCTGTCTTTCCTTGCTTAGATATTGCTTGGGGAGTGATTTAAAGAAAATACGTTCAAAAAACAAACTTCGTACCCAGTGAATTTAAATAAAAAACGATTTGGAGCAAACGAAACGTATGACTTTGGAAATATGTAGGAGGACATTTTTAAAAAACGAAAAATGAATGATTGGAAAGCGCATATAAATTTTCGTATATTTTCATGTGGAATATTAAATTGTTCAATCCATATTAAAAAATTGTCATCGAATGGAAATATTTTGTAAAATAAATAAATTTCATACATAAATCATATACATAATTTATAGTAATTTATGTTTCTTGTTTTGTGAATGATAAATTTTGGCATCTAGCCAAGTTTAGCAGTTTTATTTAAAGAATAGCTGTAGATGCGCTAAATTCTATTGTCTTTCTACAAAACAAAATTATACATTTTTAATGGAAATAAAATCATTATCAAAAATTGAATCTGATGTTTTAAAATTTAAAAAGAAGAATATAATACATAAATTTTCCACAAATTAAAAAGTTAAATAACATAACCTAATCTGGCAAACCTAGTTAATTGTAAACCAGCAATTAATTAAAACAGTTTTCTATTTATAGAATGAATATATTAGGTCATAGCATAATTAATGAAAGCGAAGTAGCCTTATTTTTTAAATTGATTTTTTTATGCATTAAGTTTCCCCTCCACGGTCTAATGGAACGCATTAATTCAGATAAATGTTTCGTAAATACGATAATTTAAGAGTTATATGAACACTATTATAAATACAATGCACAGTATCTTAATTTAAAAATTAAATTTTCTTTATAATTTTGTAATACATACTAAAGGAATAGGGATTGAGGTCTTTATTACCTTGTCAGGATTTCATTGAAAATTAATTTGATAATACGGTATTAATTTTAACAGATGTAGAATGAAGCACATTACGTATTTTGTCCAAAAAATTCAAAAGTTAACATGTATTTCTTATACATTCTTTATGTATAACTAGCGGCCCGTCCCGGCTTTGCACGGGTAGACAATGTAATTTTTTTAGTACATTTGTTTTCCTGAATTTCGCGCTCCTACCAAAAACTGTTGCTGAGATATGGCGAAATGACCTAAAACTTTCGAATCCCCCTTTAACCATCTTCGGGTGGGGGGGGGGATTTCTAAATTCAGTGAAATACGTGTTTAATCATTTGTTTAGTAGATTTGTTTTCCTGAATTTCGCGCACCTATATAAAACAGCTGCTGAGATATGGCGATATGTCCTAAAATTTTCGAAACCGCCCTCTTTAAGACCCTTCGAAGGGAATTTTTAAAATCACTGAAATGCGTAATTATCCATTTTTTAGTAGATGTGTTTTTCTGAATTTCACGCTCCTACCTAAATCTGCTGCTGAGATACGGCGAAATGACCCAAAACTTTTGAATACCCCTTTAACCACCTTCTGGGGGGAATTTCCAAAATCGCCGAAATACGCGTTTAACCAATTTTTTAGTAGATTTGTTTTAATTAATTTCGCCCTCCTACAGAATAGCTGAGATATGGCGAAATGACCTAAAAAATTCAACCCCCCCATTTAACCAACTTCTGGGGGGGGGGGGGGGAGAATTTCCAAAATTGCTGAAATATGTGTTTTATTCATTTTTAGTAGATTTGGTTTCCTGATTTTTGTGCTCCTAACTAAAACTGCTGCTGAGATATGACGAAATGATCTAAAACATTCGATCCCCCTTTTAACTCCCTTTGGGGGGAAATTTCTAAAATCGCTGAAATACGTGTTTAACCAATTTTTTTTAGTAGATTTGCTTTCCTTAATTTCGCGCTCCTACATAAAACTGCTGCTGAGATATGGCGAAATGACCTAAAACATTTGACCACCCTCTTTAACCACCTTCAGGGGGAATTTCTAAAATCGTTGAAATAGGTGTTTAATCATTTTTTTAGTAGATTTGTTTTCCTTATTTTCGCGCTCCTACCTATAACTGCTGCTGAGATACGGCGAAATGACCTAAAACATTCGACCACCCCCTTTAACACCCTTCGGGAGGGGGGGGAGGGAATTTCAAAAATTGCTGAAATACGTGTTTAATCATTTTTTAGTAGCTTTGTTTTCCCTATTTTCGCACTCCTACCTATAACTGCTGCTGAGATATGACAAAATGACCTAAAACATTCGACCACCCCCTTTAACCCCTTTCTGGGGGAATTTCTGAAATCGCTAAAATATGTGTTTAATCATTTTTTTAGTAGCTTTGTTTTTCCTATTTTCGCACTCCTACCTATAACTGCTGCTGAGATATGGCGAAATTACCTAAAACATTCGACCACCCCCCTTTAACCCCCTTCTGGGGGGAATTTCCAAAATCGCTGAAATAGGTGTTTAATCATTTTTTTAGTAGATTTGTTTTCTGGAATTTCAAGCTCCTACCTATAACTGCTTCTGAGATATGGCAAAATGACCTAAAACATTCGAACCCCCCTTTAACCCCCTTCGGGGGGGGGAATTTTCAAAAATCCCTTCTTATTGCTTGCCTAGGCCATAACAGCAATCTACAATCCAAATTGCGTGACCCTGACTTCAGTAGTTTCGGCTGGGCGTTGATGAGTCACCCAGTCAGTCAGTCAGTCACCGTTTCCCCTTTATATAATAGTATAGATTACTGTGGGGTCTACCAATCTGACTTGCCCCATTTGTTCCCTTGCCATTTTAAACTGAATATAGGCTAATTGTAAATGGGCTATTTATCACGAATACAAAACAAAGATTGCAAATGAATAGAATTGATTAAGAACTTCATAATCACATGTAACATTGTTAGAAACAGAGTTAACCCTTTCCGACACAGTGGTCCGACTCCGGGCACACCTAATTTTAATTCCAAACTTGCATTCGACACCAAGAATATTTAATAAAATTTTGTTTCTACAATGAAAGCTTAAAATAAGGAGTTCTTATTTTCTAAAAAAGTCCTTTTTAAATTCCGGTGTCAGTCAGTATTTTCTCATTTTACGAACAGACTTTGTCTGTGCCGGAAAGGGTTAACCCATTCACGGTCAGGCTGTTTTCATATTTTTTACTTGGAAAGGGTTGACGAGGACGTGCTCAAAATCTTTATAAATGGTCAAGAGTTTCACATTGTAAAAAGTTTAGCAGTAACATGGTGAAATTGCTTTCCCCCCTGTAAAACACCTTCGGTAATGAATGGCCTATTGAAGTCCATTGTGGGTGCATCTGGTCAGACTTGTCAAGTGCAGGTTCTCAGCGTGATTGATTTGCCCACCCCATTATAATCCCCTTTCGAAAAATTCCTTGCACTGTCTAAACAGATGGGTGACATTCTATTCACATAGAAGGAAAGAAACATAAAGGAAAGAAAAGTAAAAAAAATAGAAAATGTTATATTTCCATTTGATTTTAAAAACTATCAAATAATAAATTCTAAACTATTTCGTAAATAACTTGCATTATATTAATGAGTTACAATCTAATGTATTTTAATATTTTATCCCAGTAGGGATATTTAATGAAACACTACATCTCATTCCTCGAATAAAACTTGATTATTTACTATATCATCACTGTAAATATAAGCTAGCGAAATAAAATCTTCTAATATGTGGTATCAGATTCAGTTAAATTCAGATATATAATTTTTTTTAATTAAATTAAACCTACAAGGAATAAGTCTTTACGTATCTAAGATGCCTCAGATTGCAGACTTTCTAAATAAGATAATTGTAAAACAAATGGTTGTTATTTTTGTATTGTTATTTACTTCCATTTCTTTCTTTTCTTTTCTCTCTTTTTTCTTTTTTGAACAATTTATTTATTTATTTTGTAGCTTCGGGATAATACGTCTCTTCAGGGATCGTGTTTTAGGTAGCTTTCAATACAAACTAGTCGTTGGGGGCTACCGTAATACTTACCCATCATGTATACGTATAATGTAAAATATTAAAATAAAAATGTGTAAACTACTTATAAAATGCATTGCAATTCAAATAAAATCGTGGCTTGATGAAGTCATAAAAAGGCTCGATTACTGAATTGCTTGAAAGAGGTTTTTCCTTATAACTCCAAAAATAATACTCCTATTAACTAGCATTTTATTGCATCTGATTAAGCGTCAAATTTCCAATTAAAATATATCTTTGAAGTGAAATTTGGATGAAATACAGGGTCATGAAAAATCGAAGAGTGTGGAAAATAGGATTACAAAAATCTCGGCAACTCATTATCCGATCGACTTCATGTTTTATGCAAAATTTGTTTTTTTTATTGTTTTTTATATTTACTACTTAAAATAAACAATTTCGAAAATTTTTATATACCTTTCATCAGAACGAATATTTCGAGAGTCCGAAAAAAAAAATGTTCCGGTTAATCGAGGTTATTGAAATGAAATAGGCTTCTTCCCATTATTACATACTAAGTACATACCAAATTGCAAGTCTCTATCTCAATTTGTTCGGGAGATAGAGCGTTTACAGACACACACACAGACGGCAAATTTCTTTTTCTAAAAATATGTTCTTCGGAATCTCCAGTGTCTGAAACGTGTAAATCCGTCAAAAATTCTTTTTCGATTTACAAAACGATTACAAGACTTACAAGTAATAATGCTACTTATTTCTAATTGTCCGTAACTCAAAATTAGTAACAAATCCACAGATCGGATCGGATCCATTTGGATCGGATCGGATCAATTTGGGCCCTAAGTAGGCCCCAAATTGTTCCTGGATCGACCCCTGATATATATATATATATATATATATATATATATATATATATATATATAAATGAAAACCCATGTGAAGAACCCATGTAAAGGCAGAAGATCTTTCAGAACATACTCCCAAAGTCAGCGTTTTTATCCGAAATCCGAGGCAGCAGAGCAAGAAAGGGGAAAAATCGTGTCGTCAGGTGATACGAATCGCTTATAACTCGATAAACAGTCAAAATATATTTTACGTGTATATACGCTGTTTTTGTGATGTAATTTTACAGTCATTTCTGAATACTGGGTAGAATGTATAGACCGGTATAGATGTCGATCTTAGCAGAAAACTTTGCAACTTTGCTGCCAGCTTGGTGACATTGTGTGCGAAATTTAGTGTCAAACACTTATGTGTAAAAATCCAGAAATTAAAATTTTATAAACTTCTTTAACTGAATTATGGTCTAGATTATGCGTGATGAAGTCATAAGATTTTTCACGAAAACAAAGATTTAAATAAGATTGTTCAACATTGAATGAGTGAATGAAGTGGTCATCCATTGATTTCGATTTTAGAGACTTAATCGACACCTTGCATTTAATTCTTTATATAAGTTTTTTCTAAGAAAATGGCTTGCTTTGTTGAAGACTAAGCTTTGTGTCTAAACTTTTTTTGCATCATGCTTATTAATATACGCGTTTTTGTGAATTTTGTCATACGAGTGGTGATCTGTGGGCAATGACTGCTCAATATTATCAACAGAAAGAAAAAAAAGATTTACATTAGACTTTATTCATAAATTTTTTGTAAGAGTAAGAAAATATGAAAATTTCGCGACAATATTTTCATAATGTTGGAAAGTGTTTCACAATCTAAGAACGGCACGACATTAATATTTCTTGTTAAAGTATTATAAGTAAAATTTCAAGCCTTGTTTTAAAACACGAAAAGATTTCATAGGTTAATGAAATATTTTAAATGACCAAAATAAATTGTGTGTGTGTGTGTTTTTTTTTTAAATAAATAGTTTTAATTTACCTATTTTATGTTCGTTTATATTAATAAAGCATTCAAGTATTAAAAAAGGATTTTAGACAAGTTTAAAAAAGATACAGAGAATTATTTTAGAGAAATAATTTAATAAATAATAAATAAATTTAATTAAAACAAGAACGAAAAATCATGCGTCAAGCATAGATTATGTAGCACTTTCCAACGCTTCAAAAATAATTTTACAAAACATACCGTTTAATAAACTAAAAGATAACATCTAAGTAAACAATTTGGAAAACGCATAACATATTTAAAAACATAATTTCAGGAATTTCCAACAGATACAATATTCGGAAAAATATCCGAATACTTTTATGTAGCCCTGTATATGATCTATAGATTTGTATATATACATAGGATGCTAAATTTTAGTTTACTTAGGAAACGCGTAGCACCGTTTAAATTCTCCTTCTGGAGTTTCTGTCAATAAACGGAAATGTGTTCGCGAACTTTTGTGCTGCCCTGTATAGGATCTACAGAATTTATATACACCACGTAATAGACAAAAAGCTAGTTAAGATTAAAATCGCGTTTAGTAACTTAAAGCGCACTTCCAGGAATTATTGTTAACAGACAGTAGAGAATTCTTTTGTGTGTCCCTGTAAATGAACGATGACTGCTATACACACACTATTCTGTAGTAAGCCTCTTGTAATGCACCTTAGTAATATATATATACTTCAATGCGTTTAAAATAGTGGAACATTATTTAAATAAGCCGCAGACGATTTTTCTCCATAGACGTAATGTAACGGAAATATTTTGACTGTCCCTGTAAAGTAACTCTAAGTGCTATACACCTACTATTCCATATTAAGCTTCTTCTAATGCATCTTAGTGATCTATATAAATTTCAATGCGTTTACAATAGTGAAACATTTTTAAAATAAACCGCAAATGATTTTTCCCCATAGACCGCAATGTAACGGAATTCTTTTGAGTGTCCCTGTAAGAAAACTATAAGTGCTACACACTTCAGTTGAAATAGGGAACGTGCCATAGATAACGACAATAACATATAAAAATTGCAGAGCAATCTGAGCATATTTACGGGAGTTAGAGCACGGACAGACGGCCAGACGGCCATCCGGCCAGACGGCCATCCGGCCAGACGGCCATCCGGCCAGACGGCCATCCGGCCATACGGCCAGACAAACCGAAGTCATAAGCACTTTTCAACTAGGTTGGAAAGTGCTAAAAAGCCATATCATAACATAATGTAACATAAATAAAACCCATCGTGAAAATAAAAAAAAATGATTAACTAAAAAAGAATATTCTGTATAAATTATTAAAATGAAAGTTCTATGTTCAAAATCAGAAAACATTTTGTCTTTTTAAAAATACAAAAAAGAAAGAAAAGGAAAAGAAAAAAGAAAGAAAAAAAATCATATTTATTTGGGAATCACACAACAACAGTGAAGTGACTATTAACAATATTCTCAAGGCGAAACTCTATTTTCTAACACAACCACAAATACATTTTTATTCTTAAATGCACTAAAGTCAAATCCACTTATCAAAAAATGAAAAATGGTGTTCGATTCTAAATCCTTTCAATAATCATGCCTGAGAATTTAATGTTTGTATATGTAAAAACAAGTCCGTGAATCTATTATAAAGTTTCGCATAGTTCAGCGGGTAAAAATGTTTTTTTCTACAAACAACATTAATTGAATATTGTTTGTAAATTTTTGTACGTATATTCAAATTAATAAATTTAGGAAACATTAACTAAAACTGAAACAATTAGTATTCATGACTATATAAAGTTCATTAGTTTTCCTAATACACTTTACTCCTATACTAGCCTTCCACTGAAAAATTTTAATGCTCTTTTAACATTTTTATTAAATTTCCAATTTTTTTTTCGTTTCACTAGAAATCATCTTTATTCTGAGAAATCCCTTCGAGATATTGCAATTCTAAGTGATACTGATTTCACAAACTTTTATCGTTTAAAACGGTGTAAAAAAAGACGTCAAAGGATATTTTCCACATTTGTTGAAAAGCCCCTAAAAGCCCAGAATTATAGCAACCTTGCCACGTTAACAATGACAAAAATACATAGTTGTAAAACATAATATTTGCTTGTTTTGGGGAACCTGTCTGTCAAGCCATGAAATAGTGAAACAACCGCGCCAGATTACAGTAAATTTCATCTGTGACAGTGACAGTTGTACAAAGAAAACCATTTTCACAAGCAACAGCTAATCCGTTTGAGTCAAATAGTTTACAGGATAATGTTTAAACTATTATTTTCTAAAGCCGTTAATTTGAGTCATTGAGGAGGCGGTAAAGTGGATTTCTAGAGAGCAACAAAGACAGAAATGTCTTACGCCGCAATCGCAATCTCCATATCTTTTGGATTGAGAAAAAAAAAGTTTTATACAAGGGTCTTTGGGATGGGTGTCTATGATTTCGGTCTTGTCTGAAAAAAGAAGTTAAAAAAAAGGAGATAAAGAAAAGTACGGACATTTTAAAATGTTTTGATGAGGGATCGAGTCGATCATACTCGGAAGGGCAAAAATATTTCCAGAATCCCCCCCCCCCCCCAGCTGCGGGCCTGTAACTTTTGCTGAAATGTTAAAAAAATGCGAGCAATTGGACTAATAAAACCATCTACAACTGCTTGCAGTCTTTAATTTAATCCCAACAATTATAATGGTAATTTTGAACATAGTGATCAACTGAATGTCTCTAAAAATGCAAAATTTGAGCATAATTTTCTTACATAAAATCAATTCTTCAAGATATATTTAAGGCTCTTACAAATATTGAGGAGTATTAAAATTTAATCAATCAATTTTATTGGTGTTCAGTGAAAGCACTAATAAAGTGAAAGTACTAATTCAGTGAAAGTACTAATCATCATTTTCCTTTTAGTTCTAACAGGGCGTCTTTATAAAAACTAAAGGAAAATTATGATGACACCTGTACATGCCTTTGAATTAATTGATCAAAAACTTGATTTCTTCTTCCATTACGAAAATGGTGCTATTATATTTAAAAATATCAAACCAAATGTGAATGTTAAATAATGTCTGTGAGGTAATGTCTGTGAAGTAATATTTCCGGTCTTATCGTCTACATTTAGACATCCAAATACACATTTTTTACACAAATTATTTTTCTTTGGTTTCATATTCTAATAAATAATCTGCAATTTCTTTCTCTTTTTAAGAGTAAAAATTGTAAATTCCTATTATTTTTTAATCACTTATTCGTGTAATTTTACAAATCTGACAAAATGTAATAAAAATATGATTTTTATCAGATTTATTTATATTGTACACTCTTTATATATTTATTTAATAATGAAAAATTCTGATTATTTATAAGAAATAAATTAAATTTCATTGTATAATTCTAGAAAGTTAAAAAAAAATTTCCATCTGCATATATAATTCTAAGAAAGTTAAACTAATATTCCATCAATACATAATAATTATTCTACTATGTACTCTGAATCAATTAACATTCTTGAGCTTGCCTATAAATGTAACCTGTCTATATTGATACTTTTTCTGGTCCCTTCAGTATTGTTATAGACAGGTTTCACTGTTTTATTTATAAAGTTATGCTATAATTGGTATAGCAACAACAGTAAATTAGTAAATAATTTTTGAAGTGTAATATTAATTTGGTATTATTAATATTATTTGGGTATTATTATATTTGTTACTATTACAAAGCAAAAGTGCTGTAAGTATAAAAA
The DNA here is from genome assembly GCA_963931845.1 of Maratus michaelseni. Lineage (NCBI taxonomy): Eukaryota > Metazoa > Arthropoda > Arachnida > Araneae > Salticidae > Maratus > Maratus michaelseni. Next base: position 6,483,526 of record OZ007591.1, read on the forward strand.
AGAAAAAAAGAAAAAAAAGGAAGAAAAATCGATTTTAGTTATTTAATAATATATTTAAACAAAATAAATTGAAATACTGTTAGAAAAATAAAAACATATGTATTCATTAAAAAAAAAATAAATTTAACATGGCAAAACATTTTAAATAATAATAATTAATGTAATGGATTAGAATCGTATGGACGAGAGTTTTAAAATAAAATAATAACTAAAAAATGATATTCTATGAAGTTGCTTCCTTTTTGAAATACAATGTCATTCTTAGCCTGTACAGAAAACGAAATTCTCTGAGACATTTTCTAACCAAATCTGTAAGGCATTCAACTAAAATACAAATAATCTAATTGACAAATGGTCCACCTGTACAACCATTGTATATGTGGGAAGGGGGAGTGTGCTGATAAACGCCTTCTTTACCGCCCAGTCTGGGGGGTGAGAAAAACGCACATAGACGGTCATGACCACTTAGAAGTAGAAAATCTGAACCGTTCATACGCGCTCCTGACCATTTAGAAGTAAAAAATCCTGACCGTCTATAAGCGCCCATGACCATTTAGAAGTAAAAAACTTTGACCGCGTATACGCGTTCATGACCATGAAAGGGTTAAGGCTGTTCTGAACTGGCTAATTTCTGACACATTTTTGCCTTTATTTTTGTTCGCAGATGCATGAAATTGGCAGGTGCTTTTATAACAAAACTGTGCAAGCAAACAATATTTTCCATTTTTCGAAAAGGCAGAAGATCATTCAGAAAATACTCTCAAAGTTGACGTTTAGAATATAATTTTCAACTCGGGAAAGGAAAAAAAAACTGCTTTCATGAAACAGTAATCGCTTATAAATCAAGATGTCGTACATGTATCGAAAAATGAAAATACAAAGCTGTTCGATTACAAATCACTTCAATAATCATACGTTTGCAAGATTCGTGCTTTTATTTTTAAAAATGGGTGGTAAATGTATCAGAAAGTTTAGCGTTGTTGAGCGGGAAAAAATATTTTCTTGAGAACTTCCTTAATACTATATCAAAACATGTATTTATTAAACATGATAAACAAAATCACTCACAGTTAGGCTTGGGAATGTTTTGTGTTTTACTTTGCAACCAGCTAATGATAAAAAAAAATGTTCAATACACGTGCTTGTTTATTGTGGTACTGCTATCTATAGTAATAAAAGACTGAAAATTTAACTGATTTATCGTTCAACAAAATCCCTTTATTCTGTTAGCCTCCATCATCCGCTATTAAACAAAAAAATTGCATTGAATTTTATTTTATACTCATGAAATTTGGTTAGCAGTAAAAGTGATACAGTAAAAGAATATCTGTTAATAACTTTACAAAATTCAACATACTTGCTTTCGGAAGATTCCAAAGTTTATTAATATAATAGTATATAACCCCGTCAAAAATGACAGATTGTTGATCTGCGTTTCTTTTTCATAAGACTTCATACAAACAAACAGCATGAAGACTTTATTATTGAAAGGTTTGTACTGTAAAAAAGTACATTTTAAAGATGACAAATGATTTCTACAAATAAAAATGATGAAGATATATATATATATATATATATATATATATATTACTCAGTATTAAATTTCGGAAGTAGTTCAACGATTGGACAAAACATTCAAATTAAATATTAACAAATAATCCATGTGCGAAAGTTTTTGTAAAAAAGTGTTATCAATGAGTTTCTAAGCCGATTGACTCCCCACATAACTCATTGTTTGATTACATAAGCAAAATTAAATGCAAATTACGTTGTACTATGTATTCCTTATATTTTAATTACGTTTGATAAGAAACAATCATTTTACAGCATATGACCCCTTATCCGGAATTCCAAAATTCGGAAAAACCCGAAGTCAGCAAAAAAATTTCGAAAATTTTCTAAATTTGTATATTTTTACAAAAATTTTAGAATTTTTGAAATTTTTCGAAAATTTTACCGATTTCTAATTATTTTTCAGTCCATTGTGTTTCAGTGTGTAATCACTAAAATATTGTTACTTCGGTAGCGGGTGAACACGCCCCCCCCCTTCTTCCCGAAATTAGAAACAAATCATTTTTCTCTCAAATTTTAGTTTAAAATTAATTTATATTACGATTCGTTTGAAACAAAAAATAGTTATATATTTATTTCATCAAGGGTGATTCTGTTCCGAATGTTCCTAAAAATTTAAGGCATTCGGTTTCGAAAATTTTAGTCTTCAGTCCAAAGATTCGAACATAACAAAATCTCGAATTTTGAGCGATCGTCGCCGAAAAAAACAATTATGTCTATCGTTCGAAGAAAAAGTAGACAATTTCTTCAAAGGATTGCGGAAACAACTTGAATTTTGTCAAAGGAGGAAAAAAAAAACGCAAATTTCGTCTCAGAATTGCGAAAAAACACTAATTTTGTTAACAAATCGCAGAAAATACACGATTTCCGAAAAAGGCTTGCGAAGAAAACGCAAATTTCTTCCAAGGACTCCGAAGTAATGTAAAATTTCTTCAAGGGATCAGAAAAAAAAAACACAAATTTGGTTAAAAAATCGGAAAAAACAAAAAAACGTGAATTTCGTTAAATAATCGCGGAAAAACATGAATTTCTCCAAAGGATCGCGAAAAAAATCGCAAATTTCTTCAAAGCACTGCAAAAAAATTTCTAATTTCGTTAAGGGATCGAGAAAAAAGTGGAATTTCGGTCAAAGGATCGAAGGAAAAAAAAAACAAAAAAAAACGCTAATTTCGTCAAAGAATCTCAGAAAAAAACTCGAATTTTGTCAAAGGATGGTAAATTAAAGGTAAATTTCGTCAAAGAATAGCAAAAAACGCAAATTTCCTCAAAGAATCGCAGAAAAATGCAAATTTCTTCAAAGGATCGCAAAAAGAAAACGCAAATTTCTTCACAGGACCACAAAGAAATTATATTTCGTCAAAGGATCGTCAAAGGACTCGGAAAGCCTTTGGTCCAGAGGATTTCGCATAATAGGTCCTGTACTGTATTTAAGATGGAAGCTAATTTCAAAATAGCCAGTAGATGGTGCCAATGTACTGGATTGATCACTCAAATTCTCCGTACGAAAGAATTCACCGCTATTTCTGAAAAGAAAAGTGCTGACAGAAACAAATATATACAGAAATGTTGATATACACGTTTTATATGAAATAGTTTTTGAAGGTTTTAAACAAAATTAAAATATTTAAAAGCTCTAATATGCTTTTACAAATATTTTAACAGCAGAATCGGGTGAAGCATAGCTTTTTCATTAAGCCTAACATGGCGTTTAACTATGGTCGATAAGCAGATCAGAGTGGTCGAGACCGGAGCCGTTACAGACGCTTTCTTGCCTTCGGATTTTATTATAAGTAAGATTTAAAGAAGACTTAATATTCTATAAATGCATCTTTAGGGATTCCATTACAAATGAGCCGGAATTGAATTTAAAGCTAAAAGAATTTCAAATATTTCGGGGTGTTATTTCAATGTTTTGCAATTCTTCACCTATCCTACAGAAAGAAATACAATGAACTGTGAAATGAGTTTTCGTTTTCAGGGCTTTTGTGGAACTTTCAAGGATATTACACTATTGTTTCTCTCACTTGATACTGTTCTTGACATTGATTGTGTATATCATATAGTAAACAATTGCATCGCCAGTATTAGCGACTCTTACTAGGGAACATAATCAACTGTTAGTTTTGGATTTCGTCACGAGTGGTATCGTTGGAAAGATTTTGTTATGAGGATAAAAAATATAGGAACTACCCATCCAAATCCAACTGATCACGAGATAGGAGCCAATCTCTTCCGTGATGTCATATATAAAGATTAATAAAAAATCCGAATTCGTCGAAGTTCGGAGTTGTCCGTGGTTTTCTTCGAACTTTGCCGTAAATACGGGTTAAGATCCCTTAGAAAGATCCCCACGGAGCTCATTCCCCTCTAGGGCTTATATCCCACGTGTAAATAATCGCCCGTCATAAAATCAACCAGCCAACCAGCCGAATTTGTCAAAAGTGTTATTGTTAGAAAGGTCTTGCCATGACAATAAAAGCTTGAGAATCCAACCGCTCATGCGGGGCGGCCTAATTTTTGCCGTGACGTCATATATAAAGCAAAATAAAAAAGAAATCGATTTCGTTAAAACTGGTAACACATGCTAATCCAATCGATCCACGAGATAGGGGTCAATGTATACCGCGACGTCGCGTATAAAGAAGAAAAAAGGCAAGGGAAAAACCCCATTATAATCTAATATCTCGTTATCATTGAGCTAGGGTAACCTTTAAATGAAAACATGCTTTCATTAATCAGTTAATCGTTAGTTGTTACCCATGGAAAGAACTTTCCAACCGTATCACTTTTGACGAAAGTAGGGTTATCTTTGTTTCTTTATGTATGACGTTATAACCGGTTCAGATAGGATAGTTAAGATATCTTAGACGGCGGAACTCACTGAGGGAGTACCAGAAACTCACTTAGTGAGTTCGAACTTTCTATTGCTAGATACAGCCAGTACCACTCACTCTGATTGGCTCTGGAGGCCGATTGGCTATTGAGGTTGCCTTAAACGTATGCGCATGCGCACATTCCATGTTTGTTCAGATCTGGGCCACAGTGATGTTCAGTGAGTTATCTTAGACGAGTTTTGCGGTGTGGACATGTATTCAATTCGGGAGGGTACAACCTGAAAAATGGCGGTATAAGATATCTTAAATGTCCGATGTGAACAGGGTATTACAGACGAAATTTGTCCATATGTCCTGAATGGATCCAGGCGGGTAGTTTCTATACTTTTTACTTGATACTCATGACAAGAACTTTCCCACGGTACCACACTTGATAAAATTGATCTATTCTTTATTTTTCTTTATGTATAACGTCACGGAATAAATTACCCCATATCTCGTGAACGAGTGGATTCAAGGGGGGGGGGGTAGTTTCTATATATTTCTTCATTGTCATTGCAAGACTTTTCCAACGATACTACTCTTGACAAAATCCAGAACTAAGACTTGAATATTTTCCAAGTTATAAACGTGGAATTTGAACTATATTTTAGGAGCAAGGAAGGGAATAACTTTAAAGAAAATTTTCTAATCACATATGTAAATTTTATGTAAAAAGTTTTACATCGAAATACAGTTAGTTAAATTTCCTCGAATAATTGTCATTTATTTATCACCTTCAACTGTTTACTGTTCAATGAAATAATTCTTTTTGTGAACGGGACTGTTTCTTTAAAAATGCTAATAAAAAAATATACTTTCTAAAGTTACAATATTAAATTTCCTCTTGAAAACGGAAGCATACATTTCTCTCTAAAATAATCTGTTTGTTCTGTAATTACGTTTCAGGAAAAAATGAAAGAATGTTTCCCTTTTGGCCAGATTCTCCCATTCGAGGAGCGGAAATATTTATATTCAAAAGCAAAACTTGTTTAAAACATTTCTTCTCAAACATGACATGACCACTGCAATGATCAATATTTATTCATTCTATGATCTGTTGAATGTGTTCAAAACCAAAATTTGGAATCCAGTCGAATTCATGAATCTTTCATATTTATTACGCTTGAATGTATTCATGTTCATTTTAAAATGCCGCAATAGAACTGGAAATTTTGAAACACACAGGTTTTGTAAGTTTATAAGCGAAACATTTCAATGATATTTCAGGAATCTATACTAATAAAAGAAAATTTCGCTCTGTGTGTGTGTGTATGTGTGTGTCTGTCTGTCTGCGATGGCTAGGAAAATCTATCGCACCTAAAAATCTGAAAATTTAGGTGAGGGTAGTCCAAGGCCTCTCCTAGTGCACCTAAGTCTCAGAATTTTAATATTTTGAAAATTAGAGTAATTAATATTTAAAAACTGATCAAAGGTCACAAATAAAAAAAAATACTCTTCCGAAAATCCGCGCGCGCAAGCTCAGAATCCCTTTTTCCACACCTTCCGTGAGTAGAAGAAACAAATACGAGTCAGCCCTTTTTTCCGTTTTTCTAAATTCGCCATGGGCGAATGTCCGAAAATACGGAAAAAAAGTCTACATATTCTCGAAGAACGTACTTTTACGTCTCGAACGATCCGGTCAATTCGAAAAAAAAATTCCCATTTAACCCTTTCACACACACACACACACAAAAACAACAACAACAACAACAACAACAACAACAAACAAACAAAAAAAACAAATAATCAAGAAGCATCGAATTTATGTTTTTTTTTTTCCTGAGCCTCGCATCCGCTGCACTTAAAGAGATACGGAAAAACCGAGTTCACCAAATTAAAGATATGATTTTGTCCGTATCAAAGCCACCTTTGGTTTGAAAAAATACGAAAGTTAACCCTTTGAAAAAGTATATTTTCTGTACACCATTTCGCGATTTTTGGGATTTTACCGATTTTTGAAAATTTGCATCGGCGGTTTTCAACCGAGTTACGAAAAACTAAAAATACCAAACAATATCTACATTTTTTCCCCTTTTTGACATCTGCAATAGTTTTTGAAAAATACGAATATTAACCTTTCGAAAAAAATTCGCGCGCAGGACTCACTTTTGTGAATTCCGATTTTCTGCAATATATAAAATTGCGCATCGATTCTATAAAATAACCGAACAAAACACAAACACATCTAAGGACATCAGCATTCTATCGGGTTAAGACAGAAAGCTTTAGTTAAAAAAAAATCGACGTTAACCCTTTCGAAAACGTTTTTTACCGTAAGTCAATTTTGGATTTTGAACGATTTCTCTTATTTTTAAAAATTATGAATCTGCCTGCGTTTATAATCAAGATACGAAAAATAAAAATACCGCGCCTAATCTACGTTCCTATGCTTTTTAAAATCTGGTATATGTTTCGAAAAATTTGAATTTTAACCCTCCGAAAAAAAAAATCGTTTTCAAAACTGACTTTTTAAAATCTGGTATCCGTTTCGAAAAATTTGAATTTTAACACTCCGAAAAAATTGTTTCCAAAACTGACTCACGCGATTTTCGTTTTTCGGCCCAGGTTTAGAACTTGGCATCGACTCGGGAAATGTGAATACGGACAAACGGAAGACACCAGATCATAGACACGTTCATTTTCTTCAAAACGCACCGTCGGGTTTTAAAAAATATCTACATTAACTATTTCGAAACCGGTCGTTTACGTAACCCACTTTCGCGATTTCCACTATTTTGGCAAAACCCGTGTTTAAATTTCAACTCTACTGTTCAATTTGGTTGGGTCGAGTGTTCTGAAAAGGTATTTTCTAGAACATATTGTGCACCCTGGCGGTGAAAGGGGATGCTACAGGAGTATCTCTGGTACTATGGGCCCGATTACGAGAGGTTTAGCTCATTCGACTTAATATCTATACACTCTAAAAAAAATCCGTGAAAATACAAGAGATTTTCCGTTAAATTTTACGGAGAAGTTTCATTTTTCCAAAACAACAGCACAATTTCCGTAAAGGAGATTTTAAATCCGTAAATATGCAGAAAGTTTTCCGTAAATTTAATGGATTTTTCCGTATTTCTTACAAAACTGTACAATGTCCGTATTTCAAGTGCCATTTCCGTAAATGACGTTCAGAGGTTTGCGTACAGAAATCGCCTTGTTTGAAATGCGAATTAAAATTGTTTTATTTACTAGAGTTCTTCTAGGATCCAAATCTGAACCAGTCCTACCCGTGGGCCAGGGGTCGGAAAAACTACTTTTTGTTTGTAGCGAACTACAACTACAACTACTTTATGAAAAATGTAGTTAACTACAACTACAACTACTTGTTTTAAAAAGTAGCGACTACAAACTACTTTTCAAAAGTAGTCACTACTTCGCTACTTTTCGCTACTTTAGTTATCATCGCTAATTAAATGCACCGCAAACGAATTTCCCCGTAGACCATAATGTAACAGAATTCTTTTGAATGTCCCTGTAAGTGATATATAACTGCTACATACTTCATTTTCAATACTGAACATTTTATGGTAAACTTCAATAACATATAAAACTTTCATGGCAATCTGAGTATATTTACGAGAGTTAGAGCACGGACAGACAGACAAAGCAAATTCATAGACACTTTTTAATTATGTTGGAAAATGTTAAAAAGAGGAAATTTGAAAACAAAAATTGTAATAATCTTACAAATTTATGAGAGTGATATAGCACAGTAACGCTTAAGGTAGTTCTCAAATTCCTTAATTCCTTGTTCAACAACGCGAAACTTTCTGACTGATTATCTGACTCATTTTTAAACACGAAGTCATAAAATTGGCAGGACTGACTATGGAAGCGATTTGGAATCGAAATGAGTTTCCCATTTTTTGATAAATAAATTACTTTCCGGGTTATAAGAGATTTGTGTCACGTTTTTTCCCTTTCCCCTGATGCGGCGTCGGAAATTCGGTTGAAAACGCCGACTTTGACAGTCTTTTCTGAAAATCTTCTGTCTTTACCAAAAAATAAAATAAAATAAAATAAAATAAAGAATAATGGAAAACATCTTTCGGTTACAAAGTTTCTGAATAAGAACACCTGCATTTTCATGCGTTTCCGAACAAAATTTAATTAAAGAATCTTTCATAAAGTAGCCAATTTGGATATGAGAACAATCTTAAGAGCGGATAGCCCTTGGTAAATTTGAATATATATTATTTTTTAAAAATAGAGCTAAATAGTTCTATTTCTTTAAAATTTAAATATAATTCCTGAAAGCATTTTAAACATTGAACAAGATCATATAGACGCATAAGTTAAATCCTAGCTTTTCTTTTCCTTTCTATCTCTTTTTGTTTGTTTCCCTTTGAAAACCCCAATTTTAACATACTAGTCTTTAGATAGATTCTGGAGACAAAGGTAAAGATATTTGATTAAAACACCAAATTAATCAATATCAAATCAAATATAAAACATTACAAATCAATTATTTTAGCGATAAAAAACCTGTGCAGCTAAAGTAAAAATAAATAGCCACAAAATTAAAATTAAGCATTCTTAGGCTTTTTTAAAAATAATATATTTTTATTTCCAACCACCTTTGTTTTACCTATTGGAATCTTCAAAAGGAAATGTATAGTAAATTAATTTGTATGCATACATTGGACAAATATTTCACAACGATCAAGAGACGTATTAATAATATAATTTTTTGCGATAATAAACAGTTCGACAAGAATATTTTCTGAACCACGGATATTAATTCGAAAATAATCTTTTTAATGATTTAAGAATTTTAATGAATTATGATTAAGATTTTCGGTGCGAGATGCGATCCAGTAATCATTATTAATAAAGAAAATGCTAACTCACCTCAATGTGCAACTTCAGGTTGTAAGCAGATGATTTTGATACTGATAACTTCTTATTAATGGGGCAAAGTTTACATGTTACAGAATAATAACCACTTTCTTGTTGTTCTATAACTTCAAAATATTCATTATGTGCTGACCAGGGCAGTTCTATACTATTTTTGTCTGTCATTCTATTACATCAATCTCAAAAGAAGAATCCTCTCATTAAAACACTAGATCTAATAATGAATAAGAAGACAAAGGGTTGCCAGTAAGAAAATTAATATTTTTGATGAGTGAGTAATTTGCGGTTTTATCAGCAAATCCAGCAAATAATAGATCACTAGATGGAACCCGTCAAAATTTGACGGCAAACAACTTGATAGTACCATAAAAATAAAATTTATAGTTGATTTAACTTGACAAATTTCATAGTGGGGAGCATAATGTGATTAAGCGGTCACAGACCTTTCCATCGATATATCACATGAGGGGTGTGTGCAAAATTTAGAAAAGTACCCCCTTGGGGGGGTCAAAGTGGGGGATGAACATGGGAGATGCATAATATGATTAACTGGTCACAGACCTTTCCAGTGATATATAACATGAGGTTTGTGTGCAAAATTTAGAAAGTACCCCTTGGGGGGGGGCAAAGTGGGGAGATGGACATCGGAGATGTATAATATGATTAAGCGGTCCCAGACCTTTCCAACAATATATGACATGAGGGGTTTCAACAAAATTTGGAAAAGTACCCCTTGGGGGGGGCAAAGTGGGGAGATGGACATCGGAGATGCATAATATGATTAAGCAGTCACGGACCTTCCCAACAATATGTGACATGAGGGGTGTCAACAAAATTTAGAAAAGTACCCCTTGGGGGGGCAAAGTGGAGAGATGGACATCGGAGATGCATAATATGATTAAGCAGTCACAGACCTTTCCAACAATATATGACATGAGGGGTGTCAACAAAATTTAGGAAAGTGGCCCCCTTAGGGGGGGAGTGCCAGGATGGACCCCGGAGATGCATAACATGAATAAGCGGTCAAAGACTTTTCCAGCAATATATCACATGAGGGGTGTGTGCAAAATTTAGAAAAGTGTCCCACTTGGGGGGGAGGGGGGGGATGGACCCCAGAGATGCATTACATGAAAAAGAGGTCACAGGCGTTTCAACTTTCAACTTGGCATTTGACAATATTAATTTTTTTTTTTACCCAAGGCAATTTAACAATATTCTTATTTTTTTTGCGTAATTCGTCAAACGTTCATGGAAAAAATTATGAAATTCGCTAATCAATAGTTGATAAATTATAAAATTCAACAATCGATAGCAGTAAAATTGGTCAATCGATAACGGAAAAATCACGAAATTCATCAAATGGTCTCCCATAAAAAAATTGTCCTGCACACTGATGTGATGATCAAAAGGGTTTTGAAAGTATAAGACAAAATTAGCACTTGGCAAACAGCGAGTAATACTGAAAAATTTGACAATGGATTTTATTGCCACCACTGGTCAAACATAATAGTCACACTCACCAATTGCGATGATTGAATGGAAAAAGATTTATTTCTCTGCTGTCACTCGACAAATTTCGAAACCATTTGGCAAATTTCACGATTTTTCCCCGAAATTGATGGATTGTGATTTTTTTTCTCGAAGCCATTCCACGATATTCGAAAACTTTTCCCCCCGAAACCAGTTGATGAATTTCGCAATTTATCGATTAACGAATTTCACGATTTTTTCCATGAACAAACAAATTGCTCACTTTTTTTCCGCTAATGTTTGACACATTTCGCCCTTTACAATTCAGCCAATGAGTTGAATGTTGTTTCTTTCCAGAAATGTCATGAATGAAACAATAATTCTTTAGGATGAATTCCCTTCGTTCGATGCCCCATGGAAGAATGTGTGCGATGCAGAAATGGGCGTCACAGACTTTTTAGGGCACCTGCAGACTAAAAACATCTAACCAATCTTCGCCGGGGGAAAAAAATCACAGAATTCGTCAAATGATTGAGGAAAAAACACCAATTTCATCAATGGATCATAGGAAAACATGACTTTCGTTAAAAAAACCACAGAAAAAATGTGAATAATGCAAAAGGATCACGAAAGATAAGCAAATTTTGTCAAAGAATCGCAAAAAAGGAAATTTCACCAAAAGATCACGCTTTTTTACAAAATTTCGTCTAAAAATTGCGGAATAAAATATATTTTATCAAACAATCGCTGGAATATGCGAATTTCGTTAAGGATCGCGAGAAAAATGCGAAATTCTTCAAAGGATCGCTGAAAAAACACTAATTTCATCAAAGAATTTCTGAAAAAACACGAATCTTGCCCAATACCAGAAAAATCAAGGTTCATAATCATTATATCTATTTTGCGAATTTTGCGACTTTTTTCTTGATGGCATTTGACAATATTTAAATTTTTCTTATCCGAGACAATTTGACGATTTTCTTAGTTTTTTTGAGCAATTCGTCAAACGTTCATGGAAGAAATCATGAAGTTCGTTAATCAATAGTCGATAAACTGCAAAATTCAACAATCGTTTGCGGTAAAATCGTAAAATTCGTCAGTCTCCGGTAATAAAAATTGTCTTGCACGCTCATGTGATGATCAAAAAGGTTTTGAAGGTATTTAATTTATTTTATTTGTTGTATTGTGTATAAATATCTAGGTGTCGATTTTAATTTTAGCGTTAAAAATGAATTTAGGCTCATTTAATAGTTTGCCAAATCGATCCAAATGGAAATTACATTTTTTAAGCTCTGTCCTTTTGTTTGTATAGTACAGAAAATAATTCAAATAATACAAAATTGGAACTCTTATAGTCCGTTTATTATTTATTCATACGGTGTTCCGATTACTACAATAAAATTCATAATATGCGAGAAAATGGGGATTTTTTTTAAACCCATACTTACAAATTATAATTGTTTTGATAAAAGCATACATCTAACACATCACTGAATGCTTCAATATCTTAGCAAACTCTTAATATTTATGATATATTTACATTATATGGTACTTTTCAGATATATGGACATCATTGTCGCCAAGCATACATTTACATACATTATGCATTAGTATACATTTTGGCATGGTGTCCATATAATGGAAAAGTAGCCATTATATTGTTTGTATGTATACAAATCTTGTATAAAACATTAACCTTCTCACCGTCGTGAACTGATATATCCGTTCACTATGCTCAGGTTTCACTGCAATAGACGCATTTTTTAAATTTATATAATTCTACAAATATGATGCAGTTTTGAAATATCGATTAATGATTAATACTGTCAAGGAATATACTCATATACGTAATTAAGTTTTTTATACAAAGTTTGAAAATTCATCTTTTTTTTATATATAAAAAATAGCAGAAAAAATATTACAAATTTGCCCATTTGCTTGGCGGTCAGATAATTAAGTAAATATTAATGATTAGCGGAACTGGTTCTATCTATAAAGTATATTATTTCGCACAAAAACCCCCAACAAAAAAATAATTACAAAGAATAAGTAATCGTCTTTAAATATACAATAAACAATGTGATTAATGGCCAGGTTTTTTTTATATATAACATTTTTATATACAAAAGAAAAACCGAAATAACCTCAATCATTTCACCTGAAGTCAAAAATAGTTTTTTTTTCGCATTTATGGGCAAAGCACGAAATCAATAAAATTACCTATTTGTGACAAATTATGAGTTTCATATAAACGGCAGCAGGCGCTGCAGATTATTTTAAACATCTCAGATTAATTTCGCAGCTTTAAAAAAAAAATGCTGGGCTTATAAAAGTTGTTAAAATCTAGTGTCTCTAGATTTATTGTATATTTTTATTATACTGCAAATCAAAACATTCAAGATTAATGAAAACATTTAGTGAAGTGTGAAGCATCATGTATGTATAATAAGAATTACGTGAACTATTTGCTGTACTATAGAAACAGAAGGAAGAAAGCGATTTCCATCTAGATTGATTTGGATTTGACGAAACGCTAGAATCGAAATCGATACCTAAATATTTATGCTTAACATTAAATGAGCCTAAATTCAGTTTCGACACCTAGTTATTTATACAAATTATATAATAAATAAAATAAATACCTTCAAAACACAGATCAACGTGCATTAAGCCTTGTAGATAGCGATATATGTTTTGTTAATCCGAATCTGCTTCTGCAGAGTAACAGCCCTCAGCTTATTGGCTGAATGCCGACGCATGCGTATTGAACAAAATTTTAAGGGAGTTCTGTTTCTGGATAGTAACGGCCCTCAGCTGATTGGCTGAATGCTCGCGCACGCGTATAGAACCCACTTTTGCATGGAAAACAGAATTCACCTTTAGCTTTAAATATATGGATGGGCATGCTCACGCTTTACGTTTCAGCTGCTAGTTTGTTCGAAGGCAGAAATCGTTCTTTCCTAGTTGCACCTTTCTCTAATAATAAAATGGTGTACTTGTTCTTTTTCTGTGCTTTTTCGAATATATATATATATATATATATACTTTTTTAAAAAAAATTAGAGTTCTAATGATTTTAAACTCGAAGGAAGCGAGCAGAAATTTTGTTCGAAGGGGAATATTTTAGATGCTTCATTATTTAGTCAATGTTACCAGACAGCAAAGAATACGGAACTTAAGAAAAAAAAGAGTTTTAAATTTTGTATATGGAGATTTTAGGGGAAGGGAGATAATTTATATTACTGATTATTTATCGTCACTACAGAGCACTATTTAGGACAGAAGATTTTTGTTATATAAAATTAAAAATAACATAAAGATTTTAGATTTATTTGTATGCTGGGGGGGGGGGGGGGGGGAGTGTAAATTATGGGAGGTTAGGGGACAATTTAGATGATTACTTATATATTATTATTAGGTAGAAACGAATGTGGCCATTTAAAAAAAAAATAAAGAGTTCGAAATATTCGAAACTGTATGCTGTAGGAGGTGCAAAAAAGGGAAGCGTAAATTTCGGGGACAATGAAATAATCCATTAGAGTGCAATAAATGGAGTGAAAGATTTTATTTTTGTATAAAAATAAAGATTTAAAAATATTTTAAACTTCTTTGTATGATACTAAGGGGAAGCGTGAATTTGAGAGATTAGGGATAATTTAGATGAATCCGTTCTTTCTCCTTTTTTTTTTAATAAAGATTTTACATTTCTTTGTTTGCTGAGGGTGGGGGGCAAAAAGGAAAAGAAATTAGTCAGATAAAGACTTAACATAGCCAGACGACTATATTTTAATAAAAGCAATCATAGTCGTATAAAAATACATTTTATATTGAGAAGATTTCTATGGATTTCAATGACAATACACGAAGTTTCTGACATCCAAACTGTGAAAATGACACTTAATTTGTGACCGTGCCCGTCGTCTATGGAGAAATCTATGACACTGCAACTGAGATTTGTCGCTGACATTCGCAAATTGCTGTAGAGAACATATTTCGCACAAAAGAAAGAGTTATAATCACATGATTTGAAGATCGACACTTTTTCCCTCCCTCCTAAAGTATCGTCAAAAGTAGCGTCGATGATCGGTACAAACTACTGATATTTTGTATCGCGCTACTCGCTACACTACACTTCTTTTAATGTAGCGCGCTACACTACAAACTACTAAAAAAAGTAGCGGCTACTGTAGTCTACTGTAGGCTACTTCCGAGCCCTGCCGTGGGCCTATTTTTTGTCATTAGACTTGGGCCAATCCTGGAACTCATTCTAACTAGGGTTGTGTCTGGGCGGTAATTTTAAGTGAAAATAATAGTGATATTTTTATTTTTTAGTGAAATCTTTAGAAATTTATTTTATTTCCATAAATTACAGAAAAATATTTTTTAAAATCTACTTTATTTTTTTATGGTACTTTAAATTGTGAATTTTTTCACAGACGTTTTAAAATTTTATTTAAATTTTATTAACGTGAGGCAATATTGGGTTATTAAAGGTTTCATAAAATATTATCTTTGCAAATTATCGATATGTATATTGTATTGAACAAAACTGATTTGTCTTATAAATTTGTGAATTAAACTAAAATTTAATTTTTTATAAATTATAATTTTTTACAAAGTTTATATTTTTTTCTTTAAACTTATAAAAGTTATTAATCATTTTTTCTTTACTTTCATAAAAATGAAGTTCATCTCTATCTCTATAAAACACTAGGTGTCTATCTGCCTGCCCGCGGATTTCTCCGTAATTATATCACCTAGGACTCTACAATTTTTCTCATGTGTAGATGTTGTCACCAGAAAGTGCACTTCGGCGCCGGATTTTTAAATTTTAATTTAGATTTTTTTAAAAATTAAAACGTGTATATGGAATTTTGGGTTCGAGGTTTTTTACAACTCTCTGCCAAGTTCACGGTAACGAAGCAGCCAGCCAATGAGAGCAGCGGTTATTACCGGATATAGCGAGCGATAGCAATTCCTTCCTTTACGGAAGAGGCTAGCCACAGATTTCATTGTTTTGTTTATGTTTGAGTTTTATTTTAAAGAAAAGGCATATATTTTTGACTGATTGAGATTAAAGTAGGTTAGTTTTGATTGTATTCATTCTTTGTATGTTTAGTTGCCCCCATATATTATGTTTTAGGTAAGAATATAACTTGCATTTTACTGAATGGTTTCATAGCGTTCATACACGTATCTGCTCATGTTCTGAAATGAAACAAACTGTTTTCAATAACAAATCTTAATGAATTAAATTAATCTTACACTTTACTATAAAATGTACAGTTCTACAATTTATCGCATGTTGCAATGTTCTCGGTAACTAAAAATGTAGTAAAAAACTCTTAACAGAAAGATTGTAAATTAACAAACTCATATATATAAGATATAACTTTAAACTGATATGCCTCATCAACTGTTGTCGAAATAAATGTAATGTAAATATTTCTTAAATATTATGATTTTGTTTAAGAACTGGAAACATTCAGTGAAGTGTAGATTGTATTTTTTCATCAAAACAATTTGATTTGTAAGTATGAGGTAAAAAAAAAAAATCACAGTTTTCTCACATGATGAGTTTCATCAGAAAGTAAAACAATAAATAAATATGAATGATTTGCGGTGCTGTTTCAAAATAATTATAACGAATAAGTCTTTAAAAATGTAAAATCAATGTTATTTCTGGCCGAGTTTTTTTAAAAATAATTATAAACCATTTTAATTTGTAAGCATGTTGTAAAAAAATCACCATTTTGTGACAAATTTTGAGTTTTATAAGCATTGCCCAAGAACGGACATGCAATGTGATATAAAATTTATGTTGTCATCGCACTCTTTATAATTATTTTTGTTGAGGGTTTTTGGGTGATGTTATTGAATTAGTGATAGAAACAGCTCCGCAAATCATTCATATTTACTTATTGTTTAACTTGCTGATAAAACTCATAATATGTGAGAAAACGGTGATTTTTTTTTTTTACTTCATATTTACAAATTAAATTGTTTTGCGGATTGTAAGTATGAGGTAAAAAACAATAAGCGTTTTCTCACATAATGAGTTTCATCAGAAAGTAAAACAATAAATAAATATGAATGATTTGCGGAGCTGTTTCAAAATAATTATAAAGAATAAGTCTTTAAAAATGTAAAATCAATGTTATTTCTGGCCGAGTTTTTTTTTTAAATAATTATAAACCATTTTAATTTGTAAGCATGTTGTAAAAAAATCACCATTTTGTGACAAATTTTGAGTTTTATAAGAATCGCCCAAGAACGGACATGGAATGTTGTATAAAATTTATGTTGTCATCACACTCTTTATAATTATTTTTGTTGAGGGTTTTTGGGCGATGTTATTGAATTTTTGATAGAAACAGCTCCGCAAATCATTCATATTTATTTAATGTTTTAACTTGCTGATAAAACTCATAATATGTGAGAAAACGGTGATTTTCTTTTTTACTTCATATTTACAAATTAAATTGTTTTGAGGAAAAAATATATCCTACACTGCACTGAATGTTTTAATTTCTTAGAAAACTCATAATGTTTAAGAATTATTTACATTATATTGATTTCGACAACAGTTGATGAGGCATATCAGTTTAAAGTTGTATCTTATATATGAGTTTGTTAATTCAATGATGTGAAATTTATGATTATTTATTTATTGTTATTTACAATTTTTCTTTCTGTTACTGTTATTGGACTACATTTTTAGTTCCCAAGAACGTTGTAATATGCGATAAATTGTAGAACTGTACATTTTATAGTAAAGTGTAAGATTAATTTGATTCATTAAGATTTGATATTGAAAGCAGTTTGTTTCATTTAAGAACATGAGTTGATATGTCTAGCGCTATTAAAACATTCAGTAAAGTGCAAAATATATTCTTACCAAACACATAATATATGGGGGCAACTACGCATACAAAGAATGAATACAATTGAAACTAACTTATGTGAACCTCAATTAGCCAAAAATATATACCTTTTCTTTAAAATAAAACTCAAACATAAACAAAACAATGAAATCTGTGGCTAGCCGCATTCAGCTGTGAACATAAACTGCCGTTGCTGGATCCTGGATCATCCCATATTCACACCTGCTCTCATTGGCTGTCTGCGTTGTTGCTGTGGATTGGCGGAGAGCATGGAATAGCCTCGAATCCAGAATTCCGTATGCATGTTTTAATTTAAAAAAAATCTTAATTGAAATTAAAAAATCAGGTCTAGGTGTTATAATTACGGTGCTTTCCTCAGGCAGGAAGACAGAATAGGTTTGTTTGTATAGAGGTTTGTGTGTGTGCTGTTTTTAATAAAGACAGTTGCATTTTTTCTGCGACCCTTTCACGAAAGTTTTTTCTGCGAACCTTTCAGTAAATCAGCATTTTTCCACAATCCTTTGACGAATTTCATATTTTTTCTGCGATCCTTTGATGAAATTCAAGTTTTTCCTGCAATCATTTGACGAAATTTGCTTTTTTTGTGATCCTTTAACAAAATTCGTGTTATTTCTACATCCTTTTGTCGAGATTCATGTTTTTTCAGTGATCCTACGACGTAATTAGTGGTTTTTTCAGCGATCCTTTGACGAAATTCACGTTTTTCCTCTGATCTTTGGGTGAAATGTGCGTCTTTCCCTCAATCCTTTGATGACATTCGAATTTTTCTGTGATCCTTTGATGAAATTTGCTTTTTTAATAATCCTATGACAGTATTCGTGGTTTCTCTGTTGTCTTTTGACGAGATTCATGGGTTTTTTAGCGATCCTTTGACAAAAGTCGTGTTTTTTCAGCGATTATTTGAAATTCGTGTTTTTCTCGCAAACCTTTGACAAAATTCGCATTTGCCAGCGATTCTTTGATAAAATATGCTTTTTTCTATTATGATAGGGAAAAGCGGATTAGGATAGGTAGATAGGGAAACTCCGTTATCGGATCGGGACATTAGATGTAATTAAGAAACATTTGTATATTTGTAATAATTAGCGGGAATGGGATGTTTGTGTGTGTGCTGTTTTTAATAAAGACAGTTGCATTTTTTCTGCGACCCTTTCACGAAAGTTTTTTCTGCGAACCTTTCACAAAATCAGTATTTCTTCCACAATCCTTTGACGAATTTCGTACTTTTTCTGCGATCCTTTGACTGAATTCAAGTTTTTCCTGCAATCATTTGACGAAATTTGCTTTTTTTGTGATCCTTTAACGAAATTCGTGTTTTTTTCACATATTTTTGTCGAGATACATGTTTTTTCTGTGATCCTATGACGTAATTCGCGTTTTTTTCAGCGATCCTTTGATGAAATTCAAATTTTTCCTGTGATCCTTTGGCGAAATTTGCGTTTTCCCTGCGATCCTTTGATGAAATTCGCTTTTTTAATGATCCTTTGACAATATTCGTGTTTTCTCTGCTGCCTTTTGACGAGATTCATGTTTTTTAGCGATCCTTTGACAAAATTTGTGTTTTTTCAGCGATTATTTGATGAAATTCGTGTTTTTCTCGCAAACCTTTGACAAAGTTCACTTTTGCCAGCGATTCTTTGATAAAATATGCTTTTTTCTATTATGATAGGGAAAAGCGGATTAGGATAGGTAGATAGGGAAACCCCATTATCGGATCGGAATATTAGATGTAATTAAGAAACATTTGTATATTTGTAATAATTAGCGAAAATGGCGAGATAAAGGGGGTGGGGGGAACGACTTTTTATTAAATATCGCATTTGTTCTACATCAACTTCCTCTCACCACCAGGGGGTGCTTTGCTATCTCTGTTTCTATGGGCTGGATCACGACGGGGTATGGCTCTTTCCACTCGACATCAATAGAGCTTACTGATTTTAGTTCAGATTTTCACCACAGGGGGCGCTTTCGTATCTCTGTTCTATGGGCTGGATCATGACGGGGTATGCCTCATTCGACTCGACATCGATAACCTTAATGATTTCAGTTATGTTCGTATAGAACATATTGTGCCCCCTGGCGGTGGAAGGTATAACTAAAGGATTTTGCAGCTAACTCAGGTTCTATGAGTCACATCACGACACGGTTTGGCTCATTCGACACAACATCAATAGAGCTTACCTATTTTAGTTCTGAATTTCACCACCAAGGGGTACTTTCCTATCTCTGTTTCTATGGGCTGGATCACAATGGGGTACGGCTCTTTCCACTTGACATCGATAGAGCTGACTGATTTTAGTTCGGATTTTCACCACCAGGGGTGCTTTCCTATATCTGGTTCTATGAGCTGGATCACGACGGGGTATGGCTCATTCGACTCTACATAGATAGAGCTTATCGATTTTCACCACCAGGGGCGCTTTTCTATCTCTGGTTCTATGGGCTGGATCATGAAGGGGTATGGCTCTTTCGACTCGACTTACGGTAATATATGGGAGTGTGTATGGCACGCCCAGTGTTTGCTGTCTAAGGTAGTGGGGCCCCAACATTAGATTTGTTTAAAAATTAAAAAAAATGTTCAACACTGATTTCAGGTACATTGAAGGTTGTTGGCACGGGCAACGCCGGGCGGGTAAGCTAGTGATTTTATAAAGTTTATAATTTATTTCGTTAGTTTATGATTTTATAAATTAAACTAAATTAATTTAGACTAAATTAATAAGTCCAAATTTAAACTTACCTATCCCAAGGTCATTAATTTCGAAATTTTCTCTAAAAATCTATTTTTTTATTTTAATATTTTTAAGGTGTCATAAAATAATATCTTCGCAAGTTATCGGTATGTGGGTATTAAACTAAACTGATTTGTCTTATAAATTTGTGAATTAAACTAAAATTTATTATTTTATAAATTATAATTTTACAAAGTTCATAATTTTCTCTTTAAATTTATAAAAAATAATAACTTTTTGTTTACTTTATAAAATTATAAACTTCATTTTTATAAAAGTTTATAATTTATTTTGTTAGTTGATAATTTTTACAAATTAAACTAAATTATTAAGTCCAAGTTTAAACTTACCTATCCTAAAGTTATTAATTTCAAAATTTTCTCTAAAAATCTATTTTTTCGATTTGATATTTTAAAAATTATTCATTTTAATAGAACCATACACAAAAGTTCCCAGCAAAGCTTAAATATAATAATTTAATTTATTATAAATTTGTTTATTCACATAAGTTTTTAAACTAAGAGATAAAGAAAATTTACTTTAATAGCATGTAATAAATGCGTCTGCTTAAGATAATTATTGATTTTACTGAAATTGATAAATAAATCAACACACAAATTATTAAAGTATATGTACTATTGCAAAAAGAAACAATCATTACTGTTAATACAATATTTTACGCATATAATACATAAAATATTTAAATTTATATTTTATAAAGCATCAAATAATAAAGCAGAATATAGAACAATTTTGAAAAGAAAATATTAAAAACAATAGAACTCTGAAAATATCCATCTAACTATAAGAACTTCAAGTTTTTGCATCATTAGAAACATCTCAAATAACTTACAACATTTGAATACGTGTCCTGTCCAACCGTAGCGTAGTGGTTTGGCGCGCTGGTTTAGTAAACGGAAGGTCGTGGGTTAGATACTTATCGTGGGAAATGGTGGTTGTTTATTAAAAACTCGCTCAAAAATGAACGGGAAAAAAAGAAACGTATAAGATGTTCCTTATAAGATGTTCCTTGAGGGATAACTTTTTTTTTTGGTCCTATAAAATTTATTTTAACGACATAAAACTTTCTAAAAAATACGAAAGATATCTGTTATAAAACGGAAATTTAAAAACGGATATTTCAGAAATTAAGGAAAATTTCCTGGAATTTACGGATTTTTTTACCGTTAAAATACGGAAATAGTACTGGCGTCTCGATTGCCAGTACAATTTCCGTTATTTTCAGGAAATTTTTTTTACAGTGTAGCCTTAAATATTTTAGTTGTACGTTCTATCGCCAGGGTGCGCTTTCCGATCTCGGATTCTATGGGCCGGATTACAACGGGTTTCGCCTCATTCGACTTGATTTCGATAACCTTACAGATTTCAGTCATGTTCGTACAGAACAGATTGTTATTATCACGTGCCCGGACATCGCCGGGCGGGTCAGCTAGTTGGGAATAAAATAGCAGAAAACTTTGCATGGTGGGATATTAGTATGATGCCAATTGCTAGAATTTGTATCCTTTACATATCTTGCAGGTCTATGTGGTGATGCGGCGACGTATTTTTAATTATAATTTTCATAGCATACATTTTTCAGTTTCCCTCCTTCTACAAAAGTTTAGTTTTCTTGTTTCTACAAAATTTTAGTATACCTATTTCTATGAAAATTCTTTCTTTCTACTCCATTCAACTTGTTAAAATATTGTTATCTTTTCATTGTTTACACTTATAAAGTATGCCTTGCGAAATCTCTGAGTATCTATATTATTTTGATATATATGTTACTCTTCCTATGCATTCCGATGAGTTAGGAGCTATTTTTGTAGCCTTTTTTCTTCATGTTCTTTCGATGTTGCCGTGTTCATAGTCTGAGAATTTTTATTTCAGTTATTACACCTATTTCCATTAAAATATTTTCTCATAAACTTTCATATTTTAACTTTAAAAGTATATATATATTATATTACGATGATTTACCGTCATATGTTGTAGTTGCAATAACGTTGATTATAGAAGCAGGAGCACACATGGTCGCACAACGAAGTTAAGAACGTTGGTTGTTATTGATGATATAAATATTTAGAAGCAGTCGTAACATTTTAGTTGCAGTTTCGACGCGGCCATAGCGGCAGTAGAATTTAAAACCCAGAGGCGTTTCTTCATGAATTCAAACGAACAAGGCTTTCAATTTCAATCCTTTATTAAATATTTCTCTTGGGCAGTTTCCACCATAACCATAATCGCCGTGCATCACTACGTCATCAAGGTATAGAGGGTAAGTATCAGAACATATCAATGATTCTCAAAACGAGCAGCCAGGGAGTTGTTTACAAGTGAAAATACGACTTAATTCTGAGGGAGCGCCGCAGGTAGCTGCTTTTTGTTACCCAGCGCAATAACACAAATTATGACGTAAAACGCGCACTGAACCAATGAGGAATTAAAGAAGACGCGTCATGCGACGTCACGACCAATGAAAGATAATTAGTAAAAGAGTTCGGACAGAGAGGTAGTGGATTAATTTTGTAGTAAAGTGACTTTAGAGCGGGAAATTAATATTCGGAATAAAAATGAAAATGGCTCTCAAAAAACATTCTAAAACCCAGAAATGATCGGGGATCATGATAGAAATTAAGAATAACTAAAAGCTTTATATTTAAGTAAATTTGAACAATTTAGAATTAAATAAAAGGGAATTTAACAGAGTTAACGATAGAGCTAAATTAAGAATAAGGATTTAATGAATATAGAGTAGTAAATTTGAATAAAACAGGGGGAAAAAATTAGAATTGTAAGAATTTGGAATAATTTAACTAAGGAAAAATGGCGAAAATTTTTTATTATTACATATATCTTGTGCTCAAAAGATTTGGTGCACATAATTCATAAATTTCATTATTAAAATAATTATATATATATACTAGGGGGCCTACCCCCTGCGAGCTACGCTCTCCAACCCCCGCTCAGACTTTGAGGTCTCTAAAAACATGACAGCGTGTTTTATTTTAAAAATATTGGTAAATCTGTAATTGGGTTGCCATGCTTTTAACGTTTTAATGGGGCATTTTTTGATTACCATGGTCTCATACACAGCTGTTAAGACAACTGACGACTGTTTTCGGGATTGATAAGTAAAATCAATTACAACTTGAAAACCAGCTTGTATAAAATGGTTAGGTTTAAATAGTGGCTACCTCTCGGACTTTTATAACAACGATCTGTATTCTATTCTTCCTTTGCGTTTAAGGATGAGAAAAATTCCATCTGCTTGTGAATAATATTAAGAACCACGGTATTGAAAAGTACTATGTTATACACATTTTCATTAACAGGTTTTAATTTCCTCTCTATTTTAGTGCACCATCATGCATATTTTCATGTTATTTTAAATACGTAAATTATTTATTTTAATTAATATGTATATACGAATTTTCTAATAATTATATATCGTACAAAATTAATTAAATATTTTGTGCATGCATGCCTGCATTTATTCGGCATCAATTGATGAGATATTTAAACAAATTTGCTATCCGCGATAATTTTACACCATGTTATGTCACTTGAATATTGTCCATAAGAAAATCGGGTACTTTTCCAGTATAGGATCCTTTGCTTTTAGGTTTGGCGTAATTCGAGCTTCAAAAAGGGATATATTCGTTAATATACATAGATTTGTTGCCAAAAGTTATGAAAACAAACCTAATGAACTTTTGGTGCTTTTCTATTATAGGGGTCTTTGACGCTTTTTTAAAAAGCTTGGCGGAAAAAACCAAGCAGGATATTTTATTCTCCTTCCGTTCAGTTGGGCAATTATTATTTTATATATTCGTTTCAAATATCCGAATTAGTGATTTTATAAATCCGTTTAATTAAATTTTACAAAAAAATAACAAAATGATATCAATAAATAATAATTACTATTAATTCCTTTCCCCCCTTTCTTTTGCGTTTACATAAATGACGTCATTTGGACGAATTTATTCAAAATATTTTCAGTTTATAAATTAAATTAAATGCTGACAGACGATTGAATCCTGACGATAGAAATGTGATTTTTTTTTTCAAATTTTCCTGAAAAACATAATTTAATCACAATCTTGTCTTCATTATCGATTGAAATAAAAGATTCTGGACGACGATTCAGATTACCGAAGATTAGACGACTTTTGAAATTAGCGATTGCTAAATTTATGGGGTCTTTTAAATTATGAAGCAAAGTTTTACCAAAAAAGCAATGCTTCCAATCAATGTACGGAAAAACTTTGTAGTGTCAATGGTGGCGAATGGAATAAATAATATTTGTCGATTTATTATTTCAGCCTGGATAAGAAAAACGAGTAGCTGCAATTCTGATTAGATAATTTTTCGATCATTATAAAGCATTTTCGACTTACACACATCCCTAGCAGCTAAACATAGTGGCAAATGAATTTATTTCTGCGTGTTATTATGCTCTTTAGTAAAATGCAAAGAAAATATTCGGTTTAAGTATTCACCAAAAAGATTATTACTAAACATTTTGCATAACTGACTTTATCATTGTCAGTTTTGTGTAAGGTATGGAATTTTGCTAATGAAAGATCTATAATTGAATTAACAGTAATTTGACATTATTTAATGGAACATAGTTTGGCGTGTCAATAACTTCGTTTTGTAAGTAACTCTGGTACATTAGTAACCATATCGTTTCAAGCACTTCTAATGTTTGACGTCAAACTTGGATATCGAGAAGATTATGGAAGATTGGGAAGATTTTATTGGATGCAAACTAGAGGTTTATTCTTCTACCGGATTTAATCATCGGGTTTTTTTTTCAGGTTAACGGTTACACGAATGCAACTGGTCTAAAAAATGGAAAGACAGTGAAAATGGCGTCATTTTAATTTTATTCAAACTTTTCAGCTTTAAAAATGCACTTTTTTATGTTTCGCCAGATTTTTTAAGTAGGAAAGTTAAACACTGTTCTTTATGTGCAAACAATTTATTACGTTTTTGACTGTATTTACTCTGCTGGAATCGAAAGATGAAAAACAGTAGTAGACTTGCCTGAAGAGGACGTATATTACGAAATATAACGTAACATAGAGTGAGATTGTACTTACGTTACCAAAACCTCACATAGAGACAAGAAAGAGGAACGGAGTTCAAGAACTTACAGACGAAAATGAATCACCCGAACATTATTAAGTTCAATGATCAGTCTATGCAATCATTGTAATGCTCTCTTTTTAGTAGTATGTTGACTAAAGAACATTTTAGTTCCTGTTGCCATAATGGTTTTATGGATATAATGGCCTCATTTCCAAACCAAACTCTACTACAAATGATGAACTAAATGAGTTGCTTCTTATTAGCCCAAATTTTGTCCAATGTATGATATAATATAACGCAATGTCGTTCGCATCGTTTACAGCAATATAGAAGGAAAAACCAGGTGAACGTCCCTATTGCTTTAAAATACATGCTCAAATCCATTGATGTAATTTGTTTGAAAATTTTGACTAGGGTAGCATCCGTAAGTGAAGATCCATATTCCTTTAAAATAAAAAGCCATTTCGTTTGATTTAAGGTACATAGAAAAATGGCACAGCGCAGCGGGCGTAGCATGCTAGTTATTGATAAATCTATTATATTGATCAGTACCGACTTTGAATTTCATTATCTATAGTAAGGAAAAAAAAGTGTTCATCCAAAGCACTATAGGAAATTGAAGATGCTTTGTTTCAAGTGTTGATTTTAATCTACAATTAACAGACACTATTGAAAATTATCAGTATGTGACATATTTTGCTGAGAATGATTATAACTTTGTTATGGTTCTTTTAATATAGCTTGAAATATATATTAAGATATCTGAACAGGTCTTATGATTAAAGGTGCGTTCCAGTGCATTAATTATCAAACAACATTGAACATAAGGGCAGAAATTAACAGAGGTATTACAAAACACACTTCCACTTCTTCCACTGGTATTTACCATCTACTTCAACTGTCGGTTAGCTAAAAAATCTCGACCGAACTCCCAAATGGTATTCACCATTAATCTGATTGGATCGTAACTGAAATCCAATCATATTGATCGCAAACAACATATCACGTTTTCGCGCTCAACTGGCAATAGGGGTAGATGGGGAATACGAGCATTAGCGAACGATAAAACTGATTTCAACTTACATTTGTGTAATCAATGATTAAGTACAGTATATGACAGCTAGCCAGTGACGGAATTGCTATAAAAGATTATATCTTTACATCACTTTGTTGCAACCTTATCTGGTAATCATTTTATTCATTGTCGCACTTCTAAAAAATTGCAACTAATCCAAATTATGTTTTTCAGGTGTCTTAATTTGACTTATATAGAAAGACTGTCCAATGAATATTCCATCCCTTTTCAAGCTTATACTCGTGTAAAACATACACTTTCATTAAAGCACCATTCAAAACTTTTGAAAGTCTTTTAATTTTAAATTAAAAGATCATGAACTTTTCTCATTCAAACATTTCTGCTTTCGCAATTTAATCTACTCGACATCTTATATTGGAAGATTACATTTGAATAACTCGAATGCGTGGCAATTTCTTCTTTTCTTGAGAATTCATGGAAGATATTATTTAATGAGATCGTTGGTTTGCTAAAATAATTTATTCATTGAGACATATTCATTGCATTTGACAAGTCAGATGAAACTAACATGAACAATTAGGAATTATGCTTCAAATCCCCAATTAAGTACTTCAAAGGAAGTTCACATCACAATTTCGCAATTAATCCCTTCGTAATTACTATGAGAGTTCCTTAATGGTTTTACGAGCTAGACGTATTTGAAGAAAATTGATATATATTAACTCATTAATTTTTATCTGCCATATGAAAGAATAACAGAGCATTTTTTATCATCTGTATAAAATATATATTTCTTTATTTTCTGGTGTCGAAAAATGTTTCCCTGCACAATCTACGCTAATAAAAATAGTACTAAAAATACTATACCATAGTTTGCAGCTTTGACGCTTTTTATTTACCAGTAAAATTGAATACATTTTTTTATATTATTTAAGAGGTAGATTTGGAAGATTAAGACAAAATTAACTATTAAAAATTAGTGCTAATTGAAAAGCGTAAAAAGTGATAGCTATGCGCTTTGCTGTTTTCTAAATTTCAATATTGCTTTTTCATTTAAAAAAAATGTAATACAATGTTAAAATTAAAGTACAATTTTTATTTACTTGTTGACAAAAACGTTACGACATATGGGAATAATATCCAAAGTTTTAAATGCACATCTATATTTATGCAGTTAAAAAAATGATATTTACACACTGCCATTACTTGAACTATATTCTTGTAATCTTTAAAAGTGTCCTTCATACTGTAAAAAATGTCTCTTTTGCATTTAATATTTGAAACTTTCTAGTTTCATTATATTTCTTGTTAGTTACGAATTTTTTATCCTTGTCTCGACAAAATATATACATATATTTTTCAAATTCTGTCCCCCGTTTTATTTGTTTCAATATCTGATAAATCCCTCTAAAATTTTCAAAATTGTCTAACGACACCATGGATAAATTCATATCTTATTCCATGATAACATTTTAATCTTTTCCGCCGCTTGAGTGAGTGTTATTGCTTCGAAATAGCGATCACCATTTTGAAACCACTATTTCTATGGGGTAACCAATATTCTTCGTTGTAAATTCCAATTACAAATGATGTAGAAAACAATTTTAATAATTTTGTATTATATGAGCCGCCATACGTGTCGACGTAACGGCGGAGACAGTGGCAAATCAGGCAAGCTTCCACTTACTAATGTTAAAATGTTATTTTTGTCTTAATTAATCACAGTCCATAAAAAGCACAAAAATACTTTTTTTAATTTGTGGTAGATGTATGCCTGATTGCCTATTTCGCTCCCGTGATGTCGGCGCCTATGGCTGCACCCACACGCCAAGTTTGAAGTCAAATTTGTTAAGGTCGTTGGCAAGGTCTTGAAGTACTAATCTATGGGGTAACCAATAGTTGGTGGCATGTTAATACTGCATGTTAATACATATATCAAAATGAATTATGAGCATTAAAAAATAAAATATTTTATGTTAATAAGAAAATATTATACAGTTTCTTACGATACTTCACAACAACTGCAGTCAGAGTAGACTGTTGATCCATTTTGTACTTGTTCACAAATTTTCGCCATGAGTGTACAAGCAACTGTATTTGAGATTTCAGCGAGAAAGCATTCGCCATTTCTCCGGCATATGTCTTACAAAATCCACTGTTGGGAGAGTACCCCTCCACTGTTGTTTAATGGACGGTACGAACAAATTTTCTTCGCCTTCAACAATTC
The DNA here is from genome assembly GCA_963931845.1 of Maratus michaelseni. Taxonomy (NCBI): domain Eukaryota; kingdom Metazoa; phylum Arthropoda; class Arachnida; order Araneae; family Salticidae; genus Maratus; species Maratus michaelseni. The sequence continues at coordinate 6,512,301 of OZ007591.1, forward strand.
TGTCGACACCAATTCGGACATTAAATATTTGTATTATCTGTAGGAGTTCTCGCATAAGGTAAAGCCAGGAGAGATGGCGCGGTCGGAGAGATTGCGCACATAGCGGTTCGGGGGGGGGAGGAGTTGAGTAGGCGCGCAACGACTCCAGGTAGTTGTACAACAGCAGTAGTGGAGTGTCTACTTGAAAGTGCACTTTGATTGTTTTGAGCGTCTAAGATAAAGAATTGCTATTTTGTTTTGTTTTCCCAAAGTAAGTGCTTGAATTTTCATAGCTATTCATCAGAATTTCTATACAATGTCAGTAGTACAAAATATTTTAAACTTAAACGATTTCTCATAAGCTACTAATCTAGACTAACAATGTGAACATCAACGGTTCGTTTTAGAAGTGGCCATGTTTAAATAAAAGGCCAAGCAATCTCTCCTACCGAAATTGGAGAGTTTGCGCATCTGCTACTTAGGAGAGATGGCGCATTGTGCCTATTAGTTTTCGTGCTAGGAGAGATTACGCAGCTTATTAGTAAATTTGCATAAAAAATGAAAAAATGAAAATGGACTAATTTTAAGTTAAACGTGTGATCAAGTAACTTAATGTTATTTTGTAATCTTATCTGGACTTGCTTTTTCTGATTCTTTTTTTTTTTTTTTTTTTTTTTTACTTTAATTAAAATTCTTTAAACCTTTTTAAAATTATTTCCTTTTCTGATTCTTTAATCATTATGTTGAAATATTCACTCCTAATACAATAATATCTTTTCACAAAAACCTTACAACAATGTCATTTAAGTGTAATTATTATTGTTAACAATTTTATTTTAGTTATTATTTGTAACAATCTCTCCTACCCATGTGCGCAATCACACCGACCCTGTAGGGACAGATTGCGCAAAATAACTTTCTTGGTTTTATTACAACTGTTCTATTAAATTACAACATAACAACAAAATAGCAATGGAAATGCATAAAAAACAAATGAAGTAAAATTTTTCATGGATAGTTTAGCAAAAAATTCATATTTAGATTTTTTATTGTTATTCTTTTGAATTGTGCGCAGACTCTCTAGCTTTAACTTATAACTGTTCTAATCATTTTTTTCATTTTCATCCATATTTAGTTGTCTCTTACCACCATTTTATGGAGGTTAATTCGTCTGTCCAACAGTACATAAACCTTTAAACAGTTACGAATTATATTCTTGAAACAGTAAATCAATTTCCAACACAAAGGCTTCTTCTTCTTCTTCTTCTTTTTTTTTTTTTTTTTTTTTTTTTTTTTTACAGCTTTTTACGTTGCATTTCCGTATAGTTTATCATTAGTAACATACAACTTCATATCATGGTAATTTTCGGGTAGTTGTTTGTTGGGTAAAAGCAATCGCTTTTGAAAAAATGAGTACTATGCATATCTTAGTACTATGTAAATCAAAGATTGTTTCGCTATTTAAAAAAATAAATATAGGGGATTTAAGAAACACAAAAAACATGCAAATACTAATAAAAAGGATGAAATATGTTCTGAAACATCAATGAAAAAGAAATAGGACGATCACATAAATCCGTGTTGATTCTTCAGTCCTGCAAATCATTTGACGAGATTTTACAAACTGATTTGGTGATATAGCTCCATCACTTAGCGATTAATTAACGGAGTCTGCTAAAACTATAAAATAACACATTTGTTTTGAATTAGTTGTAGCCAAACATTAATTCTTAAGTAGCGGTAGCTACAAGCGTTCTAGAGTCACAATCGGAGTGCAAAATGTTAATGGACCCTCAAATTTGTTGGTGTCTTTTAATGTAAATGGTAGAAAGACTAACCAAGCCAATGCTATGCAACAGAGTTTCCATGTAGTTTCACTTCCATATAGTTTCAAAAATATGCATTTTTGAACCCATATATATTTTTACAAAAACGTTTATATTTATTTACATCTTACAGTTTTTATTTCATTCCTTTCGATCTTGCACGAATAGAAATAGAAACACATGGGGATTTTAATAGGTGATCCTATTAAAATCCTTTTTTTGGGTGTAGGGGAGACCGGGGCAAGATGAAGAGCGAGGCAAGATGACGAATGTCTTAATTTTTCCGTTTTCCGCTAGGTGGCAGCATCAACCGGACACTACTGGCTCTCCTATCGGCCGTTCGTTAAATAATACTATAGAGACGCTGAAATCGCCATTTTTGTGTCAGTTGTGAAGCTTTGATTGTTTTCCGCTGCCACGTTATAACTTTTATGCATGTGTAAATAAGCTCTGCTACAGATACAGGTAGGATATATTGTTTCTCTTTAATATTTACGAGTAACTTAGTTTAAATACTACTTACTACCATGAATAAATCATTCTATTTAAATCCTGTAAACACTTGTTTGTCTGTGTGTTTGTTCACGCGACCTCGCGCTTCTATCTCCTCTGGGGCTAAGAGGTGCATGGGATCCGGGGAGGTGTCGTTCGAAAGGGGGCAACCAGAGGAAGACATTTTTGCCATCCGCTAAGCCCCCCCCCCCCTAGCCTCCCGAAAGAAAAACCCTTTCGGAGTCCGTATCTCTACTTCCAACCGTCCGATCGGTACGAGGAGAGTACCGTTCGACGGGGTCCTCCCCCCCCCCCGCTGGTCCCCCTCCTCCCATAAAATTCAAAAAGCGTTTAAGGCCAAATTCCGGCATTGTGACCCACCAACAGAAGAATAGATCCAGTGCTGTAAATGCCAAGAGTGGTGGCATGAGGAATGTTCCAATTATGAAAATGGCATTTTTATTTGTGACTATTGTTAGCTGCACAACTAAACACTTCAACATTACGTTACACTGCATTATGCTTAGTTTGATATTTGTAAGATGTAAAAACACAGTTATCATTTGTTAAACCATGTAACACATTCAAAAGATAAAATATGTTCAATCTTTTTCAGTGTTGTCATCTTGCCCCAGTACTGAGGCAAGATGACGATTTGTTAATGTTATGAAAAAATAAAATTATCCTTTATTTTTTTTTATTTGAAAAATTAAATGGTAATGTATTTAATATTACAAAGGTATACTCTATCAGTTCATGTAAAATTAATTTTACTATTACTTCAAAATAAATTAATAAACAAAAATTTTTAACATAGTCATCTTGCCCCGGTCTCCCCTAATTATGAACACCAAATGTTTTCCTGATATAGATAAGTTCTCCAATATTCCACCCCCCCCACACCAGCAGTACACGACCACAATTAGATAAAATGCGTCATAAAAAGTTTATTTTTCGTTCCAAATGAAATATTATAATTTCCCACTGTTCAGGTATTTTTCACCAATAATCAGCCAACAGCCATGCATTGTGGGTATTTTTTCTGTGTTAATAATCAGGCATTTTTTCTGGTACAAGTGGCGACCCATAATTTATAATTCATGCTGCAACTTTTTCTTGATTTACTATAAAAGAAGTAATACTATAAACTATAAAAAAGTGATACTAGTGTTTACTATAAAACAAGGTAAGACGCAAATTTTTAAGTAGGATTTATCGTTTTATATATGTACTAGCAAGCTACGCCCGCTACGCTGGTCAATTTCTCTTAACAAACCTTTAATCAAACAAAATATTGACATTTCATAATTCACTTTTATATTTTAACAGAATAATAAGGATACTATAATTTGTGACTCGTGCTATAGTCAATATACACGTCAGGACACGTCGCCCTTATCATTATCTTTTTACGCGTGAAGGTTTCGCTATGGTACTCTATTGTGAAATTTGGTAATTTTAGAAATTCAATAGTTGAAAAATCGCAGACTCATTAGATCATTTTTCTTTAGAAATTGTTTTTAGAGCGCATTTAGATCTTATAAATAACAATCATGCCGAACTTGAAGTTTCTAGCTCCTTCAGCATCGCAAAAATCGCAATTTTAGAACGTTTTTCGCTTCTGCACCCCCCCTCGGGGTAGTGGCACCGACATAAAATATAACCTATGTTGGAGCAGGGATTGTCACCATCCATTTGCCACCATCACTTTTGAAATCGCTTTAGTAGTTCCAGACATTCCATACAAATTGTAATTTATAATGTTTTTAGAAAATTTTTTGCTTATTTCAGCCTTTTAAATTTCGAATTTTTTTAGATTTTGTTCTTATAGAGCATTTAAATCTTGTAAGTAACGACCATACAAAATGTCAAGTTCCTAACTCCTTCATTATTGAAAATATCATAATTTTGGAACGTTTTTCGCTCCTGCACCCTCTGCGGGCAGTGGCACCGACAAAAAATTTAGCATATGTTGGAGCAGGGACTGTCACCATCACTTTTGAAATCGGTTCTGTAGTTTCAGAGATTCCATAGAAATTGTAATTTAGAATGTTTTTAGAACGCTTCTTCCTCATCTCACCCTTTTAAATTGCGAATGTTTTTATAATTTGTTCTTAGAGAGCATTTACATCTTATAAGTAACTACCATACCAAATTTGATACTTCTATCTCCTTCAGTACACAAAAAATCGAAATTTTAGATCGTTTTTCGCTCCTGCACCCCCCTGGGGGTGGTGGCACCGACATAAAATATAGCCTATGTTGGAGCAGGGATTGTCACCATTAATTTGCCACCATCACTTTTAAAATCGCTTCAGTGGTTCCAGAGATTACCCCCTACAAACAAACAAACAAACAAACAATCTTTACTACTTTATATATTAGTATAGAAAAGGGGGAATTAGCCCCTTGTCCCCCCCCCCCCTTTATACTTAACCAATCAATCCCGAAAACTAATCAGAGATGCGCCTTAACACAGTGAACCTATAAATAAAATTTGAAGGAAATGGGATAATTCTGCATGAAAAACCCATTTACATAAATTAAGGGGGGTATTAGCCCCCCGTCCTCCCCCCCTTTATACTTAATCAATCAATCCCGAAAACTAATCAGGGAAGCGTCTTAACATAATGAATCTATAAACAAATTTTGAAGCAAATAGAATAATTCTGCATGAAAAACCCATTTATATAAATTAAGGGGGGGGATTATCCCCCCGTTCCCCCCCTTTATACTTAACCAATCAATCCCGAAAACTAATCAGGGAAGCGCCTTAACTCAGTGAACCTATAAACAAAATTTGAAGGAAAACGGAATAATTCTGCATGAAAAACCCATTTATATAAATTAAGGGGGGGATTAGCCCCCCCGTTCCCCCCTTTATACTCAGCCAATCAATCCCGAAAATTATCATGCAAGCGCCTTAACACAGTGAACCTATAAACAAAATTTGAAGGAAAACGGAATAATTCTGCATGAAAAACCCATTTATATAATTTAAGGGGGGGATTAGCCCCCCGTTCCCCCCTTTATACTTAACCAATCAATCCCGAAAAGTAATCAGGGAAGCGTCTTAACCCAATGAACCTATAAACAAAATTTGAAGGAAAACGGAATAATTCTGCATGAAAAACCCATTTATATAAATTAAGGGGGGGGGGAATTAGCCCCCCGATTCCCCCCCCCTTTATATTAACTAATCAATCCCGAAAACTAATCAGGGAAGCGCCTTAACACAGTGAACCTATAAACAAAATTTGAAGGAAAACGGAATAATTCTGCATGAAAAACCCATTTATATAAATTAAGGGGGGGAATTAGCCACCCGATCCCCCCCCCCTTTATATTAACTAATCAATCCCGAAAACTAATCAGGGAAGCGCCTTAACACAGTGAACCTATAAACAAAATTTGAAGGAAAACGGAATAATTCTGCATGAAAAACCCATTTATATAAATTAAGGGGGGGAATTAGCCCCTTGTTCCCCCCTTTATACTTAACCAATCAATCCCGAAAAGTAATCAGGGAACCGTCTTAACCCAATGAACCTATAAACAAAATTTGAAGGAAAACGGAATAATTCTGCATGAAAAACCCATTTATATAAATTAAGGGGGGGATTAGCCCCCCCGATCCCCCCCTTTATACTTAACTAATCAAACCCGTAAACTAATCAGGGAAGCGCCTTAACTCAGTGAACCTATAAACAAAATTTGAAGGGAAACAGAATAATTCTGCATGAAAAACCCATTTATATAAATTAAGGGGGGGAATTAGCCCCCCGATCCCCCCCCCCTTTATATTAACTAATCAATCCCGAAAACTAATCAGGGAAGCGCCTTAACACAGTGAACCTATAAACAAAATTTGAAGGAAAACGGAATAATTCTGCATGAAAAACCCATTTATATAAATTAAGGGGGGGAATTAGCCCCTTGTTCGCCCCTTTATACTTAACCAATCAATCCCGAAAAGTAATCAGGGAACCGTCTTAACCCAATGAACCTATAAACAAAATTTGAAGGAAAACGGAATAATTCTGCATGAAAAACCCATTTATATAAATTAAGGGGGGGATTAGCCCCCCCGATCCCCCCCTTTATACTTAACTAATCAAACCCGTAAACTAATCAGGGAAGCGCCTTAACTCAGTGAACCTATAAACAAAATTTGAAGGGAAACGGAATAATTCTGCATGAAAAACCCATTTATATAAATTAAGGGGGGGGGAGTTAGACCCTTGTTCCCCCCTTTATACTTGACCAATCAATCCCGAAAACTAATCAGAGAAGCGCCTTAACTCAGTGAACCTATAAACAAAATTTGAAGGAAAACGGAATAATTCTGCATGAAAAACCCATTTATATAAATTAAGGGGGGAGAATTAGCCCCTTGTTCCCCCCCTTTTATACTTAACCAATCAATCCCGAAAACTAATCAGGGAAGCGCCTTAACACAGTGAACCTATAAACAAAATTTGAAGGAAAACGGAATAATTCTGCATGAAAAACCCATTTATATAAATTAAGGGGGGGGGGAAGTAGACCCTTGTTCCCCCCCCCTTTTATACTTAACCAATCAATCCCGAAAACTAATCAGGGAAGCGCCTTAACACAGTGAACCTATAAACAAAATTTGAAGGAAAACGGATATTTCTATGAAGAGTTATCGAATTACGTACGTACATACATACATACAGAACCGGCTGCCAAGCTCTCAGGGCTTGACAGCAAGTGTGATAACTGAAAAATCGCAATTTTAGAACGTTTTTTGCTCCTGCACCCGCTGGGGTTAGTGGCACCGACATAAAATATAGCCTATGTTGGAGCAGGGGTTGTCACCATCAATTTGCCACCATCACTTTTGAAATCGGTTCGGTAGTTCCAGAGATTACCCCCTACAAACAAACAAACAAGATTTACTCCTTTATAATATTAGTATAGATGTATACTACACTGGCCTCCAAAAGTTAAAGTACAACCGGTTTTTTGCGTCTAATTTGCAAATGAATGAATATAGAAACAACAAATTTGGAGGAAATGTGCGCTAAACTGTTATTTATTAAATGCAACATAGAAATTTACTTAAGTTAAACGTATAAATGAAATTACAACAAAAAAACACTCATGATGGAAAATTCCATTCTTGGAGAAATCAGTACATCGAAGTATTATGCAATAAAATGTGACAGAAACATTAAAAAACTGGTTCTAATACGGAATATGTCCATCCCGGACTTGAATGCATTTGCGGCATCGAATTTCTATGCTCTCAATTAAATTGTCGGACACCGAAATAGGTAACGCTGACCAGACTTGGAGTAAGTCTTGTTCCAGCTAATTTAATGACCTTGGAGGAGGACTTAAAGTCACAACCTGTCTTCCAAGATAGTCCCAAAGATGTTTTATCGGATTCAAGTCTGGAGAGTGAGCTGGCCATTCCATTCTCTCCAAACCGTGATCCTCAAGATAATCTTCAACAACCACAGCTCGGTGTGGTCTCGCATTATCATCCATTAGAATGAAACCATTGCCAGTAGCACCGGCATACGGGCGCACATATGAATCAAGGATCTCTGTTGGAAATCTGGACAAAATCTTGTCCCCCTTTCTCTGTCAAGTGGTTTGTTCGGGAGTAAAATCGTTCCGAACCGGTTTTTCTTTTTGCATTTCGGTCGTAAAGGCACTCTCTTTTAACTGTAACTGTATGCATATTTTATTCTAGTTTGAGGTACGGAGTAAGTATATATCTAGGGTGAAACAACTCCATGGAAGGTGTGGTGATGTGATGGAAGGACAGTTAACCCCCTTTCTGAATGTTTATTTGCTATAATGTGATACCAAAGTTCCCAGCAATGGCTGGAGGTCTATGTATATATCTTTATTTAAGTTTAACATTCAAGTTGAATGAATAAATATAATTCTGATTTCTACATAAACTGTTTCTTCAATGTGCTATATACTTAGTCACACCACAGACCTTAACCACTGTGCTTTACAACTCTGCTCAATCTTTATCATGGTTATGGGCCATGTTATGCTAAAGGTCAAATAGATGCAGTGTGGTGTGTTTTAGATGAAATATATATAGCTTAAAAAGTATAATGGCACAAGTTCCAGAGTTAACTTATTCTTTCCCGAAATTGTCGGATTATAACTACTGTTCTTGGAAGCTCGACGTCAAATGTGTACTGATAGATCGGAATTGCTGGGAGTTTATTACGAATCCCGATATTGCATGTAAAGAGGATGCATCTGATAGAGAGAAAAGTGATTTTGGATGGCGTAAACGCAGAGCTTATACCACGATTTATCAATCCATCGAAAGGAAATTCCAGATATTAATCGCTCAGACCGAAAGCGGAAAAGTTGCCTGGGATATCCTAAAGTTAAACTTCGAACCAACGTCACGGGCACGTTTAGCTGGATTAGTGGATGATTTTTTTGAAATGAAGTTAAACTCGCAAGAGGAAACCATCGGTTTATTTTGCAAGAGAATTGAAGAAAAAAGGTTTCAAATCAAAGATGCAGGTTTTGATATGCCAGAATTGTTAGTATGCTTCCAGTTAATCCGTCGTTTACCCGAAGAATATGATAATCTCGTTCAAATGTTATACAGGTTAGATGATACAGAATTTAAATTGGAAAATGTTTCTAAACAGTTAATTAGTGAATATGGAAGAATTTGTTTAAAGCGTAAGGACGAAAGTAAAGAGGTTATCAGTGTAGGTGATGCTTATACAACCAAGTTTAAGAATCCTACCGATAGACCAACCATTCCAAAGAAGAATTTCGTAACCAGTAAAAAGCCATGGTTTTCAAGTAGTGGAAGCGACCTGGAACCCTCTCGATGCTCTAGTACTTCACCAGCTACTCGTATGGGGCCGAGTTTAATATGCAGTTACTGCAAACGACCTGGTCACACAGATACAAGGTGTTTCAAAAAGAGAAACTATAGAGGGAAGAAGCAAGTTTTCTACAGTGAAACTACAAGGCAATCGGAATCCGCTCTAATGTCTTCAAATGAGAAAATTGTTGAATTTCTTCTGGACTCAGCAGCTACTTCTCACTTTACGAATGACAGGAGTTTATTTGTAACCTACAAGGACCTCCCCCCCCAACAAGTGCTGATTGGAGACAAGGACTGTTCGTCGGAAGTATTGGGTATAGGTGATATTGACTTCACCATACAAGATGTAAAAGGTAATGTAGAAATAACTTTAAAAAATGTTTTATATGCTCCAAATATGAGAAGAAATTTAATTGGTGGATCCAACATCGATATTGCAGGAAACCACATTCAATGGGGAAATAATAAAATGATTGTGTATGATAAATTTAATCGATATTGTTTTACTGTACCTAGAGTAGATAAATTGTATATTGTTGAAGGTTATGCTTCAAAATGTGAAAATTTTGCCTTTTCGACTAGTTTAAATGCAGAAATTATACATCGTAGATTTTGTCATACAAATTTGCCTTTACTTGAAAAAATGAGTAAAAATAATTGTGTTAAAGGTATTGAAAATATTAACTGTAAAAACAAAAATAAGATGTGTGAATCTTGTGTAATTGCAAAATCTAATAGACATTCGTTTAAAAGGAATTATCAGTATAAACGCATTTCTAGTCAAATTCTTGATAGAGTGTATATGGATTTGTGGGGTCCTAGCCCAGTTAACTCGTTAGGAGGGGGGAAATACTTTTTGTCAATAATTGACGATTATTCTAGAAGGACTGAAGTGTATATACTTAAGGATAAAACGGAAGTTTTTGAATACTTTAAAAGGTTTTTAGCGAAAGCTGAGAGACAAACTGGTAAAAAATTAAAGAGTGTACGAACTGATAATGGGTTAGAATTTATTCATAAATTATTTGAGAAATTGTTAACTGATTTGGGTATACAAATAGAAAGATCCTCCATTTATACGCCAGAACAGGTGGGTGTTGCTGAAAATTTCAATAAAGTAGCAATGAATGCAGTTCGAGCAATGTTACATGATAGCGGATTAAAACCATCATTCTGGGGGGAAGCTCTTTTAGCGTTTGTTCATACAAAAAATAGAACCGAACACAGTTTAACCCAAGGTCTTACACCCCAAGAATTATGGACAGGATTCAAACCTTCGGTAAAACATTTAAGAATTTTTGGTTCTTTAGCATTTGTTAATGTTCCTAAAGTTAAACGAAATAAACTACAACCTAAAGCTTTACCCGGTATTTTAGTTGGTTATGCCATGAAAACAAAAGGATATAGGATGTATATTCCAAAAGAAAGGCGAATTGTAGAAACTATTCATGTGCGTATAGATGAATCCAAAAAGGGGGTAGAAACATTATTTGGAGTAAATAAGTATAAGGATATTGTATTGAATTTTAATGAATCTCAAGTTGAATCAAATGGCTTAAGTAACGCAACTCTAGATCTTAATCATAAACTACCAGGAGTAAGTTTAAATGAAGACGAAGAGAAAAGGGGGAGTAAAATAACTTTAACTTCTATAAATATTTCAGAATGGAAAAGAATCGAAAAACCTAGAACTAAAAGTAACAGGATTGACGTGTATTATTATACCCCGATAACAAATAAGAGACTGAGATCATTAAATGATGTTAAAAAATATTGTCAAAAAAATAAAATCGCTTATGAACCGGATAAATTTGACTTTAAACCTAAAACTACTCATCCCAATCTAGAAACTTTAAATGAACCTTCAACTAGCGATTCGGATGATTCATATTTAAGTGAGATATTCCAACATGAAACTTACAATACTGAAATCCCTAAATCGTTTGAGGATGCACAAGTTAACCCAGAAAGAGGGAAATGGAACGCCGCGATGAGGGAAGAACTTGAAATCATGAGTAAAAGAAAGGTCTGGCGGTTGGTTGATCCACCCAAAAACGCCACAATAGTAGGAAGCAGATGGGTTTATAATATTAAAAACACAGAAAAAAATGGGAAAAAGTACAAAGCACGTCTCGTAGCTCAAGGTTTTAAACAGAAACAAGATATCGATTTTAATGATATATTTTCACCAGTTGTAAATTTTTCAATTATAAAACTAATGTTTATTTTATTAGTTTCTATGTTAAATTGGTATCATATTCAATTAGATGTAAAATCAGCTTACTTATATGGGTCTTTAAAAGAAACTGTATTTATGAAACAACCACCAGGATTTGTAATGAAAGGTGCCGAAAATAAAGTTTGTTTGTTAAATAAATCTATTTATGGTTTACGGCAAAGTGGCCGAGAATGGAATTTTGAATTGGACAATATACTACATAATTTAGGATTTTGTAAGTTAAAATGGTGTAACTGTGTATATAAACTAAAAAGTAATGCAATTTTAGTTGTCTATGTAGATGATTTAGTTTTGTTTGCTGAAAATGAAAATATACTGCAATCTGTAACTAATATGTTAAAAAATAGCTTAGAAATTACTGAAATAGGTTTAACGAAATATTTGTTAGGTGTTAACTTTGAACTTATTGCTGATTCATTATTTATTCATCAAAAAACTTACATTGAAAGATTAGAATTAAAATATAAAGGTTTACCTAAAAGTTATGTTAAATTACCCTTTAAAATTGGCTGTATCTTACCAGATAAGGTTAACGAAAATGAAATTGTGGAAAATGAATTGATGAAAAAATATCCATACCGATCATTAATCGGTTGTTTGTCATTTTTATCAAATAGATCGAGACCTGATATTAGTTTTTCTGTAAATATAATGTCACAATTTTGTAATGGTTATACATATAAACATTGGTTGATATTGGCAGATATAATGAATTACGTTTTTGCTACAAAAAGTTATAAAATAAACCTGTCTAATGTAAAATCCTCAAGTTTATATGCATATTCTGATGCTAACTGGGGATGTAACCTTACTAAAAGACATTCAAGTAGTGGTTATATAATTTACTTTAGTAACGTTCCGTTTGCTTGGAAATCATCAAAGCAGAAATGCATTGCACTTAGTTCTATGGAGTCAGAGTTTATCTCATTAACTGAAAGTGTAAAAGAACTAACGTGGTATGCAAATGTCTTAAATGAACTTAATTTATGTGATAAAATAAAACCAGTTCAGTACTGTGATAATGAATCTGCTATTTATTTTTCTAAAAATAGTCAAGAAAACTTTAAAACTAAGCATATTGACATAAAGTGTCAGTTTATTCGTCAATTAATAAATGAAAATGTTTTTGAGTTAAAACATGTAAGTTCTAAAGTTAATAAGGCTGATTTTCTAACAAAACCTCTACTGTATATAAAATTTCAGAGAGCCATTTGTAACATTTTTGATTTTGACTATGAAAAGAAAGAGGAAGTTTTTACGACCGATGGGGCCGCATGTTGGAAATCTGGACAAAATCTTGTCCCCCTTTCTCTGTCAAGTGGTTTGTTCGGGAATAAAATCGTTCCGAACCGGTTTTTCTTTTTGCATTTCGGTCGTAAAGGCACTCTTTTTTAACTGTAACTGTATGCATATTTTATTCTAGTTTGAGGTACGGATTAAGTATATATCTAGGGTGAAACAACTCCATGGAAGGTGTGGTGATGTGATGGAAGGACAGTTAACCCCCTTTCTGAATGTTTATTTGCTATAATGTGATACCAAAGTTCCCAGCAATGGCTGGAGGTCTATGTATATATCTTTATTTAAGTTTAACATTCAAGTTGAATGAATAAATCTAATTCTGATTTCTACATAAACTGTTTCTTCAATGTGCTATATACTTAGTCACACCACAGACCTTAACCACTGTGCTTTACAACTCTGCTCAATCTTTATCAATCTCATCCCGATATCTCTCACCAGTCACAGTTCCTCCATAGAACACATGCAGGTCAGTGTGGCCTCCGAGTGAGATCTCTGCCCAAACCATGATTCCACCGTTTCTGTACCTATGTGTTTCGACAGTGTTTGATTGATGGTATCGAGTGAATTGTTCTCTCCAGATCAGAAGACGTCCTGAATCACTCTCCAGTGTGAATCTGGACTCGCCTGTGAAGAGTACAGAAGCCCACTGTTGTCTGGTCCAGGAAACATGTTCTATTGCCCAACGTAAGCGGGCCCTTCTCTGTCGTCTGTTGAGAGGGACACACACAACTGGTCGCTTTGCATAGAGACCTGCATTGTGAAGACGTCTTCGCACCGTAGTAGCGGAGATTCTTCTCCTTGATGCTGCAAAGTGGTCTGCAATCAGTTGCGGCACAGTAGTGCTATGATAGTTATTTTGTTCTCCCAGGAATTATAATACTTCGTTGAGAATTTTTAAATAGGAATTAAGAAATACTCAGAGCCGTGATAAATACCATATGAAAGGAGTCCACGATTGCACATAGGTGTTTATTTCTGTATAATCCAGGTTCGACGGAGATCGCAATACAAGGCCGGCTAACAATCGCCGATGGCTAGAGAGGAGGCAAATCAATTTTACATCTTCTTCTTACACAGGGCAAGAGCTGAATCTCTCTCGAGAGCTGTTACAACTTTCTCAGCTCGTATGAAGCATTGGCGAAACAATAGCAATCAAATTAGCCAAAAATATCTATTTCTGGCGATACAATACAGCGAGGAGACACATGTGGTTTTTATCCATTAGTATTAAGTGAATGGGATTACGTCAGAGAGGAATTATGAATTTTTAACGCCAGTCCGATTAAAACCGCATAATGGAACCCGGTAAATTTTTGAGGGAACCCACCCTAAAAGTTACTATCTAGAACAGGAAGATGTGAGCTAAAATTATCCCAAACAGGCGCCGGCATACCATATATGGCAAGTAAGAGGCCATGGGAATAATAATAAGACGAAATAACTTTTATATGCCGTGAGAAATGATATCAGATGATGATCCGTTAAAATACAGATGTAAAGTGCATCTGTGAACAAAGATTTTAAACTGTTGCTAGGCACAAAGCTGTTTCTTTTCTTTTTTCTTTAAAGTAGATGAAAATGTGATCAGAAGATTTTAACGAGCGAAATAAAATGAGAGCTTACATTTTAGGCAACGGAACTGAGAATAAATAATTTTGTGACCCGACAATTAAATTTCAAGTTAAACAGGAACCATATACTTTAAAGTTGGGGCAGGGGGGATTTAACATATAAATTGCATTCTAATATATGAAGTTAAATCTCCTTCATAAGTGCGTCTACTCCTTCGGGCCGAAAGAGCTAGAAACCGGTCTTCTGCAGGTGTTGTAACACCTGGGCGGATTGGAACATGTCTTCTGGACACAGAATATTCGGATTCATACTGATCCCAGAATCGTTGGACTACACTGCGAGACACATTGAGCTGTCTAGCAGTATCGGCCTGTGACAACCCCATATCCATCCATCCTACCACCCGCCACCTTAATTAATCGGATAAACGACTTCTTCTAGACATTTCTAGATTCTACTTACTACTGGCTTCTTAATTACTACTGGTTGTTGTGAACAAAACTGACAACAGTAGTTCGAATACAACAAAACTTACAAGCGAAATTACGAAAGCTTCGTAATTGCATATTTTTCTCTCATTCACAAATACCTATTCTTTTCTGTAAAATAAAAGTGGTAGCTGTAATTTTTGCGTAAGTTTTTTTAAAGCTTATTATTGTCATTCATATAAACTATGAAGTTTAATCTGACTGCCATTTTTTGCCTGGTGAGCTTCGAAAAACATGTTGTACCTTAACTTTTGGAGGCCAGTGTAATATATGTAATACAAGAATTTTACGCCTAAAGTTGAAAACTATTCTTATTGACCCCACCCCATTTTACAGTGCCGTGTTGTCAAAGATTTTTAATAGAAAATCCAATTTCTTACCGTTTATCATTTCAAGATCTATTCATTTTTAAAAGTTATTAAGGAATGCTTAATCAGGCTTGCATAACTAAATAACTTAATTCTTGTTCTGCAATTTTATGACATACTTTAAATAAAAAGTTGTAGTTTAAATAATTGCAAGCGGAATGTTAATAACATGAAATACATCAGTAGAAATTAAGTTGAATATTATATTTGTGTACTTACGTTGTACAACGTAAAAGCTTTTTGCTTTACCAGATAAGTAAAATATTTTATATTGTATTAAAACTATTAAGTAATGATAATGCACTCCAAAATCTTATTAAAATTAAAAATTAATTAAAAAAACAATAAATATGTTTAATGGTTTGTTTTATAATTCATTTATTTATGAATATTTGTACCTTTTTTAAACTAGGTATATTTTTACAAAGAAGATCTTTGTAAATAACATTTCGCGCTCTTAACTGAAGTTAGTTAATTGAAAAAGAAAATGCTTTTAAACTGTACTTTTAGAGCTTTTTTCAAGAAAAAAAGGAAAATATTACATTACTATCAAAAGAATTTAGATAAATTAACTTAAAGAAGAGCTAGTAAAAATCAAGAGTTGTGTGTGATTTCTTTTGACAAGGAATTTCTTATCATTTATCGATTCACATTTATCAATCATCGACAACGTTACTTAATTTACAGTGAAAAATTGGTTTATTTTATAATTTGAATAACGTTCACAAGTAAAACATTAGTAAAAAGGAAGAATTATGAATTAAATCCCCATGCATTTTCTAACTTAAGCTTGCTGTCGAAATGAATGAGGTTTTATACAATCATTTGCAGTTTGTTTACTTATCACATCCTGAGAAACTGTGAATAATTAGACGCCTCTATATAAATAGAATACTTCTTTTTCAAAATAAATTGATACATGAAAGATTCATTTAAAAAAGTTATAAATATGTTGATAGCTGAAAGAATTTAAATAAATTAAAAATTCTGACAGGCATCGTATTGCCAGAGATTTTTAATAAAAAGAGGAATTTCTTGTCATTTGTCAATTGATCATTCCGTCTTTTTAAAAGTAACTAAGCCGTGATTAATTAATCTTGCGTAACTGAATTATTGAATAATTAATTTGTAATATACAAATTTAAGAGATATTTTAATAATATATTTTTGAATTATTCGTTATTCTATAAAAGGAAACGTGTAGATAAGGGTAATTTTCGTTCTCGATTTTGTTTTACTTGTTGTTCTACATGTTTATTACTTTCTTCTATCTATAATAGAAGAAAGTATTGTGATCGAAATTTTTTTCGACTTCCGGTTTTCGACGGATTTACACGTTTTAGGGGTCAGATCTTCCGAAAAACACGTTTTTACGAAATGTCTGTCTGTCCGTCTGTCCGTCCGTCCGTCTGTCCGTCTGTGTGTCTTCATTGTATCATCTAAAAGTGTATGAGGTTATGCTTCAAATTGAACCTAATTTTCTTTTCTATGTTTTTGGCTATGGCAAGCAGATTCTATCAGAATTTGGGGATATTTCGACGAAAGGGGGCGCTGTGATCGATATTTTTGTTCCATTTTAACTATTGTATCATCGAAAAGTGTATGAAGTTATGCAGATAATTGAACCAATTTTTTTTTCTAAGTTTTTGACCATAGCCTGCAGGTCCAGATTGAATTCGGGGATATTTCGACGAAAGAGGGCGCTGCCATCGCGATTTTTGTTCGATTTTCACTATTGTATCATCGAAAAGTGTATGATGTTATGCAGATAATTAAACCAAAATTTTGTAATATGTTTTTGGCTGTAGCCAGCAGGTCCTACTAGAATGTGGGGATATTCCGCCGGAAGGGGGCGCTGTGATAGCCATTTAAATATTGAAATTCAAAAAGATGCATAAAAAAATTAGAAATCCTAAAAGTTTTTTCCGTTAAATGTTCGGCATGATCCGGAGAATCCGGAGCAGTTTTTGTTTTGTCTCTATCTTAAAAAATGGTGGAGATATAGCGGTTTGAAATTTTAGGGTGGTTGACATTATCAAACAAGACAGCAGAATTCATCCATATACGGGTTTAATTTATGAGTTTTAGTTAACAGGGTTTCAGCAAATTTTCTTTCATTGTTGTAACCATTGTTCCTATTCTTAAATGCTTAACACTATATATTTATATTCGCCAACGTCAAATTCTCGGCAAGCTTGGCGGCAATTGACGAAATAACGCCAAATTTGGCGACAAAAATAGGTTGCCACAAATGAAGCCCACTTGGCTATTGAAGACTAATTTGGCGATATTCTCATTCAAATTCAATGTTGACGAGAACTGGGAATGAATCTACTTTAATTGGGATCCACGCATTTCAGCTTCGTGTTTTCCAGTAAAATTAGCTAAAATCGTAAAACCAAGGAATAGGGAGGCTATGTGTTCCGGTCGGTACAGGCCAAAAGAACTTTTCGTAGTTTAGTATACATCAGTTGATTGCATCCCGGTAACCCGATGATTCGCAAGCAGCTGACGTACAACAGAATGACGAAAAATATTGATTTTATTGGCGATGTGAGGACGAAATTAGAAGTATTAACATGATTGAGATAGAAGAAAGTTTTGGGATTGGCACATCCGACTAGTTAAAATTGTTTTCTAAGATATCCTGATTGTTTTAACTAATTGATTGTTTAATTATATTAACAATTATATATTTTCATACATATTCATTAACATATATATATTTTCAACATAGTAAAGTCTGTTTTATGCGGAAATGGTAGCTTTCGGTCACGATAGAATTCGCCTTAGACAGAGTTTACCGTATTAACAAAATTCGTTATTAAAATAGCGTATAATGCCGCTTTTAGGTTCCTTATGTTACCATATTTCGCAATATTTTTTTCTAGGTCACTTTTTCCCTAGCGAAATTCCCGACATTTAACAACGCCACTTGAATAGCTAACATAAGGGGAAGATAGTTATTTAAATTAAATAATGATAATAATAATAAAAAACACTCCAAATACAGAAAAAACGAAATACTGTACCAAAATGTCTAAGCTAACGCCCTCAGAACCAATATTTGTACGATTAATTTTTCCAGTGGGCGAGTCAAACATTTCTAAGAAGTTCCATTTTATGTGCTTGACTTTTCGGTTTGTTTTTTGCTTGAGAAAAGCTATTATTAAAAGATTTTTTTCTGTAGATTCGTCGAAAATTGAAGAATATGTTTCTGTTGAACTAACAGGCCTGTCGTGGACACCTTTCTCTGTATGTTTTCCCGAATGAAGGAGCCAAATGAAACTGTATGTATCATAACAAAAATTAAATAATTAACCTTATCATTATCTCTTATTTCCGAAGGTTTTCTTCATCATTATTCCCTTTCGCCATTGTCATAATCTGAAGAATTAATAAGTTCAACATTTTCCTTTTGAGGCGGAGCCAAAAATCTATGGCACTAGGTAACGAATCTTGTTTTAACAAGATAAATTAGTTTTTCCATTTCTTGTGAGTTTTCCGTTACAGTTTTTCCATTTCCATTTTCCTTTGAGAAGTGTATTTTCATTATTTGGAGAATTCGCTTCGGTTGTATCTTTTATATCTGAGGGCGGAGTAATTAAACTTGAAGAATTTTAAGTCTGAGCTTGAAAGATGGATTTTTCCCGAGAATGGTCGGAGCTACCACCTGTCCTTGTCTAAACATTGAGCAGCATTTGAACGCTGGTCGTTTGTAGAACCGTGATTGGATAATTGGATTTATTTGGATATTAAGTAGTATTTTTTATGCTAGATTCTGAAACGCAGTTTGCTCTGTAAGCCATTAATTTTTAACTTAATTGTACAAAATGCAATACAGTAATTTGTATAAGGAGCTTTTCTTAGAGTGCTACGCTTTTTGATCAATAGTGTCGATAGAAAATAATTTCCCTCAGTTTGTATACTTTTCTGTTACTTTCCTTGAAAAGAATAAAATCGGAACATCAAACAGTTCCCAACAGTTCTACAACACCCCCCTGGCAAACTGGCAAACCTGGTTTGAGAACTTGTATTTATACATTTTGAAAAAAATTATTATATACTGTAGAAAATACAGCATAAAATTTTAATATAATTCCAGACTACTCAAGAAATTTCTATTTATAAAAGCCACTCCTCACAATATTTGTTTCGTAATTATCAAAATATATTGAAAATAGTAGTAACTTTACGCATAAAATATTATTTTGTTTGTCTTTCCTTTAGAACTCCTGATGACGGTTCAAGTGAAAAATCTTCCCATTACTGCTTCGAAATTTAGAGGAAATTTCTTTTTAACTACACTCATTAAGTCGTCTTAATAACTCTGTTGCCAAATCTTCCTTTTTATAGACACATAAAAAGGCTTTCTATCCATTCTTTTTAAAACTTAGCTAACTTTAAAACGGGAAATAAAAATGTATCTGAGAAAACGTCTTTTCAAACTTTTCCTGGAATGATCACAAAAAATGCTTTAGTTTATTATTAGTAAGCTATATAAGATACGATAATTGCAATTTATACTTTCGTAATCCCCTATTTTTTAGAGACAGTTGGCATTGTTTTATTTATGATTAACGTTAAAAACGTTTATTTATTATCAATGTTAAAAATCTGCCGTGCTCCTAACTTTATATTAAAGATTTATTATTAGCATTTGTAGGATAAGTTCTTAATTTCCAAAAGGATATTTATCTGATATTTCTCATAACTAGAGCTACATAAACAATTTTTTTTAAATCAATTTTTTTGAAAAGAAAAAATAATTTTACTTAAAGTTTAACACAGTTAACACGTCTTTGATTAATAGACGATATGCTGCAATTAAATAAGTCGAAAATTCTCGTATTAAAATAGTGGTATTGCAAAATTCAAGGATTTTGCGCACCTTAAGCGACATGCATTGGTTAAACAAAGGGGTGAATTAAACTGAAAATTCTATATTTTTTGTTCTTTAAATTTATTAAATGAAATTCGTTATCATATGAATATTCACTTATAATATTTAAGCATGTGAATATTTGTCCCTGAACGTAATTTTTTATACGATTTTTTTTCCATAATTTGTTTTTCTTTTGCGAGTTTCTTTTCTACACAAAATGCTCGTTAAACAGTGGAGAAACCCTTAATTGCGCTATCTCGAAATGAGGCAGATGAAAAATAAAACAAGAAAGAAAAAGTCATGCATAAAGCATAGATTATGAAACCCTTTCCAACACTAACACAATACTTTAAAAAAACCTTCGCTGTTTAATAAGGTAAATGAAATACCTAAGTAAACATTTTAGAAAACAAAAAACTCATTTGAAAACAGATTTCTGAGATTACAGGCCATAACCAGAAATGTACTCCCTTTTTTTTGTGCAGCCTTGTATATAATCTATAGATTTGTATATACTCTATATAGTATGATTCAATCTAGTTTAGTACACGAAAACACATAACACAGTTGTAAATTCACACCTTCAGCAGTTTCGACCAATAGACGGAAAAATATTTGAATTATTTTGTACAGCGCTGTATACTACCGTAAGTTTTTATACACAAGTTTAATTCAGGCAAAAACAGCATGGATTACGTCATTCCGGACAAACATTGTCGCCTTGCAAATCCTACGTAATAAACGTTTAAAAAAAATTTAATTCTCTGCATCTGAGTTTCACAGACCGAACTTCAGACAACTGACCTGTAGGTCATGGTTGATCTGATGAAGAACTTAAACAGTAAAATTTATTTGAGAGTGACAGACGGCAGTGATAAGCCAATAAAGATTTAAGGGATCCTTGAGCTTTGGTAGGTTTGCCAATTACGTCCTGTATCTGCCTAGCACAGGTTAGTTTTGAATCTAGTTAATACCTAGATATTTGTAATCGGTGACCCTGTATGAATTCACCATTGAGAGAAAGTTTAGCAATTGGGAAGATAGATTTATAGGAAAAAATTATGTCGGCACTTTTTGTTGCATTGACTTTTATGCGCCAAAAGATGTTATTCAAATAGCAGGTATAGTTTACAGACTGTCCTCTGCAGAAATTTGAGTCTTGTAAAATATACATTAATTGGTATAACACTCCTTTGTTGCAGTTCTTTTATGTAGTGCAAAACATTTAATTTCTCTTAAAATTTCTGAATAAATTTATATACTTCAAGATTCTATATTGTATGATCCCTTTATTCTTCCAATATACTTTATTTCAACTTAATACTAAAATAAAACTTTCGCCTTCATTACAGAAACTGCATTCAAAGCTTTCTAAACTTTTCTCAAAGGGAACTACTTTTAATTTAACAGAGGACATACTTTGCGCATTTAGTACTTTCACAATTGTAATTAAATCCACTTGTTATTTAAAAAGAGAAGCCTAATGAAAATAAACTGATTTCATTGCAATTACTTTCTTTGCCAATTCCTCGAGGATATTATTTTACGTTAAGTTAAGAGGATATTATTATGCGTAAACGTTCGTAAAATTAATTTTTTCACTGACATATATTCGCTTCTCCTGGCATGTCAGATGAAACCGAACCAACCATTTAAGCAGTTTTTAGCAAATGCACGCCAAAAATTGTTATAACTAATATAAGAGATCTTTGAAAATTTATCGTTCTGATAGTTTTAAAGCTAATTATTCTTCAGTTACCTTGGCTGCAGGAGTCCCTTAGTTAGTGTAGGTAATTTCTGCCGTAAAAGATTGATTGCAATTCTTTAAGTATTGTTGAAAAATTTCCAATTACATTATTTATAAAACAAAATAGTCATATTATTAATTATGTTATTAAAATTAGTCAAATATAGTAATCATCCAATGCCTAAGGGGTCTTCAACAACTTGATATCGTGTTATTTTAGTCACCCGCCGAATAATTTTCAATGATACATATTTTGATGCACAGGATTTTTTACGTATTTTATAATTTATTTGACGTAATAATTAGACACGCATTAGTTCAGTTTCTGTTTTAAATTTCATTATTTAACTGGTGTTTTCCCTTTTCATGCATCTGTTGCTTACAGTTAATTTAAAAATTTTGCGCAGGAATCATCGCATATAGTTATCAATCGTAATATAGATCAAAGTTATTTGAAAAGTGTTAAAACTAACAAATCTAATCAGTGTACAATTATTAAACAGTAATGTAATGTTTAGTGAACGATTAATTTTCCTTGGTATCAGTACAAACTCGTTCATTTCATACGCTTTAAAAGAATTTGCTAGTTTTCTGCCGTGGAAAGCTGCAAGTTTGTGAGATGGATAATTCCGTTTTTTAACACTTTCCAACATAGTTGAAAAGTGTTTATGACTTTGGTCTTGCATCCATGTTCTAACTCGTATAAATATACTCGGATTGATATGTAATTGATATACGTTCTTGAGGTTAACTATGGCATGTTCAGTATTGAAAATTAATTCTATGCCATTTACAGTTTGTTTACTGAAAAGAATTCCGTTACATTATGGTGTGTGGGAAAATTTGTTTACAATGTAGCTGAATGATTTTCGTCTATTTTAAACATATTGGAATTAATATACATCACAGAGGTGCACAACAAGAAGCTTATTGTAGAATATGGTATCATCAACAGCATTTATCAATCATTTACAGGGACACACAAAATAATTCGGTTACAGTACTGTCTATGCGCGATAATACCTGGAAGTAAGTTTTCAATTGAGATATGCGTTTTTAAATTTAACTAATTTGTTGCATTTAACTTCGTGTTTATAAATTCTATAGATCATATACAAGGCACCACAAAAGAATTAGAGTACATTTCAGATTATTGCCGGAAAATCCTGAAAGGGAATTTTCAATTCCTGGCTGAACTAAATTTTAGCGTACATGCAGTATATATACAAATCTATACATCATATACAGAGCTTCACAAATGAATTTGAAAACTTTTCCGACTGTGGACGGTAATTGCTGATACTGGGTTTTTAAATGTGTTATACGTTTTCTAAATTATATATAAATTTTCACCTTATTAAGGAGGGAAGTTTTGTTTCAGAATATGTTGTAAAATGTTTCATAATCTGTGCTTGACGCACGATTTTTCTTTCTTTCTTTCTTTTTTTGGTAATAATCGTAGATAGCAAGTGTAATTTTTCCGTTTGAATCAGTTTAGTTCTGTATTATACGCACTGCTGCTAGAGTCTTTCGCTCTCTTAAGTGTTACTTGGCGGATTATTAGTATCATTATGAATTATACTATTATTTAATGTCGTTATTGTATAGAATAATAGATAGTGATAGTAAATATAGGAAGTGTCACTCAAAAGCAAGAAATAAACAATAATTCAATATTTTTTCAAGTATAAACAGTGGTACAATGTGCTTTTCACTAAGACATGATATTTGTTTGATAGAAAAAAAAGTGTCAGAATGTCTACATTCATGTACTGTAGAGTTATCATTATACTGGTTTAAAAGTTGTCGCTCTATAAGCTATCATGTGACAGGGAGTATAGTGAAAGTTTCGGTGCTCTGCATAATAGAATATCTTGCCGTGATTGACAGAAATTGTCACTCATGGTATCCGTCAAATGGAATATTCGAAGGCCTAAATGTGTTGCGAACTGTGCTAGACCACTGTACAAACTGTTGCTACATATGTAACGCAACTTATTGGTGACAAATGTAATTATTCCGGCAACAAACGTTCCGTTATTGAAAAAACATCCCATACATATTTTAGTTATCGTGTATCAGTTATCTAACTCAGGCCTCGGAGCGGTCTCTATAAAAAGAGACTAAATCAAAATTTTGTCCACCACTATTTCTTTAGAAAAATTTCGGTTTAGATTTATCATGCATATATCGTAAAAACTCCCTTCGTGAAGAGCATTTCCTTACAACTTTTGTAGAAATCTACCGCCAGAATAATTTAAAAAAATTACCGGTGGAGCGGTACGAGGTCTGAAAACTTTATAACGTTACTGTGAAATAAAGTAACTTTACACCGTAAAAAAAAATACAAATGTACCTTTATATACGAAAATATACAATAAGCTTTTCCGAGTTACCCATGTTTCCCAGAAGTATTACACAGGGCAACAAAAACTATTTTTTTGTCTGGTGCGTTGGATAGTTTAACGAATTATTATGTAATTTTGCCTGATAAATTCGAAAATAACGCCTGTTTTTCTTTATAAGGTCTAGTTTTTTTAATGTACTCATATCCATTTGGCTCCATTTCATTGTAAAACATAGTTCCAATAGTGTAAATGGGCTGATATTAGTATATTTTAGGGGAATTATAGAAGTCTGTTTCTTTAACAAATATTATTTTATTAGTACTACAAGCTCTTTGTAATTTTGTGTTTCCCAAGGAAATTTTGCACAATTTCTATAAAGACTCGCCAAACTAATGCTTCATTCTCGTGCATCGTTTTCACGAAATTTGTGGCCTTTATGAGCTTACGGATCGTTAGTCATAAAAAATCTCTGCATTACGTTTTTCAACCGCTACTTATAAACATCATGCACTTTGACTAACACCAAAAATATAACAGAGGGATGTTGCATATCTTAAAATCCAAACCTGCTATATCAAAATCAATGTCATATTTGGATTCAGGTGACCAATTTCATATAGAAATGGTGTTTATTTCAGCAAAGTCATTGTTCCCCAGTGTTATTTATCTTTAGAAACCTCTGAAACCAATATATTTTGGAGATTTAGAGAAGCGTTTCTAACAATTGTTACTTTTGCTGACACTGATTTTCGGAAACGTTTTCGAGTAGTTTTTATAGTATACTAGCGGCCCGTCCCAGTTTCAGGTGGACAATGTGTCGACTACAATGTATTTTCCTTTTAAGAATGTCTTACTCAAAATATCTAACCAAAAAGCAGCAATAGTTGTCTTATTCGTCTAATCTTCCATAATCGGTTTCATATCCGATGTTTTTTAAACCGATTGGCGAATTTCTAAAATCGCTGAAGTACGTGTTTAACTATTGTTTTAGTAGATTTGTTATCCTGAATTTCATGCTCCTACCTAAAACTGCTGCTGAGATATGGCGAAATGATCCTCCATTTAACCTCCTTAGTGGGTGATGGCTGAAACACATGTTTAACCATTTTTAGTAGATTTGTTTTCCTAAATTTAATGCACCTACATAAAACTGCTAATAAGATATGGTGAAATGACCTAAACGTTCGATCTCCCCATTTAACCCCCTTAGGGGGTGAATTTCTAAAATCGGTGAAATACGTGTTTAACTATTTTTTTAGTACATTTGTTATCCTGAATTTCATGCTCCTCCCAAAAACTGCTGCTAAGATATGACGAAATGACCTAAAACGTTCGAACCTTCCAATTTAACCACCTTAAGGGGTGAATTTCTAAAATCGCTGAAATATGTGCTTAACAATTTTTCGGTTCTCAAAGCCGAATCATCTAACATCCCAAAATTTTATACAACGTTATAAGAAATTATTTTAGAAAAAGACGTTTTATATGTATTGTTTTAAATATGGTGTAAATTTCACCAAAGTTTTCTTTCTCTTTCTAACATATATGTGTAAATGCATTGTTTCATTGAAAGGAAATATTATTATTATTATTATTTGCGCTGTTTTAAAATTTGGAAAGAATAGAAAGGGGGATGACTTTTTCTAAATATAAAATAAATATCTCGTGTAAAGATACTCTTCAATCATAAAGTGTTCGGAAATATTATTATTTGGGTTTTTATGACGTAATTCTCGTTTATTTAATTCTTTTCACACTTAATAATTTAATCATTCTAAAGTTTTCTTTCTCTTTTAATATTCACGTGTAACTATACTTTTCAATTTTAAAGTGTTTGGAAATATTATTAATAGCGCTTTTTTTTTTTTTTAATTCGACAACAATATAAAAAAAAAGACCTTTTCGAAATATGAAATAAAACTCTATTGAAATAATGAAAATTTAAATAAAAAATTAAAAAATAAAATCATTCAAAAAATTTATCAAATAAAAAAAAAATTTCCACATTGCACACCGCAATCTCATTAAGTGCGTGCCGGCGAAAGTTGATTAAATTGTTATGTATAATTTTTGATCCTATACAACTTTCCTATACAACTTTTTCATTGGAACTATTTTGACCGCATTCAACATTAGGTAGAGCTTAAAATAATTCTTCAAATTAAAAACCATCTGCTTCAGCGTGTTTAACGAACACTTCGCTAACCAATTTTCATAATAGTTTTTTTAATATAAGCCGAGAAAGACAATCGGTCACAAAAAAAATCACTTATGACAGCGACAGCAGTCGCGCTAGTTTCTTTTTTCTTTTTAACACTTTCCAACCTAGTTGAAAAGTGTTTATGACTTCGGTTTGTCTGGCCGTCTGTCCGTGCTCTAACTCCCGTAAATATGCTCGGATTGCCCTGAAATTTTTATGTTATAATCGTTATCTATAGCATGTTCCCTATTTCAACGGAAGTGTGTAGCACTTATAGTTTTTTTACAGGGACACTCAAAAGAATTCCGTTACATTGCGGTCTATGGGGAAAAATCATTTGCGGTTTATTTAAATAATGTTTCACTATTTTAAACACATTGAAATTTATATATATCACTAAGGTGCATTAGAAGAAGCTTAATATGGAATAGGGTGTGCCTAGCACTTATACTTACTTTACAGGGACAGTCAAAAGAATTCCGTTACATTACGTCTATGGAGAAAAATCGTCTGCGGTTTATTTAAATAATGTTTCCCTATTTTAAACGCATTGAAATTTATATACGGTTCATTACAAGAGACTTACTACAGAATATTGTGTGTATAGCAGTCATCGTTCATTTACAGGGACACACAAAAGAATTCTCTACTGTATGTTAACAATAATTCCTGGAAGTGCGTTTTAAGTTACTGAACGCGATTTTAATTTTAAATCGCTTTTTGTATATTACGTGGTGTGTATAAATTCTGTAGATCATATACAGGGAAGCACAAAAGTTCGGGAACACATTTCCGTATTATTTAACTCCAGACGGAGAATTTTAAACTGTGCTACGTGTTTCCTAACTGAACTAAAATTTAGCATCCTATGTAGTATATATACAAATCTATAGATCCTATACAGGGCTGAATAAAAGTATTCGGATTACTTAGATGTTATCTTTTAGCTTATTAAAGAGTATGATTAGTAAAATTATTTTGGAAGCGTTGGAAAGTGTTACATAATCTATGCTTGACGCATGATTTTTCGTTCTTGTTTTAGAATAGAAAGATTATTTAGTTTCTTTGAACTTAATTAACATCTTTGAGTTAATTTGTGATGTGATCGTATTCGCAAAATATCCGACCATAAAATTCGAGATGCAAGTTATGATGTCAAATAATAATAATAATAATAATAATAATGACAATTCCATTGATGTATATTAGCAAATTTAGAATGCAGTATTTTCCGCAAAAGACAGATTTGCACATACAATGACCAGACATTCTTTAATTGCTTATATCTCGCTTTTAATTAAAGTGTTTTGTGTTTTTAGAATGTGTATCACTGTATACAGGCTCTTCCCTATTCCCATTTTCTTTTAAATAATTGTTTAAACATACCTGTTTTCTGGTTATTTCCCATTTTTTAGGGATAAATGTTGAAATCATAAATGTTGATCTATTTCATACGAAAAATCTTATTATTTCTTATTCAGATGTTTCAGTTTCAAAATAAGTTTTCTTAAACCAACTTTACTGTTTTTAAATATTGTAATAGCTTGTCAGAGTGAAATAAGTTTACAAAAGTAGCCGAAACTAAAGTTCCTTCTCAAGGCGAAAGAGTGTAATCATCTTTAAAGTAACGTATTTCTCCTGTAATTAACTTTCGGAAAAGTAGAGAAAACTTTTATCTTCTGGCAAGTTTTCTCATTCAAGGAGAGAAATTATTTATACTCTAAATAAAGCCTTCTTTAAAACTTATCATCTCGAATGTAACACGAACACTGCAATGCTCAGTATTTATTCATTCTATGAATGAGGAATGTGTTCAAGAACTAAATGTGGAATCGCGTCGAAATCACGAATCTTTCATATTTGTTGCGGTAGAATAATTTTTGACGTATTCATGCAAATTTAAAATACCGAAATAGAACTGCAAACTCCGAAACTGGCAGGTTTTGATAATGTATAAGCGAAACCTTTCAAAAATATTTTACGAAGTGAGAGTAAAAAAAAAAAAAAAAACATATAATTCTGCATGTTGAGGTATTAAGTTAATACAAATAAGTATAAAGATTTGCTTTGCGTCTATTCAAAAACAGATTGTCTGGTTTGTATATGATATAAATACGTTGATAGAGATATGTTTTGTTTCTATATGATAGAAATACGTTGATAAAGATATGTTTTGTTTTTATAGGATATAAATATGTTGATATAGATAGGTTTTGACATTTTATAAGCAAAGCACTTCACTAATATTTTGAGATGCGAGACATAGAACGGCTTAAAATTGTGAATGCTCAGGTACTGAGTTAGTATAAACACAAAGAAGTCGATCACAGTATAGATTGCAAGAAAATTAGTGATTTATCCATTTTCCCCTTTACGGATAGTTGCAGAAGAAAAAGGGGCATGTATGTATGGGATTACAAATAGTGATTAAATGTAGTGAAAGAAAATCTTGGAAAATTCGGAGGTAGAGCATACATTCTTTTTCTCACTGTGTATTAGGTAGCTTTCAATACAAAAAAGTCCTTCCGGCCTGTACCGGGAGGAAAAGGTAGCTTTCCTATATCTTCGTTTAAAAATTTTAGCTAATGTTACACGAAAACAGCAAGTTAAAATTCAAAGAAAACGTTTACAAAAGATTCGTTAATACTGAATTTGAATAAGAAATTCGCCAAATTATTGAGCAATAGCCGAATTGGCTTCATTTATGAAGACTTATTTTGGTCGCCAAATTTGGCGATATTTCGCAAAATGTCGCCAAGTTTGGCGAGAATTTGGCGCTAACGGATATGAATATATAGTTTTATGCGTATGATTGGAAAAATTATTACAACAATGAACATTTTTGTAATGTGCTGTCTTGTTTCAAAATGTCAGCCACCCTATAATTTCAAACTGCTCTATCTCAGCCATTTTTTAAGATAGAGGTAAACCAAAAAATGCTCTAGAATCCTCGTATCAAGGCCTAACACTTATTTAAAAAATAAATTTGAATTTTTAACTTTTTTGTACAATTATTTTAGTTTTAAATTTTTAAATGGCCGCCATCTTGAAACAAAATGGCGGACCAAGCTGGCCAACGAACTCGGTTGAGACATTTGTGAGCTTAATACACACAATTAGTTTCATCAAAATAGATTTATAAATACGAGCGTTATCGTATGACATAGGTCAGATATATATATATATATATATATGGAGATATATATATATATATATATATATATAAATCAACATTTGAATGGAGGGTGGTTTTGGGGTCTGGGGGTCTTGATCGGTGAAAATATATCGAAATTTTCCGGAACTGCTTTCCTCCGAACGGCTGCAATAGGTAGCTTTATACTTTTTTGTATTGAAAGCTACCTAAAAGTATAAAGCTACCTATTGCAGCCGTTCGGAGGAAAGCAGTTCCGGAAAATTTCGATATATTTTCACCGATCATGACCCCCAGACCCCAAAACCACCCTCCGTTCAAATGTTGATATATATATATATCTCCATATATATATATATATATATATCTGACCTATGTCATACGATAACGCTCGTATTTATAAATCAATTTTGATGAAACTAATTGTGTGTATTAAGTTCACCAATGTCTCGACCGAGTTCGTTGGACAGCTTGGTTCGCCATTTTGTTTCAAGATGGCGGCCAATTAAAAATTTAAAACTAAAATAAATATACAAAAAAGTTACAAATTCAAATTTATTTTTTAATTCAGTGTTAGGCCTTGAAACGAGGATTCCAGAGCATTTTTTGTTTTACCTCTATCTTTTTTTTTTTGAGACCGGCGACCAGGCCCCTACCTGCCAGGTTTCCCTAGCTTAAACGGGTTTAGTGCCTGGTACCGGGGCGCGTAGCGCCACTGAAGAGATGCCGCGTAGCGGCTGGCCGTTGCTGACAGGGCGGCTATGTGGAGGACTTAGTTTTGTTTCCATTTTGTTTTGCTGCTAATTGATGTTATTCTTTTTATATGGACCTGTCATCGTTATGCGAGTTGGTCTCGTAATTTAGAGCCTTGATCAGGTGACGAGACCTTCACCTGATTAGGCACCCTCAGAGGTATTATTCACAGGGAACTTGGAGGACTTTACACCCACGACGGATTTTACATGCACCAGGCGCCATTAGCGTTACATGATGATTAAAAAAAAAAAAAAAAAAAAAAAAAAACCTGTAAGGGAAGGGGGTTAATACATGTTTATTTAACTTTACATAAAAAATAGAAGAAAATGATTACTTTTACCTGTGTTGGATTGTTTTTTCCCTTACTTTTTTCTACTGTACTTTCCAGTTACCTGTTGTTTTACTTTTGCTGCTTGATTTTTGTTGCACATTTAGGTTTATCTCGTTGCTTTTTGGTTTCTCATGTGATGCAGTTGTTTCTCTTTTGTTGCATTTATTTTGGTTTCTCATTTGTTGCAGGTTTCTCATTGTGATTTGGGTTTCTCATATTTCTCTGTTGATTTTATACTCTGTTGCATCACTGGTAACCGTTGAATTTGTTGTCATGAATGCGCTCTAGTGGCGATCAGTCCATATATACCTTATGGCTGTTTTCATGAGCTCGATGAAGCTATTTGAGGACTTGGTGCGCTATGGTGTGGGGCATATTCCTTGGCCATTAGTCCGTTAATTAGTTATTAACTTCCACCCTCTTAGACGCTAAAAGAACGATTTTTTTTTCGCAGGAAAGAGGTATACTTTACACTGCTATTTTATTATATATACACATATATACATATATATATTTTCTTTTTTTTTTTCCCTGGAAGATAAGATTAATTAGGCAGAGGTTATACACACTTTGAATATAGAGGTATGGTGGCTGCTGGGACTTTTACGTTTTTTTTTTTTTTTTTTTTTTTTTTTTTGTATTAGTCTATGTTTGTCTGTTTCATGTCGTCTACATTGTTCATTAGCCATCTGATCACTGCTCTACCTTTGTTTTGTATATGTTTGTTGTTTGCAAGTTGTCTGTGCCATAGTATTTCGTTATTAACTGTGATGGTGACCAGATGGTGTGGTTCTGTGAGTGGGCAGGCCGTAAGGTAGTGTTTTATGGACCCTAATTCCCCGCATATGCATTCTGGAGAGCTAAATTTAGTAAATCTATGTAGGTATTGTGGGACCTCTATCTTAAAAAACGGCTGAGATAGAGCAGTTTGAAATTCTAGGGTGGCTGACATTTTGAAACAAGACAGCACATTACAAAAATTTTCATTGTTGTAATAATTTTCCCAATCAAACGCATAAAACTATATATTCATATCCGTTAGCGCCAAATTCTCGCCAAACTTGGCGACATTTGGCGAAATATCGCCAAATTTGGTGACCAAAATAAGTTTTCATAAATGAAGCCAATTTGGCTATTGCTCAATAATTTGGCGAATTTCTTATTCAAATTCAGTATTAACGAATCTTTTGTAAACGTTTTCTTTGCATTTTAACTTGCTGTTTTCGTGTAACATTAGCTAAAATTTTAAAACGAAGATATAGGAAAGCTACCTTTTCCTCCCGGTACAGGCCGGAAGGACTTTTTTATAATGTACTAGCTGACCCACCCAGCTTTGCCAGGGCCCGAGATAAAACCTGACATAAACCCCAAATTTGTATTATTTTATATATTTTACCTGATTTTGTATAAATTTATATCTTTAATGACAAAATCGCAAAATCGTAAAGAAACATTTATTTCTGTTTTCACGTAGGATCGTTATATAGTTTAAAAAATAGCTTTTGTTGTCTAAACCCTTTGACATTTTTAATGCTCATAAATATAATGGTTTTATAGCCCGTGGAAAAATTACGTCAGAAATATTGTTATCTGGTTGTAAAATAAATATGTTTTCTTTTCACGTCGGGTCCGTTGACAAAAAAAAAAAATTAGTATTCGTCACCCGATCTCTCTCAAATTTTAGTCGTTTATAAATGTAACTATTTCCAAGTCCGCTATAAAATTACGTGAAAATATATGCATTTTAAATAGTGAAAACGTTACCGAAGCCGAGCGTAAGCGCGGAAAACATCCCGTTATTAAGGGTTTTCGCCGAAAATATCTCAGATTTTAGTTTTTAAAAATATTTGTTCTCGCCCAAACGCTTCGAAATTGTTGTATGTGATATAAATATGGTCTACCGAGATGTTCTAAAAAGATTGCGTCAAAATACGAACGTTTAGCAACTTTTAGCCTAAGAAAAAAAATCTTCTCACGAGGCACGAAATGACCTGCGTTCGCCGGTATTTTTTGAAAGAGTTAAAATCCGTATTTAAAAAAAAAAATGTACCATCTATTAGAAGAAGATTTCAGCTCCAAGAGTATATGTTTGGTTTGTCTGTATTACTAAAATTGTGCTATTGAGAGGTGTTGGTGTAAGGAAGAAAATATAAGCCCGAGAAAACGACCTTTTTTCTAAAATGTTTTTCAAAGTGTTAAAATTTTTTTTTTCAAATTTATTACAGCATTGGAGACGTAAGAGTGCGAGCTTTCAGAATATGCTTTTCATTTCTTAATAAACGAAACGGTTTAGTCGATAGAATTTAAAACAGAATTGCGAAATAAACGCATTCTTCATGTAAATGGTTCTTTATTCTCGTGCACTGCGGTAAATCCAACTCTGGGCATGCGCGAATTCAAAAAGCCGGCTCGCAAAAAAAAAAAAAAAAAAGATGAGTTATTGATAAGTTTTTAATTAATATTTTTGTTAATATCCACAGCTAAATTTTCAGACTTCTAGGTGGACTTAAAAAGCATTAACAAAACCAAACATCCATTTAAAAAGTATATATGAGAGGGGGGAGGGAGGTTGAAGATTTAGGTAAATAGTATAAGAAGTTAACCACAATATTGATTACACTTGATCCGAATACAGTAACAAACATTTATTAAGGCATAAAATACATGAAGGAATAAGTATAATATAGTGGGTCAGTAAAACTAAAAATGACCGTATGCCAATTTTGCAGTCGTAATAAGAGAAAAACGCAGTTTTGCTTTCTTTCATTAAAGAAAAATAGCAAGCTACTTATGCCTTGCATAAAAAACATACAACTTCCACGAAAACTGTTCTAATAATGATCTCATCCATGATCACGGCCCGTGAAACATGGCTCGTGAGTCTTTATACTCCATCGAGTTGAGATGTTGCATTTAGACATCGCTCATTTTTCATATATGTATATAAAAAGTCTAATGCAAGCAATGTAATAATTTTGACTAGGCAATATGGGTAAAATAACTTTCAACCATTAAAGGTACAGTAAATTCTTTGTTAAATGTAAATGTAATAAATAAATATGTATACATTACTATCAAGGGCGCCTCCTACGCTTTCATTCTTCGTAATTTAAAGTTTTAAATGAATTTTCGGAAAAGCATTAGTCTTTTCTATTTTAAACTAAGTATTTTCCTCTTCTTACGTAATTATTTTTATGCATTTATACTAAAACGTAATTTAATTTTTTAAATCTATTTAGTTTCCAATTTTCTGAATTACACTCCATATAATACATAAACGGATTATCTTGAAAAAGGAGTGATATCTCATGAAAAAAAATTAATTTTAAGTGGTCCCGCTTAGCCGCAAACTTAAAACGTTAGTCATAAAAATAAGTGATAACGTATGTGAATACCCGAAAATGGATCAGCATTCCTAATTATTGTAAATGCCTCTGAGTGTGGTACAATATATGAAAACTTTTTGGCGACCTGCAGGCGAAGATTTTAGATAATGGTTTAGAAATATTGGCATCACCATTAGTTTAATGTGACAGTTTTTTCTTTAAAATTAATTATGCAATGAAAATCGATAAATAAAGCATAAAACGTGTAAACTAATACACGAAATGGGATTTAATCGAGCTAAGTACTCATTGTGGAAATTGCATTTCCAATTATTTCTAAACAAAAGCTTCAACAATATATTTACTGCTTCATCCAATAGTTCTAATACAGATTTAAATCTCCATTGTATGATGTATCGACATTAATCTACATTTTACTGTTAATTCTTTTTTTTTTTCATTTTAGAAGCAACAAGAACGAAAAATCATGCATCAAGCATAGATTATGTAGCACTTTCCAACGCTTCTAAAATAATTTTACAAATCATTACCGTTTAATAAGCTGAAAGATGACATCTAAGTAAACAATTTGGAAAACGCATAACATATTTAAAAACGTAATTTCAGGAATTTTCAATATATACAATATTCGGAAAAATATCCGAATACTTTTATGTAGCCCTGTATATGATCTATAGATTTGTATATAAACATAGGATGCTAAATTTTAGTTTAGTTAGGAAACGCGTAGCACAGTTTAAATTCTCCTTCTGGAGTTTCTGTCAATAAACGGAAATGTGTTCGCGAACTTTTGTGCTGCCCTGTATAGGATCTACAGAATTTATACACACCACGTAATAGACAAAAAGCTAGTTAAATTTAAAATCGCGTTTAGTAACTTAAAACGCACTTCCAGGAATTATTGTTAACAGTCAGTAGAGAATTCTTTTGTGTGTCCCTGTAAATGAACGATGACTGCTATACACACACTATTCTGTAGTAAGCCTCTTGTAATGCACCTTAGTAATATATATAAACTTCAATGCGTTTAAATTAGTGGAACATTATTTAAATAAGCCGCAGACGATTTTTCTCCATAGACGTAATGTAACGGAATTATTTTGACTGTCCCTGTAAAGTAACTCTAAGTGCTATATACCTACTATTCCATATTAAGCTTCTTATAATGCATCTTAGTGATCTATATAAATTTCAATGCGTTTACAATAGTGAAACATTTTTAAAATAAACCGCAAATGATTTCTCCCCATAGACCGCAATGTAACGGAATTCTTTTGAGTGTCCCTGTAAGAAAACTATAAGTGCTACACACTTCAGTTGAAATAGGGAACGTGCCATAGATAACGACAATAACATATAAAAATTGCAGAGCAATCCGAGCATATTTACGGGAGTTAAAGCACGGACAGACGGCCAGACGGCCATACGGCCAGACAAACCGAAGTCATAAGCACTTTTCAACTAGGTTGGAAAGTGCTAAAAACGAATAGCAAAAGTATTTTTCTACATTCATTGACGGCTCTATTTCAATATGAAAACATTCATAAAAGTGATTCATTAAAATTTATTACTAAAATTTCTATCCTCCCTCCTTCAGAGTATTTAATTAAATCTACAGTTGAACTTATTCAGAAAATTAAAGATATAAAGCTTGGTGACAATAGCATTCTAGCCAGCCTCGACATCATATAATTTTTCTCTTCTATAAATATGCAGGAAGTTCAGAGCTATATTATAAATTCGAACAAAAATAATCAAGAATTCAGTGACAATATGAAGAATACCATTATATACGGCTTAAACCTAATTAACAGTAATAATGTATTTGTTTTTAACATTACCTATTATAAACAAACAGAAAGAGTCTCCATGGGGTCGCCAATGTCTGGTTTGTCGTTGAGTTAAAACATAGACCTTTTGAGAGCAAGATTATTTCAACTTCCATTTTTAAACCAAGTTTATGGACGGATTTGTCGAAGATATTCCAGTTATTTGGGATTATGGTATTCCAGCCCTCACGAATTTTCTTGAATATCAAACAACAGTGACAGTAAACTAAAATTCACTTTAGAGTTAATTTTAGCAAATAAGTCTTTAGCATTTTTTTGGATGTTTACCTAAACAGAAATGAACTAACTCATTGCATCGATAGGACAGTTTAATGGAAATCATGCCATTCAAACAGTACCCTTTCTTATAACAGCCTTTCTCCGTTCCATTATAAAGCTGCAGCTTACTGCTTGTATATTAAGCGTGCGTTTGAAGTTTGCTCTGATATTCAGCTACACGATGAGTCAAATAAAATTAAGCTAATCGCTAATAGTAGTGGTTTTTCCAATAGTTTTATTGACAAATAAATTTATATATTTAAGCATACGTAAATAACCGAAATTGAGGAAATTAGTAAAAAAAGTAGTTAAATTTATAGCAATGGAATGTCTCCTCCATTTAATCGAAAAGGTAAAATACATCCTAAGGCAGTATAATATAATATTAATAGCCACACACGATGCCAGATGAATTAATCTTGTACAGAAAAGAATTGATCCTATTGTTATGCACAATAAATCAGGGGTCTATATGATTCCCTACAGAGATAAAATAAGGAATAAAATATTAAATTATATTGGTGTGAGAACTACAAAATTCCAGATAAGAACTAATGAGCATATTCAGGATATTAGTAAAAATAGACCTGATGCTGCACTCTCCAAACTAATGACATTGAAATACTTTTTAATACAGTTAAAATCATTATGCGGTCTTCTGATATTAATAGTTGTGCAATGCTGGAATCTTTAGAAATATTAACACAAGTAAACAACTGTTACAATAAAGTTTTGTCATACCAAATACTACGTACCGTAATTTCCGGTGTATAAGCCGCGGCTCAAATAAATCTGTTTCTGACCAGAAAGTTTATTTAATAAAATATAACCTATTAATGCATGGAACTTATTTGACCTTTTTTAATAAATAAAATTTCTGGTTCGTAACAGAATTTTTTTAGCCGCGGCTTATACACCGGAAATTACGGTATTTGGTTCGAGCTACTTCAAGTTACAGGAGTGTTTGGTCTCCCAAGTGAATCGTGTGGTTGAACTTTCTTTACCTCCCCCCCTCATTATTAGTGATTTTCACCACCTACAAAAAAATTCTTTTGAAGGAGTTTCCTGTTGTCTGGTCAAAGACTGTCAGTCAGCATCAAGCTTTTCTCCACTGATTGCTTCATTGATATTGGTTTAGTTTTAGCCAAAAGCGCTCTAAGTGCTTTATTATACTTTTAACATCTGAAAGGGGGGGGGGGGGTGAGTTAAGATTTTAAAAAGCTTTTGTATATATTTCATCACCACTTATTTTAGTAATAAATGTTAATGAATTATTTTTATGAATGTTTTCATATTTTACATAGTAAAACAAAGGTGAATTTATCGTTTCGAGCATATATGAACTTACTATATATACATTATAAAGTTAGTTTATTAGTGGCCCTCTTTCAGATGACGACCATAATAAAACAAACTAATAGATTATACAAGGTGATAATTAAGAATGGGCATTTATCAGCTTTCGGAAGATTCATGCAAAAGTTTAAACTGCAGTTAATAGTGCAGGTACACAAAGAGTGGGCAAACATGTAGTCATATGAAGTCATATAGGGTACACATGCCTGAAGATCACCATGCAGTTTTCATATACTGCACTATAATTCCAAGGCATTTGCAACAATTATGAATAGTGTTAGATTTTCAGACGACGCTCACACGAGATGTCACACCTTTTACGGCTGGCATTTTAAGTTTGTGGCTTGGCGGTTCCACTTCCAACAATTTGATTTTTAATGAAATTCAATATATTTTTCCAAAAATCAGATATAGGGGAAAAAATCTTTTTTTTATTGCCACCAAATTGTTTTATATTTTGCTATCAAATTTTAAAACGAATGAACTTCGTAGTCAAACTTCTTCAATCACAAAAGCAATTTCAAAATAAAAATTTAAACTTGCAATATGTAGCAGAAATGCACATGCATTGTGTCTTGAACCCAAATGAACGCCAATTAAATAAATCAGGAACTATACTTGAAAGAGTTTCATCACAAAATCGTAACCATCTGCTGATGGGAAGTCAACATAAAATTTATCGGCAAGACCTAATAAATATTCGTTAGATAAATAAACGGTCGTTAATATGTCAAATTATATGTGCAAAAGATTCGTATAAATTTCAAAAGTTGGCAATTTTCTGTCAATGTTCAAGCTTAAATAGATTGCATTTTTTATAGTAAAAAATTTTATTTTAAAAAAAGATAAATTATACTTAAAATCATCTGCAAAGATGTGAACCCTTATTTTGGCGTGTATTCAAAGAATAAAAATTATTTCTATAATTATTTCAGGATCACGCAATTTAATTATAAAAAATTAAAGAGAGAGCTTTATTTTCAATTAACCTCTAGTAATTCTTTTTTGTTTAAACAAAAATAACTGCTTGCCACTGAATCAATTTTACTAAACTAAAAGTACATGTTTCTGCTTCCAAAACAAAGTATTAGCATTGTAACAGCGCAGCGTTTGTCTGAAGACAAGACAAAAATGTATTTTTAATTCGCTGTGTACATATTTGACAGGAGAGTTTTTCAGAGAATGTAAATATTTGAATTCTAATAGTAAATGTCACATTCTTATTCTAATATTTTTCTTCGGCATTATGGTACTGTTTTTCTTAAAGATTTTAGAAAAAAAAAACTGTCAGATTATCAGAGCTATTTCATACAACATTTTATTTATGAAATTTACAAAAGGATATGCAAAATAAATTTCTTCGTGTATCACAATTAAAATTGAATTTACAAAGGGATATGCAAAATAAATTTCTTTATGTATCACAATTAAAAATTTCATACATTTCATAGATTACGTCTTTTGATTTTGTTCATTGTTTCCGATAAGATCATAAGCCGTAGTCATTTTGAAATTTTTCGTTAAGGTAGTTTATTAATTCTAAAGTTTATTATTTTTTAAATGCTGTCCTTAAAGCATGTTAAATTCCTACTTTTGAAACGTTCTAGATTATATGCTTTTTAGTAATAAAGAAAATGAAAAGTTTTTACATATATAGGATCATGTATATGTAGAAGTATCAAATGTAAGATTACGAAAAAAAAAACAAAATTTAATATTGAAATAGAAATTGTTCCGTAATTTTCTTCTTATATTTATAAACATGTGTAGGCACAAGTGAAAAATAAAACGATCACATATTTTAAACATGTCAATTTCTAATGAACTTTTGGAAAATATACATTTCTCTATTTTAATACTTGGAAATTTTTAAAAATAATTAGAAACTTGAGTTATGATAAAACATACTCATGAAATCTATATTCACCTTCTACTATAAATATATAGACATTGGACATTTATGTTGTTTTTAATTAGTAATTACTTGGAAATTTTTCCATAGAAAATTTCTCACGCCTTGCATTCATAGTATTTCAAATTGTAATTGCTTAAAAGGCGTTAATACTTGGAAAATTTTCCATGGAAAATTTCTCACACGCCTTTTAAGCAGTTAAAAATTTAAACATTATGAATTCAAGGCGTGAGAAATTTTCTATGGAAAATTTCCCAAGTATTAAAATAGATTTATTCAATCATCGATGCTGAATTCTTTTTAGTTTCGTTTTTGCCCCACAGTTGGTGGCTCACGGAAAAATATTCCACCTTGTGCGGCGATTGTAGCGTTGCCAGCATGTGATAGTGAGAAGTGCCAGACTGGGTATCGTTCTAAGTGGTTCAGTTGGTAGAACGTAGGTGCGCTGTACTGATGACACGGGTTCGAGTCCCGGCTTGGATACTTTTTCACTATGTTGGCTATGCGCCTTTTAAGCAATTAAAATTTGAAATATTATACATTTCTCTTTTCTGTTTTATATCTAATAAGCATTATCCTGATGACTAAATTTAGTTTTAGTTCTGAAGCCAGCGAAAACTAGTCTGGAAAATGTTGAAAACA
This sequence comes from Maratus michaelseni, assembly GCA_963931845.1. Taxonomy (NCBI): domain Eukaryota; kingdom Metazoa; phylum Arthropoda; class Arachnida; order Araneae; family Salticidae; genus Maratus; species Maratus michaelseni. The sequence goes on from OZ007591.1 coordinate 6,552,203, forward strand.
GTAGAAACATGAAGAAATGGAGCAAATCAATTACTACATTCAGAATCTTCGTATTTTTGACACATTTTCACAAATAATTGAATTTTAGTGGGCTCTAAAAGTGCGGCCCACAGATAAAAGGAAAATGATTTTCGAATTATCAACTCTATGGTTCTTATTAAATTTTCTTTTGATATCGAAATATAAAGATAATTAAAAAATTATTTAACCATACTTATTTATCTCTATAAAAATACGGAAGGAAAATTTTCAGCAATAAAAAATTCTTCATTATTAGTTATTTTAGTAGAAGAGTGTTTAAGAAGAACAATACCAGCAAAAACATCTAGACTGTTAATTGAAATGATTTGTTTTATTCGGTGAGCAATTTTACTCAATGTCTTGTTAGACTAGCGAAAGACGTCGGGTATTATATTAACCTCGAGGTGTTTAGAGAATAGTTAAACAAATTTGATAAATAATAGTTTTAAACAGTAGAAAAAAATTAATGAAAATGAGGTATTGCATAAAGTGCGACAAAAATCTTCGTACACTTTAAAACAATTCTCAGTGCTCTATTTACATGCGCTTCAAGTTCTCATTGTTGAAGAACATCAAATCGGTGCCACAAAAAATTCAGTCGTGTTTCTTCTTTCTTTCTTTCTTTTCTTTTTTCTTTCGTTCTTTCTTTCTTTTTTATGACGTGGAGTTTAAACCTTTGTATATTTACTAGTATTATTAATAATAATTATTAACATGTATCATTATAAATAGCATAAATTGTGATTACGAAGTTAAGCATTTTCAGACTTTTTTTCTTATAAATAAGAATTTCTTTTTTTTTTATGTTTCTAATATAAAAGTTTACTGTCTATCATGTACATTATGTTGATCATGAATCTCTACTTTATATGTTTATTGTCGCATAAAATTAAATAAGAGAACCAGCAATATATATTTTTAATTTACGACTTTTATTTTTGAAATAAAATTGTTATATTTAAAAATAAAATACTTTCTAACTTTCTTTAAAAAACACAGTAAATGTTGTTTTAAAAACTTTTATTTAAAGGTATGTCCTATTCACAAATTTTATTCGGCTTGCATCACTTTTTTTTTTTAAACAGTTACCATTACTTATACAATCTGAAAACCTTTAATTCAATAAAGCAAATATATTCTTTTTTTATTACTCTTACAAAAAACAAATCTTGTATGCACCTTTCGAAGGTACATATATGCACCCATGGTCCCGAAAGGGTTAATCATAATCCTTTTTTAAAGCTTTAAAAAAATTGACGGATTTTTAATTATAAAACTGTCAATAGCTTTTCATTTCTAACATTAGATTTATTTTTTTATTAAAAATAATTTTTTACACATTCAATATTTTATTAATTTTACACTTTTTTAAAATTTTTATCTGAAATAAAAATTAAATGTAAAAAGTGTTATGAAAAATTATTATCTAGGAATATAATAGACATTTTACAATCCTTGAAACAAAGGTATAAACGTATGACATTCCGGAGTTTTATACTTTATGAGCAAAAACCCAAACGTCTCCGTCCAAAACCCTATTCAAATAACGAATACATTATAGAAAACAATCTCGCCATTATTCTAAAACCTTAGTATTTTTAAAAGCGTTAGATAAAAAAGTGACGTACACTCGGAGAATAATAAATCCTTTGTTACAATTCTTCAAAGCACTTCAAACATTTTAATACCTCTTGAGATTGTGTGAAGAACACGTATAACATCGAGATTCTTCCATGAATATCCCACTATTATTTCAATATAATCCATTCTGATTTAAGACCAAAATAAAAGTTTTTATTTTCTTTATAAAAATTACATTCAAAACATTTTTAAGTTTTCAGAAAGAAAACTAATTCCAAATTAACAAATCATAATATTTTACATCCAAATAATTTCAGTCACAATTAAATCCAATCTCAAATTAATGCAATTAAACCGATCGCATGTCAATTTTTTCTTAAACATTAGATATTATTTTACAATACTAATTTGTGACCATTGGCTTGTTAGGATAATTTTATTCATAGAGACATACACAGTGTTTGCATAGTTCCCAACATTCCTTTTTTTTTTTTGAGCGAAACATCATATCTGAAACAGAAAGTTTACTTAAATAATTCTTCAATAATGTGTCGAGTCCAAAATTTAATTTTTATTCTATTTACTTAAATTAATGGTTTCATCTAAACGCTTTTCTTACTAATCGCCAGTATTCCAAGTGAGAGGAGCCGTAATAGGGCCCATATAACCCGATATACTCCTGTAGTTCTACCTTCCACCGCCAGACGACGCAATCTGTTTTATACGAACATGACAGAAATCTGTAAGGCTATAGAATTCAAATCGAATGAGCCAATCCCTGTCTTAATCGAGCCAATAGAACCCGATATATGAAAGCGTCCCCTGGCGGTAAAAAGTAGAACTAATATATTTAAGGCTATCGATATCAAGTCGAAGAGCCAAATCCCGTCGTAATCGGGTCCGTAGAATCCGAGATACTTTGAAATGAAATAAAAAATTCTGACGTTCTTATTCGAAAAGACTGGTCTATACAACTCATAAGTTCACTTTAATGTTATGGAGGGTGATTATTAAGTTAATTATAATGTTTGGAATCAGTTGCGTTGAAATTGGAAAGTTAGTTCCTGAGTTAAGGAAACGGGGCATAAATAGAGAAAAAAAACTTTGAAGAGGAGAGTGGGCGGAGGGGAGATGCGACTGATTTTTGTAAGACAACTAAGACTACCGGACTACTTGTTCCAAGACTGGGAATCGTAGAAAAGCTTGGAACTTAAAAAGAAAATTTCGGAAGTTACTCTTCGGAAATAGTGATAATTATCTATGCATCACAGCAATAAAACGCTACTGATGAACCTAAAAAAGTTAAATGGAATTAGTTCTGTTGAAATCGGGGCATTAAATATGTGTATATTAAAAATGGTGTCAAATAACGATAAACCCGCCGCTAGGGGGCGTGATTCACTGAAAGTGATATTTATTAAAAAGTCCCCCTCCCCCATCCCCATCCCCCTCCCCCATCCCCATCCCCGAGAAAAAAAAATTTAAATATCCGTATTCGCATCTGGTAACGTTACTTCCCATTATCAAAAACATTTTTCTTTCTCTCTCCCCCCCGCCCAAAAAATAAAAAATAAAAATAAAAATCATTAAAGATAAAAAATATATTAATTTCGGCTCTAATAATGCGATCTTAATTAGATATTTAGATTATTCGTAATGAAATATGGATAGATGCATAATTTTCAAATTGATAATGCAATATTAAATAATAATAATAGAACTTGTATTATCCCAGTTTAATAAATTGTGGTTTTGTTCCTGAATTCCTAATTAACTTGTTCAAAGACAGGTGTCTGGGCTTGATATAAAAACAGACTATCTTTTTTGAATGAAAAATGAAAAATTTTGAATTGATATCTTGAAAAGTTCTGGTTCGATTTTTTCGAAATTTAATTTTTTGAAATCGTGTTTTTTTTTTACCCATGTATCCCGAATTTTGTTTGGATCGAGCAATTTTTTCCATTCTTTTCAGAAAAAGCGTAGTTACAAGTGATTCTGGTTGCTCAGCGTTTTTCGTTCACCCTTTCAACACAGACCTCATTTTGCGGTTTTCACATTTCTTTTGCACAATTTTAAGAAAAAAAAAATGGCATTTTGGAAGCGATGGTTAATGATTATTAATTAATATCTTGTGTAATTATTAAAATATTAAAATTCAGATTCTCAGGTGCATCAGGGCGGGCCTTGGACTACCCTCACCTAAATTTTCAGACTTCTAGATGCGCTAGATGTCACTAGACTTCGCACGCACGAACGCACACACAGAACGCAACATTCTTTTATTAGTATAGATGAAAATTCATTCAAGATTTTCTGGTTGTAATATCTGCTAAAGAAATTTATTTTATAGATAAGAGATTTCTTGCAGATTTTTTTAATTACGTTGTATTGTTGAATTATATTCCTTTTTACATTGACTTTACATAAAATATGTAAATACAAGTATACTCTTATTCACATATGTGCACATACGAACAGATACACGCTTTGCGTGTATGTATGTGCTTCTGTACAATATATAAAAAAATTCTTCTCATTAATGCAACAAAAATTCTTAAAACTTCACATTTGAAAATAATTTACTTATTCAGAGAATTTCCCATTTACAGGAAACTCAAACGAGTAATTACAATTCAGGCTTTAAACCTCCGATTCGTGTTGCTGACACCAGAAGTTCTTTATAATTAATATTGGAACTCATTGACGAATTTAAGTCTCCTAAACCTACAAAAAATTAATCTATGCGCATTTATTTCTTTAAAACTAAATATATCAAAGACCGGTCAATTGATCAGCACCAAATGAAAATATTTCTATTCAAACGAGAAATTTCTTCAAAAAATAAATAAAATATAATGCACATAAAAATATTGTATTTATATATATAGTTTTAAATAAAATTTCTGGTGTGAAATATTTTTATAAAACTTGAGTAAATTCCCGTTTATTGTTAAATTGTTAATTTTCTTACGTTCTTCTTCTTTTTTTTTTCTTTTGTAGTACCATTTTTAACACCTTTTATGGTTGTCGGTGGCGCCACACCGATCTCTTTGCCATATGAAACATTAAGTGCTGTCATATGATGTTTTCGAAATTTGTCCCTGTAACCGTACGGAGAACAACTTCCTTACTACATTTTCGGACACATACCTTGAAATATCTACATCTCAATTCCCATTAAAATCTCTTGTAAAGTCGTTGACTAGGGCATCACATATCAGCAAAGCCTTTTTATGGTCACACTGTAAAAATATCGAAACATGGTAGACAATTTTTTGGTAGACGACATGGTAGACAAACATGGTAGACGACTTTTTTTTTTTTTTTTTTTTTTTTTTTAAGGTAGCTTGTTTTATGGCAAAAATGAATAAATCACAAGGGGCTGAAATATATCTGTATTTTTATTTCTTTTTTATAAGATATGTTTGTTTTCTTACAACATGATAATTTATCACCATGAAACACGATGGACATTATGCTTATACACAACGTATTTTTGATCTGTAATGATTTGCACTCACGAATTACATTTTATCAACTTATCTGTTAATAATATATTCCGTTATAAGAAAACATCTCAAATATAATTTTCTTACAATTCTCTTAAGCTAAATGCATTACATATGCAAAGATGGCCGCAAGCAGCTTTATGAAAAATTTAATATCAGGTTATTAAGTATTTAATATTTCTAGTTCCAAAAATATAAAAAAATATTTATTTAAGAATTTCCGCAGAAGTTTTTTCCCTAACAATCAAATATTAAATAGATAGAAAATGAAACGCATTATGGTAAAAGAAAATGCATTCCCCTTTTAATATCTTTGAGAAAGATGTTATTATTTTCAGTAAAAAGCTATTTCGATGAAAATGATAAAAAAAAAAGATATTACGAGATATTAAGCAAGTCAATAGCTAATGTATTTCATTCTCAGAGAGTTAGGAGGGGATACTAGCTCAGCAACGCCTGAAGTAAATTCTTCAGAATATTTAGTTTCTATCGAATTACCTTTTTTAAATGGTTGTTTACGGTTCTTAATTATCTCAAGAAAAAATCTTGAAAGGAAAAAAATCATGATTTTTTTTTTTTTTTTTTTTTGTAAATTATATAAATGTGTGCCTTATTTTGAAAAAGCAAAAAAAAAAAAAAAAAATAAATAAATAAAAAAAAAATAAAAAAATAAAAAAAATAAAAAATAAATAAATAAATAAAAATAAAAAATAAATAAAAAATACATAAAACTCTATTTGCAGTGTTCAATGTGATGGAAGCTTTGGAGATTCTGTCTAAACGCATTAATAATACAGGGCATTTACTTAATTCTGTTTTGCCTGAAATATCTGCTGAACAGAGTTAGCTACAGACACGAATGTAATGTCTAGGCATAATAAAGAAGGTATGCGCTTTACGATGAAGTACATTGCTTTGTCCCTGTTGGCAACTTGCGGAGATCGCGTTCCTAACTTGACAATTGTACGGCGTACGGGAAAACGTCATCTACAAAGCTGTAGACACTCCGCGATTTAGTACAAAATGGTGTCTTACGTGTAAAAATAACTTTAATAAACGCTTGGAAATATAATTTTTTATATCCAATCACTACGTCAAATACGTCACTAATTGCTTGCAGAAATCTGGCAGCAATGTGTCTCAATGATAGACACATTAATCATGCTTAAATTGATTTTCTCATTAAAATAATTATAAGACTTAGTTTTATGTGTGCATCTGTCTTATGCCACACTGCTGCATACAATTAGTGGCGTGTTTGAGCTAGTGGTTGCGTATAAACAAATTACATTTCAAGGCTTCTAATAAAGTTTATTTTTTACGTAAGAAACCATTTGATACTACTTCGAGGTTGCTCTACCTCGAAGTAGTATGAAATGTAATTGACGTTCCTACACTGTTATCGAGATAAGAAGCTGCGAAGTTTGCTATTAGAGGACTCTGCAATGCACCTTATCGTGAAACGCATAGCCGTTTTACTTTACCTTGACACCACACCACGTTCATGGCAGAAGATAATTCGGTTTACCAGTTATTTGAGGCGAAACGGAATCTAGTAAACAGTCTGCATGTTTTATGATAGTTTTTCTCATTTAAATCACCACGAGCAAACTATTTTGTACTATTTTAGAGAAATAAAACACAATAAATCACATGTTTACATCAGGTACCTCCATCCAATAAATTACATCTGTTGTAGTATTTTTTTCTAAGTAGTTGACTTCATAAAGAATTATTAAAAGATTACAAAATCAGTAGAAATTTTATTTTTGCTCCAAACATCTAAGTCAATTATAGGTACCGACATCAATAAAACCCTCTCTGATACAAAGCGTATGCATAAAATTTTGATAAAATGTTTTTACACTTCTCTCAGTATGAATGAAAAGCATACAAAATAGATGAAATGTATTGAAAATGTTCTAAAATGTCTCTTTAATATTTTTTGTGGGTCTATTTTCTTTTAAACTACGCTTTTTAATTTTATAGATGGTTTTGCGATAAGACATACATTGAATTTGTTAAGTTTCCCTGGATTCTTTGAAAGATTGGAATATAAAAAGATTTATTTTAGGTAAATAATGTTAGCTTACTTAATTTTAGGTTAATTATTAAATATTTAAATAACTTGAATTTAATCTTACTGCAATGCAGTTTGAGTTATTCAAACATACATAACTTTTAACTCACTTAAGCAAAATTTATCAATTGGTCACACACAATTGCACAGTTTTCTTCTTTACAAAATACATCTTGCAATTTTATTTTTTGAACCCCAGTGCATAACTACACTGATGTCTACATTTATGTCTAGCACATGCTGTAATAATAATAATATTTTTTAAAGCTTTTTGCGTTCTTTTGATGTTACTTTTTTCGGCATTTTACGCAGTTTTCGTTTACAATAATTCGTCAATTCGAGTAACAAAAAATTGACCCCTTTTTTTTCGCACTAATTGATATTTTCCCCGCTTTAATTGTGGGAAAATCTAAAAACTAATTAACGAACTAATTAAAAATCGTATTAACTCAAACCAATTAAAATGAGGAAAACCTGTTATATTTATCCTTGCCTGAAGAAAGAGAAAAATATGTCCTTCAGTGAGCATTCCGGAACCGAAAAGCCGCAATTTCCTATTGATTGTAACCCGTTATCTCCTGCTTTCCTATTGGTCATTAAACCTTTTGGTTGAATCCGCATCTTTTCCTATATATATGAGCCAATTTCCAGAATTTCTAGCACTGAGGACTGTACGCTAAATGCTACCGAAACTAGTATGCTATAGAAAATTTAAGTTCTGGTGTTTTTAACGTTGTTTTATTTACATAATCTATAATTTAGGTTTATCAAAAAGAAAAAAAAGAAAAGAAAGTATAAAAAGGATATTTACTGGTAAATTATCACGTTGTTTAAATCTTAAGATCGGCAGTTCGTTGTTTTGTAATAAACGTAAGCCGATGCAAACAGTTTACATTCTGAATCTTCTATCGTACCTCTTACGAGTAACGATCCATCAAATTCTAAAAGTTCTGTTGAGATGTTGCTATTAAAGATAAAAAAATAAAAGTCATTCTGGAAAGAAGATAAGGAAAAGAACAAATTCTATTTCAAAACTAATTAAAAGTGAAGAGTGAATGGCAACAGAAAAATTAAGAATCGAAAACGAGTAGGGCAAATTAAAAGCGAAATAAAATCAATTCTATAACAAGTGCAAAAATGAAAGGAGCAAACGAAGGGAAGTAAAACCACAAAAAAGTGTCAGAAGAAACGAAAGACAAAACAAATCATGAAACTATAACAGGAAAATAAGATGGAAGTGGTTGAAAATTATACAGGTGAAATTAAAGATACAAAAGTTTGCACATGCACAGAAGTTATTGCTCAAATAGCAAGTGAGATACCGGTAGACTAAACTAAAAATGAAAGAATTATGAAAATAAAAATCCTAATCTAATCAATAAAATAAGAAAAAAAAATTCATAGATAAGTTGTAGAAGACAGCACAGACAGTGAAAAATTGTCTTCCCTGCATGATAGGGATGAAGAATCATTGACATATTTCTTTGCAAATGCCACAAGGTTTCATTGCAAGGTCCCATTCAGCGAGGGTAATATGAGAAAAGTTTTCGTTACCTTTACTTTTATGACATACAATATTTTTAATCCATAAACAGATAGAGTACACAAAAACATAAATTTCAGGCATTTTTATCTGGGCCTAGATCGAAAGTTTAGAATTATGTTTCACATGGTTGACCCTAACAGTTTCAACAAATAAAAATGCTTTTTCTCTCTCCCTTTTTCTTACTTTGGTTTTATTTGATATTATTAGTTAATCGGAATTTTTTGAAAAATTGGCACCTTTGTGTATACATTGAAAGCGGAAACAACAATTTGTTATTCACTGACTACTTTAGGGAAAACTATTACTTAATGTAATTTTTAATACAGTAGAACCCCGCTTCTCGAATACCCCAGTCATCCAAAAATTCTGTTCTCGAATGACGAATTCTAGGGAAATTGCATTCGGTTATTGGACAGAAACTCGATTCTCGAAAAGTGAGAGTGTCGTCACAAAACAGACCGAATGAAAAATTGTAGGAAGAGTGACCGAATGGATTTTTTTTAAAGCAAAGCGCTCATACCTGATTAATCGTAAAGTTAAAATCTGTATAGTAAGGTTGATAATTCTACAGATTATTAGATTATTATTTCTTTTCTTTTTCTCTTATTTTATCTGTGTTCATGGGCGCACAGCGCATACACATGCCATATAATGATTACAGTGCTAACGATTTTAAAGCATGTTGAGAATCAAAAACAGCGAGTTAACTTAGCAGTCCTAACGATATAAAAAAAATGGAACCCCCTCCCCCCTTCTCCTTCTATACGATTTCCAAGTCATTCAAAATTTCTCCAAAAAAGGTAAAGCTACGGTTTTTAATAAACGTTTGTTAAAACGTTATAAAATCTTTATTTTCACATGCAGTTCTGAGCTTTATGTCTGTTCTGTAATGTGCTTTTATATTTTACGGTATTGTACGACATAGTCTACCGTTTGAAACAGCTAAATACGGAGAACAACTTGGGACGTAGAATTCAAATAAATTGTATTTTTATTTTTTTCTTATGATAAAATGAGCTCAGTTCTAGAATAATTCTTTGGTGTTAATTGTGTTCGATTACCGAAATACAACTAAACTTTAAACATGATATTATTTTAGCTAGTTCCGTAAACAATTAGTTGTGATGCAACAAAAATAATATATATATTTTGTGTAATTTAAACTGACTAGCTAAAATTTAAACTAAATAACTAAAAATTATAAATTAAACTGAGAGATATATCAACAACCCCCCACCCTCCCCCCCCCCCAAAAAAAAGAATTTTTCATCATTATTAAAAAGGGATAGTTCCCATCTAAAATTCTATATTCAAATCTCAAATACTTTGATTTATAGTCTTGCGTGCATCCTAATATTTTACAGTCTATAAAAGTATTCATTAATTGTTATAGTTACAGAGAAAATAAATCTTATATTGAAACTTCACGAAATACTGCTATTCAGCAACATCTGATAAGATATCTGAATGTGCCTTATATATCAAGATCCTGCAATGAATCATCCTTTATTTTTTTAAACATGCTTCATTTTGCTTAAATACCCAAATAAAACTTTTACGTGCTTTAAAGGTACAATATTCAAAACTTTTCAAAGTCCTAACTTATAGCCACTTTTACAAGTCGAGAATTTCTGCCTTCACAATTCAATTCACTTCACATCTTAAAATGAAAGATTAATTCAAATGAATCGATTAAGTGAGAATTGTTTCTTTTCTTGAGAATTCGTTGAAGATATTATACCACGAGACCTTTGATTGGTTAAAATAATTTATTCATTGAGACATATCCATTGTATTTGACAAGTCAAATGAATCCAAAATGAACAATTAGGACTTGTGCTTCAAATCCTAAATTAAGTACTTCTCAGAAAGTTCAGATGATAATTTTGAAATTAAGTCTTTTGTAATTAATAGGATGGTTACTTGACTTAAAGAAACATTGAAATGTAAGTACTCATTAATTGACATTTGGTTTATAAAAGATTTCGATTCTTTTGTTTCTTTGCATTAAAAGATGTACGTCGTTTGTACTGTATGTATTAATAAAATATTTATGAAATTACATTGTGTATTGTTAGGGTATTATCGGAATATAAAAATTGCGTTGAAATATTTTTTTAGTTTAATACAATGGGAAAAAAACACTTTCAAATTTTCGACGAGTCATATGAAGAAGGTATGCAAAGAATTATATACACATCTGCATTCCTATTAAATAATAAATCTTTACGCAATGTCGTTACTTAAAAATTATTTTTGTAAACGAAAATCAGGTTTTCCAAAGTGTAAACAACATATTCCTAAATAATTTTCTTCTCTTAGAAAATTAAACTGCATACCGGTTGTCACAAATATCTGTCAACATTTTAAAAATTTATAAAAATAGAAGGGATTGTTGTTGACTGCGCCTTTTTTTGTCTTTTTTGTTTACAGTTTGTTTTAAATAAACACACAAACTAAAATTCAGAAAAGTAAAATGTATTCATCTTTACAGCCACAATCCTTATCTGTCACAAATATCTGCATACACAGATGCTATTTAGCATCACTAAATTACAAAAAAAAAAAAAAAAAAAAAAAAAAAAAGATAATGAAAAATAATAAATAAATGTATTTAATGAAAAAAAAAACAATTCAGCTTAATAAAAAGCTTTTCAATACAGCTTTTTTTCCATTGGATACATTCAACTTTTATATACATATTTTTAAATTTTAAATATACGCAAAGTCTTCATTAATCAAATACAATAAAATTAATAGTGATATACTCGATAGTGAAAATGTTTTTAATAAAAGACAAATAAAAAAAGAAGAGAGAGGGGGGAGGGGGAGGGGAGAGAGAAAGAGAGAGAGAGAGAGAAAGAAAGAAAGAAAGAAAGAAAGAAAGAAAGAAAAAAAGAAAGAGAGAGAGAGAGAGAGATATTCCTGTTCTGTAACTTTTATTTATTATTAGATATATATTTTCTGTAACTTTCCCATTCTGAATATTATACGTTTATGCGTTTTTTACGTTGCGATATCACTTTTTGATTGAAATAAATACCCTTTTTTAAACAAATAAATTAAATTGCGAGAGTGATGTTTTTATCATTTTTTTAATAAAATTGATATACAATTTTAAATCCAGAAAGAGAGAGAATAATCTAAAAAAATCGATCAACATTTTCCTGAGGATCGAACCCACATCCATTCAGTTTCTATGCGGAACTGAAAATTTATCAACCATGCTACGGTTCAATCGAGGAACATCAGCTTATTTCTAAAGCAATCAATGACATTTACGTGATCACATATGTCATGACAATTACGTAACCTTATTGGAAAAATGTTTTTGCCCCTGAGGAGTGGCGGGAGCAAATTTCAAATATTTATATATATATTTTTTTTTTTACAGAAAGAATATTGTACTGTTAGCGGAAATACGTCAGACTACCAAAGATTAGGTCAATTGTAGCAGAGGAAGTGTGTTAAAATTGGATTGTAAGATTTGAGCTGAACGGACATACAAGGCAAGTTAAATAAAAGATTGTTAAATTAAGAAACCATTGCAAAAATATCAAAAGGAATTTAAATAAATTAATTTTAAAAACAATATCGGTGAAATTGTGTTGTGTAATATTTTTAAAGGAATTTCTTATCATTTATCGCTTAAATATTTCATTCATCATTAAATGTTAAAATTTGGCAAATGTTTAACTGGAATGATAATAATAAGGAAAAAAAATAGTAATAAAGAAGAATTCAGAATTTAATCCCTATGTCTCTCATAAAAATTAATGAAAAATTAAATTTTAGGAAATTAAAATTTCACGGTTTGTTTATTTATATCATCCTGAGAATTTCGGAATAAATAGAAGCCTCTAAACAAACATACTTCTTTTCAAAATAAAATCTGTAAGGAAAAGTAAGACAAGCATTATGTTGATAACCGGAAATAATATAAATTAATTAAACACTTTGATTGGCATCTTACAACCAGAGATTTTTAACAAAAATGGAATTTCTTATCCTTTGTCACTTGAAGATACCGTACATTTTAAAAATTAACTAAGCCGAGATTAATTGAGCTTGCATAACCGAATAAATTAATGTCTGTTCAACAAATTTAAGAAAAAGATGTACTGACAACTTCTTCTTTGATGCTAATTTCATCAGTACTCCAAGAGGAATGTCAATAATAAGAAAAATTAAAGACGAAATTGGAATGATTTTGTTACCAAAGAATATATAAAGCATGAAAACTTTTATTCTGAGCACCTCTATGAATTTCCTTGAAATGAAATTTGTGTTTTAAAACTGCACAAAATACAACTTAAAATGTTGGCATAATTTTTCATACTCGCCAAGAAATATTCTTTTATAAAAAGTATTCATCAGAATAATTTTTCATAATTATCAAAATATACTGAAAAGTAGAAACTTTACACATAAAATATTTTATTGCTTTTCTTTCTTTTGAAATATCTGAGAACAATTCATGTGAAAAATCTCCCCATTACTGCGTCAAAATTTCGGTGAAACTTCTTTTTATCTAGACTCATTAAGTCCTCTTAATAACCTGGCTGACGAATCTTCTTTTATAGTCACATAAAAAGAATTTCAATCCATTCATTTTCAAACTTAGCCTGCTTTAAAACGGGAAATGAAAGTGTGTGTGAGAAATCTTCTTTTCAAAGTATTTCTGGAATGATCAAAAGAAATACTATAGCTTGATTTTTGTAAGTAACAGAAGGTACGAATAATTGCAATTTATACTGTTTTAATGAGGTAGTGCCTTGTGACAGCAGAAAAAAAAGGATTTTTTAAAATGTTTATTTATGTTAAAAATGAAAATCTATTATTCTCCTACCTCATTCTTTCTTTTAAAGATTTATTACTAACATATGTAGGATAAATATTTTAACATATTTTCAAAAGTCTATTATCGGATGTTTTGAAATATCTCAATTTTTGAAAGTTTGAATTGTCTTCTTTCACTTTCACAATAAATCGTAGAGTTTTGTATTGTATTATCAACATGTGAAAATATTCCTATATACTTATCGTAACGAACTTCAGCTTCTTCAAAATACACAGCAAATAACTTTTCGTCGTTTTCATACTGTAACAAAATCATCAAGTTTGTGTGAAAAGGCTTTTTCAGAAAGAAAACACTTTTTCACATTCGTTCTTTAACTCTGATATTGGTAAAATATTCATTCATGAACATAAGAAGGAATGAGGGATTTTTAGACTACTTTCACATTCGTATCATTTTGACTGTACACTAGTAGTGCTTTTTAGAGATGAGTTCGGGCTCACTTTTTGGAGCCCGAGCCCGAAACATTTTCTGTCATTAGAGCCCGAGCCCCATACCAAAAAGTATACTAAAAGAAAAAGTACAATAAAAATTACATAATATTTAAAAGTTGTTCTAAAAATGTAATATCTCATTTTCTTAACAACTTCGTACATGAAAATAACTGTTAATCCCTAGCATATAGTTAATTTTAAGAAATTCAGATTCAATATTATCAAAAGAGAAGTTTAGTATCAAACAAAAATACACATCCCTAAAAAGACTCTCATATTTTTCTCCCACAACAAGCAAATCTGATGGACAAATTAATGAAATGCGTTCTATGAATAAATAATTGATATTTGCAAAAATTACACGATTTATATGACGAAGAATCCAACAACGTTTTTCTATTTTCTATAAAATGTGCACATCTTTTGTAATCCTTGTGTCCTTGAAAATCTGCTTAAATTAAAAATTTGACAACATTACCTTAAAGATCCGATTTATAGGCGTTTATAGGAAAAGAGAAAGCACTGCTCGATTGATTTCTATGCGGAATAACAATATACATGCCAATTTTATCTACTTACGAATAAAAAGGACTTCCTGAATGTAAAAAGAAGAGCCACAGAATGAGCAGAGTTCAAGAAGAAAAACTGATAGAATCACTAATATTTTTTTTTCATATAATATCTGTATTCATATAATATATGTTTTATCTGTGATTAGTACTCGCAAACAATAGAAGTCTAAAAATTTGCAAGCCTAAAGATAATGCTAATTGACTTTAAAAAAAATATTCATTTTGCGTTAGATCTTTAAAAAAATAATAATAAATAAACATTCCAATTAAAAAAAGTACCATATTCTAATTGGCACCATAACAGGTCATCGCACATCAATGCCAAACATAAATCTGAAAATATCACAAGTTTTCTTTAAAAATAGCATTCTACTGCTACTGATACACTGCATATACAGTGCATACTGCAATATGCACTGATGCATACTGATACAAAGGGAAAAAATATCTTTTTTTCTTTCATTCTGATCAAAATAGCATTAAAATGACTTAAAATGGAATAAGTAATTTTTAAGGGAAAAAAGTTATTTTTTTTTTGTTTCTGTACGAGAATAAATAAAAGTGCCAATTTCAGAAAGAATGAGCCCTAGTCCGCCGGATCCCAAAGGCTGGTATAAAAATCGAGCCCATCTCATCTCTAGTGGTTTTCGGTTGCCAGGAATGTGGGTCAAACAAGATGTGTAAATGGACGACATACGAAAAATGATTTGTGCAGAAAATGAGAAAAAGACAAACTGTTGAAAGCCTATAATTGCGTGCCTAAAATATGTACCTATAATTGGGATTTGATTGACAACAAGCATTGTTTAACACAAACGGAATTTTGACTTATTTATATCAGCTCGATTAATCTGAAGAATATAACTAAATTCTAGTTGCAATAGCAGTACTGCTACAACGGACCATCTGGGTGAAATATTTAACAATGCATCGCTTTACACGAAACAGAGTGCGCATAGCAATCAAATTCTTAGTCTTGTACTCCACCGAGAACGCTTATGAGACTTCAATACCGGAACTGAGATGCAAATAATCATATTGTATTAGATTATTATTTTTATTATTTGTTTGAATTATTATTATTATTATTTTGTAATTGCTGTTCTGTTTTTAGGGTTTCGTACATCTCAGGACACCCTATTACTCCCGCTCCGTTGTCTGTCCGTCACAGAGCCGTTCTCAGAAACTATAAAACTTACAGGCATGAAAATTTGTGTATATATAGCTAAATACCTATTATGAAGCTCAAAATATTAAAATTTGAAAAAATCGTATTATTTTAATATAGAGAGATAAAAAGCCAAAAATCTAACAGCCTTTTCCTATTAAATTTAAACATTTTTCGTTATAGCAGTTGCCAACAATTAAAAATCCACAATAAAATTATTCCTACAATAATTCATTTTCTATTGAAGGATTTCCACGTGAAAAATGATTATGAAATAAAAAGTTTCGCCAATTGAAAAAAAAAAGTTGAATATGACGTCATATTGGTAATAAACCGGAATTTTCAAACATTTCTCAATAATACAAGGAGTATTAGTATGAGTATGTACAGAAAGCAGATTAATATTACGTCATTAGAGAATTAAAAAGAAAATTAATCTGACGTCATACTGGAAGTTTAATGGATTTTTCAAATGTTTGAGAATAATACAAAGCGAGTATCAATATGAGTAATAGAGAATAGTAAATATATGAGTTTGAAGAACGTATTGAATTATGATAAACACCGATTGTGGAAATATTGGCATATTTTAAATATTTTGAAAATGTACAACATGTTTAATTTTGAAATAGATTTTTTTTTTTAATATCGCATTTAGTCCACATGGCAGATATTATTATGACAGAGTATAATAGCGGGCCGGTTCAGATATTCGAAAAAACAATAAAAATAGACCGGTAAATTTTTACTTTATAATTTTTTTTTTTTTTGAAAATGAAATTCATTTGGATTTATTAAAGAAAGGATAACGTGTTTTGAAAGGAATATTAAACGAAACCCTTTTTGCGATCTTCCATCACACTTACTCACTTGTTTTTTAATACAATCGGATACAGAATATCAATGTTACACCGCCAGTGCAATGGATTGTGGCAAGTTTTGTGTGATTTATGGATGTGATTGGGTGATTTCCAGCAGTGAGCATCTAGCAACTTCACTTCTACTTATAAACACAAGAATATGTCTCCGTATCATGCGAAATACCGCCACACCTGTAAAGAAATGCACTAAAATGCAGGACATAAATCCTATAACTTATTTTAATCAAATAATTTTTTCTATGTACATGTGTATTAATATCAAACATCATAATACATAATACTCATAATACATTTCTGGTGGGTGTAATTTTACACTGATAGTGATGCAGGATATATGCCCAGTGTACTTGTAACTATTAACATACTATTATTTTTATATTTTCAAATCAAATGTATAAATGAGAATGCAGAATCAGTTACAAATGTTACAGTCTATTATTATAATTCTTTTTTAAATTGTTCATTATTACTCGTATCCGTCTAACTGTTACTAATGTTATCTGCTGCTGTGGCCACACATAAGAACATTTTATTAATGTAAAATGTATTATATTTCATAGTAGTGGTTCTGATTTTTGTATACTCCGTATACTTTTTGAAAAATTGCATGCAGTTGGTGCATCCCTATGTACTTTATAGGTAAAGTCATGAATAGACACATGGGATTAAAAAAAGGGAAGGTTACAAAAAACATAACTTTTATTCTACAGTAAGCTTTATTGGCAGTAAAATTTTAAATATGGCGGGTAACCTTGTTTACTTTTGTGTATTTTTGAATATTTTCTACTAATTTGCTATGGTACAATCGTAACTGACCTTCAACATTTACTCGATTTTTATATTTTGTTATTACAGCAATGAATGAGCTGATCTGAAATCTTCTTCATTGAATTCTATAGTTGCACCGGATCTTCAATGAAACTAGTTCTCCACACAGGCACAACGGGTAACCCTAGTCTGCTAAAAATGCTGTGCTGTGTTAAAGAAACTTTTGGTGTGGCAGTAGCTGCAACCGTAAGATACTGCAATCCCGTTCCAGAATTTGAATCTATGGCTCGACTGAGCTCCAAATGTTGGAAGAGAATTTCAAAATTTCATGTTGCAGCTACTGAAGCACCAAAAGTTATTTCAACCCAGCATATTTTACTCAGAGAAATTTTATCTATAATTAAATATTTATTTTCTTTAATAAAAATTATAAGCTATAGTGCATGCAATTATTATTTATAACTAGCCGCCACTGGCGACCAGTTTGGTCTCCCTTAAATGTATGTTAAGCACTGTAACACGTTACTTTTATTCATAATTTTTTTTTCCGTAATCCTTCGCCAAACCGGAATATTCTAATAGACAAATCAAAAACTTTTTCGATCATGGTAGCATTTCGCTTATTTTTTGTTGTTATGTATTTCATCTTTCTTGACAAAAACCGCTTAACCAACTTAAGCATTTATGCTTCATATCCGTTTGCTTATCAGTTGCAATATGCTTGCTAATGAGGAAATTCTTAAACATATTAAGTAGCTTTCCGTAATTGGATCCATTGTCAAATGGCGTATTTTAGTTAATACGATTTGGTGCAATGAAGTCTATTTCGTGAAAGTCTTTAATGATATCCACCATTTACACTGAACCACATTGTTGGCAATATTTTTTTGTTTGTTTGTTTGTTTCTCGCTAACTTTGGCTGTAGACTTGATTACGGGAGAATCAAGAAGAAAATCTATCATTATTCTCATTTAAAACGTCTTGAATAATGTGACATAATCGGAGTGCATATTATAACACGTAATTTTCGAGTATGGTTTGGTGAAACATTGAACTTTTGGCAGCCAGTTTTGATAATCACGTAAATATGTCACACCAACATTACCGCCTATAATTCTAATTACAGCAACCCGCTTTTTCTCTCTATATTGCAACTCTATAGTTAATATAGTGCCCTGGTGCGTCTACGACAGCTGTTCCATCAGAACATTTGATTTCAAAATAAAAGTATCGTTTCTAATTTGCACACGCGAAAAATAAAAGCTGATATTGGCGATTTTAAAAATTCTATTGGCGAGATTTGCGCCCAAATAACACAAAAGTACTTAATGATGTTATGTATTTTGTAAATGTATATTAAATTACTGTTTTGAAAGCGATTGGTCATTAATAATGGTAAATATGATTGGTGATTAACAATCATTTTCGGTGGTCTCTCTTCCTTTCACGTATAATACATAAATACCAAATTAACTGACAATTTGTTTCGAAATTTGATTCATTAAATATCATTACATGAGTTGTATTTGTTTACATTCAGCTTACATCAAGAAAAGATAAAGAATGAAGTTGAGTTGTATAGCACATAATTATGGTAAACTTTGATTGTGTCACTGGTACGAATTATTTTTTTGACACCAGGCAGCGCTCCAAAAAATCTTTCATGGAAAACTAACTTTACGAACGATTATCTCCATGGTTTAATGGTTTAATATTTTAAACCTTCACGACGAATGAATCTTATTTTTTGTTTACTTTCATGGATAGAGAATTTGAACTGCGAAGCTAATTTCAACTGGAGTTATTGGAGAATATATACATAATTGAACGTAAGTCATCTCTCAAATATTAATTTATTTTTAACGATCTTTCTAAAAATGTCACATTTATGAAGTTTTATTCGAAAAAATAATTTTTAATAAAAATGGCCGCCTGGCATATGAAAAAGTGAAACGGACATTCCGGAACTGTTGATGACAATCACATGACTTACGGTTTTATTATAGAGATGTCAAGGATTTTTTAGAAAAGTTATTAAAACAGTGCACAGTGAACATTAGATGGCAATTGCAGGGCTTTCTAGTTCCTCAATGGCAGTAACCCCTGGTTATGAGTAGGTGCATGTCATATATTAAGGTGCCATAAGGTAATTTATTCTAGTAGTGGATCTAACATGAGCAACATGTTAAAAAATAATGGATAGAGAATTACAGTAGTGAAAAAGTCAACAATGTTGCCTAATGCCAACTATCAGACAGACTCCGTGGATTCACGCACGCGCACAGATACGAACACTTCAGTATTAAATATCTCTTATTCCAGTACAATTAATTTTGAATCTACTAAGGCTTTCAATAAAATGAGTAAGTGGTGACCTAACTGACCATTACAACAGGTGATACATACAAGAACTAACTTAACCGCAATATATTTAGGCAGTTAAATGTAAAAATAAAAACGCTGTTACATATTTTATATCGCAATCTATTGTTAACAACCTTAATTTTTAACAAATTATTTTAATGACGTAGATTTGAAACAGGCTTTTTTTCATCAAGGAAGTAAAAGAGAAAATAAAGAAATACTTTTATCTAATACAAAGTGGATTTTGAAACTGAACACCAATATAAATCTTATTAATGACCATTAACTTACTTTGATCTCTTTCATCATTAGAATGAAGTGACTTGGATTTGTGATCTATGACTTTAATATTAAAGGTTTCTAAAGCGGAATTTGCTAATGAGGAAGATTTAATGGAAGAGTCAAAAATTAATTTTACTTATTTTCTGAATATGGAATATAAATAACACACGAAAAAAAAAATTACATATTCTACAAAATTTTATTTTAAGATTACATAAATTTAAGTTTTCAAAACATTATTCAAAATAAATATTAATTTTAATTTATTTCACATATTTATGTTATTAATTCTTTAATGTAAATAACTTGTATATTTTCCCCCTTTAATTCTTATTCCATTATTATATTTTCAATATTGATCCTACTTCTCTAACATTTGCTACTAGTCTAGCTCTGCGTTTTAATCAGCAGTGTAGTGGGAAAAACAACAGGGGAATAGGCTATAGACAGAGGGTGTACACTATAGTTACAGAGGGTATACGGCGTATACCTCCGTATACCCTGTATTACATCCCTGGTTATAATATATATGCAAACAATAACTATTTGTATGAAAGGTTCTTAACTATCTCACAATTTTTTTCTTAATTACTCTCAAACAAATAAATACCAATATAAAAAAATAGTATTATTTTGTTACTATTGAATGTGCAAATTCAATCATGCAGCTTAATATGTTTAATAGAGAATTTCTAGAATCCAAAAAATCGATATTCCTGTTTGTGAAAACAGATTAAATACACTATCATATATATTGGAAACTTTTCCGAAAATCGGTGCAAAAGAACTCTTGTTTTAATAAATGTTTCTTTAAATCTCCAAAATATACTGTTTTCTGAAATTTTTAAATTTAAACAAGAATGGAAAATCATGCGTCAAGCATAGATTATGAAACACTTTCTAACACATCAAGAAAATTGTAACGAAACTTCACCGTTAAATGAGGTAAAAGAAGATATTAAACAGTTTAGAAAACATCTAACATATTTTTAAAAATCCAGTTTTAGCATTTACCTTCCATAGTCAAAAAAGTAATCAAATTATATAGTGCAGCCCTGTATATGACCTATAGACTTGGATTCATATACTAAATAGCATGATAAAATTTAGTTCAGTTAGAGAATTCACATATAGAAATTTTCGCCAATCGATGGAAATGCACTCGAAATCTTTTGTAGAGCCCTGTATATTATCTAGAGACTTTTGTACACAGCACATATTAAGCTAAGATTTAATTCAGGTAAAAAATGCATAAGGCAACTTAAAACTCATTTCCAGCAGTTACCAATCATAAATCACGATGCATCTTGTTCTTTGAGTAGCTCTGTATATGAATGTATTTATGTTCCACAAACTTTCATTAGTCTACTAAATATAGTTGAGCAGGAAATTGTGTAAGACAATTAAAAATACGCTTAAGTAATTCACTTCCGAAATCAGTAATACTTATGAATTCCTTTGTGTAGTCTTGTATATGATCAACACAATATATACACACCATGTACTATGCAAACATTTAGTCAAACCTAAAAATCCAAACCAAAATTGAAAATGCATTTATCCCACATAGACTGTAATTATCGAAGAAAGACTGTAACGGAATTATTTTGTGTGTCCTTGTAAATGAACGATAAACGCAATGCACGCCATACTATTTGGTGAACAATTTATAGTGCATCTCAGTAATACATACAGATTTTATTATGTTTTAATTATTGAAACATTATTAAATTACATTGCAAACGATTCTTTCCTGTAGAACATGTGACATAATTATTTTGTGTGACCCTGTAAATTAAAAACAAAAGCTTTGTACATAATAATTTAGAAAAAGCAAGTTTTAGTGCGCTACATAATTGTATATCAATTTCATCATGTTTCGAACGACGTAACATCATCAAAATACACTTGAAACGATTTTCTCCCATTGACCGTCATGTAACTAAATACTTTTGATTGCCCCTGTACATAAATTATAAATGCTACACACTTCATTTTCAATAGGGATGATGCTACAGTAAGTGCCAATCACATACAAAAATTCCAGGTCAATCCGAGTATATTTACGAGAGTTAGAGCACGGACAGATCGCCAGACGGAAGACAAACCGAAGTCATAAACACTTTTCAACTATGTTGGAAAGTGTTAAAAACGGTTTTCAGAATCATGGGTAACTCGGAAGAGGTTATTGTATGTTTCCGCCTATGGTTATATTGTATTTTCTTAGATTAAGAAACATTTGCATTTTCCAGTGTAGTTATTATTAGGATCATAGAATTTCCAGACATGTATTAAATTTTGTTTCGTTAATAAAAAGAAAAAAAATGGAAAGTTAAGAAGAAAGAATGAAAAACAAAATCTTTATTCTTTTATGTCAATTAAATATTTAACTTGTAAAATTTCCGAAGGATAATAAAGCAGAGGCAATGATTGGTCTATTAGCAGTTTAATGTGATCAGAGTACTGATAACAATCGCTTATTGTTGGAGAAATTAGTGAGAACCGACGTCCTATATTGAATGCTACACTAAAATCAATTTCGTTGTGTGACGAGTTTCACATTTAATATTATCTATTTCATAATACCAGTTCCTGTAAAGTATGTAATTGAAAGCTATGTTCCACTCTAAAGAAATTACAAAGCATAGGCTTCCGAAAAAAAAATGCAGACTGAGCCTGGATGAAGCCTAAATGACGCCTAGTTATCGACCTACAGCGATATTGCTTTAAGTGAGAAGCTCACAGAAACGGAACATTGCCAAAAAGAAATACAAAATACTAATAATGGTGATGAAGAAGACAAAGACCAATTTCTTGAAAAGAAATGCGTCGAAAATTTTAAAACGAAGTATGCCATTGTTATCTGAAAAATTCTGAAAAACAATATAATTATGAACAATTCATTAATGGGTACTTCCTTATTAGAGGGACCTTGACACAACTTTGTCTTAAGAGAATGCAATTTCAAACCAAATAATATAAACAATCGCGGAAGTGAAACGGCGATAGCTCTGCTAAATGTACATAAATAGCGAAAATCATGTAACTGTCCTATACAGATACGAGGTTGGCCGCTTCGCGTTTCATATGCCAGTCAACCATTTATCCTTAAAATTATTCTTTCAATAAAACTGCATAAAAGTTATAATTCTAGAAATAAAGTTAATTTTTTTTTTATTTAAGAGCTGAGCTATCTACTAAAATATTTTTTTTTTTTTTTAGATATCGCATTCAATATGTCATTCCTGACGTAAACAACCACTTCAAAAAGAATGAATTGATTATGATTTTTGTCGTTCGTAAAACCATTGTGAACGATAAAACCTACCAAAATAAACAACAGAATACTACCAATATAAACTTTCGGTATTCTACTAACGGTAAAATAACTATCCAGCATGAAAAATTGTAGCTTTTGTTTCCAAAGGTTTGTAAAGCTCTAAAACGGTAGAGTACCTTTCTCAGTGAATTGGCAGTTCAATAGAAGGTTTTTTAAATATCTGCCGTGCATAATGAACTTTGGAGGTGTTTGAATCCATTAAAATATCAACATTTATTCATGACAATATTTACACACTTAGACAAATTAAAGTATATTCAACGCCATGTAATTTAATTCATTACCAGGTCTTCACTTAATTCATTAACCGGTCTTAACAAAAAATGAGTTTTATATTTTCTTAATTTAGAAGGATAAAGTTTCAAAACGAAATTACTTTCTTGGGTCGCATGGGACTTATCTACACAAATACTATCCTCTAAACTACAAATTGATCTGCCTCTAAACGAAGCAAGACAGTTCATTATTAAGTTCTCCTTAGAGATGGGCAGGATAAAAGTTTTAAAACAGTTAGACTGAATTCTTTAAGAGGGATTAGCAAATTTATAAACGTTGTTTATTAGCTCTGAATAAAATTAATTTAAAACACTTAATCCTTATTTGCAGGATATGTATTTGGGCCCAAGATCTCAAAATTAGTATTTTAATAATTACTAATTTTCAAATACAAGCAAGTGGATATAAAAAGATTAACTAATATCATTAAACTCACAAGCATTATTAATAGTCCATATTACTTTTTGAAAATAATATGAAAAATAAATAACGGAAAATCAAAACAATATAATTGAGAATATATTTGAAACATTTTAAGAAGTCTATGTAAGTTCAGAAATACCACTTAAGATATTTTAACAAATACACGTGTAGAGACGCGTGTTTTTCTAGTAAAATAAGTTAAATTGCACTTTTTGATCTCTCTCTTTTTTTCCCTTATTTCCCGGCTTGCACAATTCAAGAAGGTGCTACTGAAATTTACAAGATAAAACCTTTTTTAAAATAATTATTGATTTTGCTTTAGTTGTTTACTTCAACGATAAAATAAGACATACTTTTAAATCGTCAAAATAGTTTATTTATCAAATAAATTGTAAAAGTTGAAATTAAATAAAATTATTGAATGCAATTATTTCGTTTTGTATTGCAAAATCGAGGAAAATTACATTTTTACTCTATCATTATATCCTCAGCATATCTCCTCGTTAGTTATTTCTGCTTGGGAAGCCTTTAATATAAAGGTCAAATGCAAACCACTTCAGTCTAATGATGAAAAAGATGAAAGAGCCTAACAGTTATTAAAAAGATTTATAGTCCAGCTCATTTTCTCAATCCACCCTATTTTAGAGGGAATTCGATAAAAGTAATTCATTCTTACAATCTCTTTCATCTCCTTGTGCTTACGAGACCAAAAACTCCTACAGAAATCAGCCCCATTTAAATAATTTGTTAAAGAAAGTGAAGATTCTTAACAATCGATACCAATATAATATATGAAACAGTGTTTATAATTTTAACTCTAAATATCTGAATATATTGGCGATAAGTTTTTAATTTTCTAGATACGAATTATATTGTGCATTAAAATGTAATATTTCAAGCAGCAGGTAGCATTAGCAGTTGTTTTTGGATAAGAATCAGTAACAATAAACAAGCAATAAATTAATAATATTGATGTACTGTCACATTGATTACAATAATTTTCTGAATTCGCATTTAAACAGTTTGTAGTAATTATAGAAAAAAATTAAAAATATATTAATTACACATAGATTTTAACATACATTCAACTATGCATTCAATAACATACATTCAATTTATGATTTGCATTTTCGGCCAATATTTTCAGCATCGAATGCTGAAGGAGAAAAGCTACAGATAAATTTGGATTGGAGTAATTAAAAATGATTTACAGTTAATTACATATCTACTATGAAAGTGTCTGTGTGCGATTCGGTATGAATGTTTTTGACGTAAGGCAGAAGAAGGTAATGTAACCGCTTGTGTATATGA
This sequence comes from Maratus michaelseni, assembly GCA_963931845.1. Lineage (NCBI taxonomy): Eukaryota > Metazoa > Arthropoda > Arachnida > Araneae > Salticidae > Maratus > Maratus michaelseni. Next base: position 6,577,617 of record OZ007591.1, read on the forward strand.
ATCAGCTGTTTCTAAGCCACATTGTTTGATATAGAAGTTTTTTATTAAAGTTGAAAATATGTTGGTAATTTGCGCTATTTTTCTCCTGTTTTTTGAAAATAAATTTCTTTAATTTTCAACTGACTAATATTATGATTTTTACTTTGATAAGAGAGTATTAAACATGAGTAACATGCTCAGATTTTATCACAATCTTAGTATCTTAGTAAAGTGGACCTCACAGACACACATAAAAATAAATTTAAATTATAATTGCTCGTAAAAAAATATATAGAAAATGTATTCGTTTATAAATCACTTAAAAAATTCAAATCATCATAAAATTTGAAATAACTCGACAAAATTCTGCAACGATTATATATTTTAAATTTCAAACCATTTGGTTGGGTAGTTTTCGCGCTGTTCGACAGACGGACGGACCAGACGACGAATATACGTGTTATGTATTTATATAATTACGAACACACCTGAAACTGTTGAACGTCTAATTTGGATTCAAGTCTCGTAGTATGAGTTTACATTTGTATAAGTATATTCCTTACATGAGATAATATTCATTTTCTGGAACAGATGGGGGTCTTTGTTGGTTGCAAAGTTAGTATTTTTTTAAAGTAGGATAAAATCTCTCGTTCAACGAGATGGTTAATCTAAAGAAATCAAAGTAGTAAAACGCATCCATACATACCGTCGAATCTTGAAATAGCACAATTCCAGGCAATTGAAAACATAAAAAGCTATTACAAAAAATACTTTATAGCGGCAAATCACGTTTTCTATTTAGTAAATTGGCAGTGGACACGTTTATGAATGACTACTCAATAGGTCAAAAAGTTTCCAAATATGCCTATTTTGGGAGGATTTTAGTATGCTATTGCTATCGAGTAGATCCAGATATACCTAGATAAGAACTTACATCTAAATATTATAGAATGACCATCACAAGTGTTTTTCCGAAACAAAATTTGTAATAATACTAATCGATAATATAAGTGAAATATAGCAGATTTAGTGCACATTTCCATAAGTTGCTTTTGTTCATGAGATATTATTCAAATTATCCATCAGATGCAGTTGTTTCGTGGTTGGCAGGTAAGTAAATATCACTATTTGGGAATTAAGATGCATGACATTATTTTCCAAACTGTTGCTTATCCTAATAAAACCACAGTGTAAAAGAACCCTTCAAGGTACACTAAAATCATGCGCACAATCAATAGGAAATCATGAATATAAATTTAATAAGATTACGAGGGGGGTTCAGGGGGCAGAGCCCCCCGAAGAAATGTACTAATTTATTTTTAAAAAATGCAAGAATAAGGAGTTTATAAGAATTTCAGGATATCATTGCATAAACCGTGTTTAATTTAACGCTTCTAATTTCTGAAACCTCCGAAGTATTTTATATGCCTATAAATATGTATATGTAATTTAAATTTTAAATTGCGGATTGTAAGATGTTAAATATTATGAAAGTGAGATTAAAAACAATGATATTCAGAGATGACGTTGAGGCTCCTGATCTGCAGATTTACTACTTTCAAAAATGCTTTCAAGGGAATAATTGGAAAAAACAGTATTCTATATATTGGAATATTTTGAATAAATTTTACATTACATTTACATTACATTACATTTTAAAACACACATCGTGCTATGAAATATTCTTTGAAATTTCTTGCCAGTTATCTCTTAAAGTTTTCATTCATTATTTACAAATGAATTAATGCGTTGTGAATTGAATACCTGTAGATGAATAATTTAATATAAGTCTTTTGATTTTAAAAAGTACAATGATCACTGATAAATGAGCGTCTTGTTTTCGGTTTAAATTTTTAGAAAGACAAGTAATTAGAAAGACATACGTAATAATAAACAATACAAAATATTTTGCTTTGGTCAAAATTTAAGAAATCGCTGCAATGAGCGAGTAAATTTTATTCAAGCACTTTTTAAAGAAAAGGAATTTGAGTGTTTTAATATCGAAACGTGTGAAAACCCTGATGGTCGCATAGTAATATAAATAAATTTGTTTGATGCTTGCTAATTTAAATCCCACTCCCGTTGAACATCGTTTTTAATAGAAAATGAAACTTACCTAATAATCTTACTATTATTGTTTTCTGTATTTATCATCTATAATAAATCCTTACTTAAAAAAATCCATATAAAAGAAAACAGCAATCAATGGCACGATAATTGTATGAAAATAGTTTTTTTCCCTGAAATAAAAAGTGCCTCCTACTATAACGGTCCAATTGCAACCATTTGTTCTCTGTAAAGATATTTATTTTAATGAATTATACTCCCTTTTGTATTTGACTTCATCAGTTGAACACAATGCACATAGCCGAATGTAATAACTGCTTGTATGTGAATCTAACAAAAAAAAAGCATCAAAAGTTCTAAATGCTTTGAAATTTTAATAATAATTCAAACGGTAACTATATCTAAAATACTATGAAAGAAAAATAATAAAAAAGGGCAACGTAAATAAAATACTTTTCATTTTGGTTCTTCTTTAATCTCTAAATTTGTTTATAATGATAATTTTCAGTATCATGCAAGGTTTTATCTATCGAATTTCACATCCTAAAGTATGTTTCCGCTATGATGGAGGAAATACTCTTAGTCTCTAGTTTTGACTCCACTGAAAACATATTTTGAGGGAGAAGAAAAAAATATTCTGTTAATAGCCCAAAGATTTTAAGCAAATTAAAAACTCTATTTAACATTGTATTGCGAGGGATACTTAATAGAACTTGGATTTTCTCCTCATCTATCACTTGAAGATTACATTATTTTTTTAAAAGGAATTAAGGCGGGATTAATTGAATTCATATAGCTGGGTAATTTAATTCAAAGACTGGTGAACCAAATATATATACTTATACATGACAAATTTACAAATAGTTTTCTGTCGATTTCAAGTGGTTTAGACTGGTTTCAAGTGGATTCCTATTTTTTATTTACTTATTGCAAGCCAATTCACATGTTTTAGGATAATTTTTTTAACACAACAGAATGCTTTGTGTGATAACAATGTATTTTAATCCACGTTCTTTTTAAATCACAATGTGCCTGGATAGCTCATGTTTGATTCACAGTAGACGATTATACATATACAATGGTATTGTATAAACTCCGAATAAAAGGAGGTTATACAGTTTAACATGTTCAACCGAATTCAAATAAAAAATTCTGCTGAAAAGTGTAATAGAATTTCGAAACACATAATAAATAATGTAAAGGTTAATGCGGTTAATTGTTCCTGCAATATTACCACAGTAATTGAAACATACATTATTTACATAAAAAAATTACAATAGATCCTTTCCATAAATATACCTAAATAACTAATATAATAATGTTCTACGATATTATTTTTCATATTTTTATCGTTAGGAAGTACGAGGGTTATTTTTAAAATAATGCCGTTTTAAAATAGAAAAGAAACAAGTATAATTTTCGTACCGATTTTATTTTTATATGAAGGCCTGTACCTCAATCTACTTTTCTACATATTTTCCGTGAATATTAAGGCATTTATCGTATCGTACAATTAGTTTTTGAATCCCCTCTTCATAAAACTCTGCCGCCTGATTTGACACCCACTGGAACAAGGTCGTTTTGAAATACGAGAAAATTCATCAGATAATGACGAAATCCTAAACGGTCTGTACTGTTTCACCCTTTCGTAAACTTTCTGCACCAAATCTTCAGTAATGACTGAAGTTCGCCCACTTCGTTCCTCATCATGAACATGCGTGCGGCCATCTTTAAAAGCTCCGTACCATTTCACCGGTCATATTGTAATGTCCATAAACTTCACTAATCTGACGATGAATTTCAGCCGCTTTCACGTTTTTAGCACTAAGAAAATGATTCACCGATCGTATTTCACAATCGTCGGGATTCTGAATCGGAGAAGCCATTTGAAATACTCAAAAACAAACGTAAATACGGTCGAATGTTTCCGTAATGGCGTCTGTGGCTTGCACCAGATGTAGGTAAACAGCGCGCACTTGCGGAATGCAGACTACAGCGCCGCCAAGCTGGAATTTCCAAAACGGTACTTACTATAAAATTACCCTCGTACATATTACAGTTTGATTTGAAACTTTTAAAATAAAAGTTATCTATTTTACATATTTCTATTATTTGTAACGTGTGTGCTAATTTAATAAGTCACCATCACCGAGGGTGTGGCATACACTAGTAAATCGATATAATTTCTAGCAAATAAATCCATGTTATCCACCATTATTCTTTTTTGTAAATTCTTTATACGAAAAGAGTCATTTATTTATTTAATCCTTGACGGACAAAGCCTGAAACAAAATATCTCTCCTTGGGTCCAAGAAGACTTAACTACACAAATTCTGTTCTCCAAACTACAACTTGATCACCTCTAAATGGAGGAATACAATTTATTAAGTTCTCCCTTGGGTTGGGTGGTACAAGACAATATTTTAAAACAACTTGAAAAAACTCGTTAAAAAGGATTGGTTATTTTATAATTTATAAATGATATTCTTATCGTTCAATAAAATCTAACTCGAGCAATTTAACAGTGTTGAAAGGAAATTTATGTTTTCGTACATGTTATTATCAATTTTTACAATCATAAAGGTTTTTTACATGTTATTCATTACATGTCGCTTATTTTATTACCAACCAAAATCGTTTATTTTTCTGCAATTCAAAATTATTTATTTTTACAAAAAATTATTTTTATCGTAAAACCGTGCCTAAATATATATCCTCATAACTCAGTAAAATAATGTTCAGCTCCGCATTATAGAAATAAAATTTCACATTCTAAGTCAAATAACAATTCATTGATGAAACAGATGCGCACCAGCGGACAATTTGGGACCACTAAATTAAAATAATATTCTTCGCCTTATATAATGACAGAATTTCTGATATTAAAAAAATGAATAATACTATTAAAATTTAGTAGTAAGAATAAGCCCGTTGGTGCACAGCTGTACCATCACTGTACAATTTTATCATTTTAATTTGATATATTACTTTTAAATGCTAAAGGTGTACAATTAACAACTATAATATAAATTAAAATAACTGTTATTAGTTGTTTTACATGTTTCGACTCTTCTGAGTCATTTTCAAAAACAAAATGAGAATATTCTAAAGCTGCACGGGCTTTGAAGTTATTATTTACATGTACTTTTTAAAAAATTACGCACGTTATCTATTATTTTTTACTTGATTGTTTATTTTCATATCTTTGAGCATGGAGTAATTCTAGCCACAGTTTCGGTAAATTAAAAGATGCCGCATCGTTACATATTGTATTTTTGCGCGTGAGTATCTCTATGGTTTCTCTTATTATGGATGGATAGTGTAGACTGGAGGGAAATATTATTTTACTTTCATTGAAATTTATTTGGATGGTTTCTTCTTGATATAATCTTGCTAGGGCTGTAGTTTTTCTATTGTATTTAATATCAGCTATATGCTCTTTTTTTCTGCAATTAAATTTCCTGCTGGTCATGCCTATGTAGTAATTCTTGGATCCGTCTTCGTCCGTAACAAAAAAAAAAAAGAAGACGGATCCAAGAATTACTACATAGGCATGACCAGCAGGAAATTTAATTGCAGAAAAAAACAGCATATAGCTGATATTAAATACAATAGAAAAACTACAGCCCTAGCAAGATTATATCAAGAAGAAACCATCCAAATAAATTTCAATGAAAGTAAAATAATATTTCCCTCCAGTCTACACTATCCATCCATAATAAGAGAAACCATAGAGATACTCACGCGCAAAAATACAATATGTAACGATGCGGCATCTTTTAATTTACCGAAACTGTGGCTAGAATTACTCCATGCTCAAAGATATGAAAATAAACAATCAAGTAAAAAATAATAGATAACGTGCGTAATTTTTTAAAAAGTACATGTAAATAATGACTTCAAAGCCCGTGCAGCTTTAGAATATTCTCATTTTGTTTTTGAAAATGACTCAGAAGGGTCGAAACATGTAAAACAACTAATAAAAGTTATTTTAATTTATATTATAGTTGTTAATTTTACACCTTTAGCATTTAAAAGTAATATACTATTACAAGGTGTTATATTTTATTATATTGTTATTTTAATTTGATTTAAAAGTCTACATGGTACATCCGTTCCATTATGGTCTACGGAAAAAATCATTTGCAAATGATTTTAATGATGTTTCAATAGTTTACATATATTCAAATTGATATATATATCACTGAGGTTCACTACAGGGCGCTTACTGTAGAATAGGGTATGCATAGAATGTATCGTTCATGTACAGGGGCACTCAAAAGAATTATACTGTCTATGAACAATAATTGCTGATTGTTCGCTTTCAGTTGTGGTAGGCGTTTTTAAATGTAACTACTTTTTTGCATATTAATTGGTGCATAAATATTCTAAAGATCATATACAGGGCAGATCAAAAGATCTCACATATATTTCTGTTTATTAACAGATATTGCTGAAGGAGAATTTTCAATTGTGCTATTTCCTAACTGAAGTAAATTTTAGCATATTGTGTAATATACATACAAATCTGTAGATCATATACAGGGCTGCACAAAAAAATTCGAATATTGTTTTTACTATTGGTAGTAATTGCTGAAATGAGGGTTTTAAATATGTTACGCATTTTCTAAATTATTTACTTAGCAAACTGTGAAGGTTTGTTACATTATTCTGAATGCTTTGGAAAGTGTTTCATAATCTATGCTTGATGCATGATTTTTCGTTCATTTTTTAAAACTATTTTTACTTTTATACTCATTTCTGTTTGTCAATTAAAATCCGTATGTATAAGTACGGAGCACCCCCCCCCCCCCCCACCTCCCACATCAAAAAACTATTATGTTAAACCTTTCAAAAATATATATTTGTAAAAATATAAATTTATTCAAAAATTAAAAACTATAACATTTCCAGTCTGATGGGGCATCCTTGATTCTCTAGTATTATGTATCACCAACTTTTCATTAAACAGACGTTTTATTCATTTGTAGTGCGATGTTTTGAGCTATTCCTGTAATGGCAAATTACAACTCTGAGGGGTTCAGTATCTTTGGAATCAATCATTCATACCACTATATCACAGAGCAATAAATAAAATTCTTTAAAAAGTAGCAGTATTTAGCACTATAAAAATGACCAAACAATAAAATAAAATTTTATTGTGATGTATTCCTAGGAGGTGCAATGTAAATTTAAGTTAAAGCAATATTTAATTAAAAGTTTATTTAATTTAATTTAATTATTACATCATTATTTGTGAAAACTTATGAAAAATAAATATTTACTAATCCATACTAATAAATATTACTCGTCAATGTTATATGGTTAATGTCTCCCTTCCCGCCAGTTTTCCAAGAGATTAGTCTTATATTTACTTAATTTTGAAGGATAAAGGCTAAAACAAAACCATTTCCTTGTGTCCCAGGAGATTTACCTACACAGATTCTTTTTTTCTAAGCTAACTTTATCTTTTTATAAAAGAAAGAAACAATTTATTAAGTTATCCCTAGAGATAAACGAGATAAAACGAAGTTAATTAAACAACACTAACAAGATGGAGCTCATTGAGAGGGATTTGTTATTTTTTAATTTATAAATAATATTACCATCACTTAATGCAATAAGTTTTAATAGGAGAAATATCTAGAGAGTTCAAAAATTTACTTTCTATTAATATTAACTAATTAGAATAAGCAAATTGCTTGAAATAAAGTTTAATATATTTTAGCACACATGTTATTCGAATACTGAATTACTTAACATATTATTACATTTAAGAAATTTTAATATATGGAACAAAATCACTAATGAACATATATATAGTTTTTTGTATATTTAATTAGGTGCATATTTAATTTCATTCTACATAAACTAGTGTTACTGTTTGTACGTAACTGCTGAAATATTTGTATGGAATGGCGTTATAATATCGGGATGTGTTATTGGCAACAGATAGCTTTTGTTTGATTTCAAGCCATATATTTTATAGTGACGAAAATACAATAGACATTTAAAAAGTTTCATTTTATATAAAAAATCACAGAAGAAAATATATACACTACTTAAACTAGTGTTTCGGTTTGCGCATAACTGCTGAAATATTTGTCTGGAATGGCGTTATAATATCGGGATGTGTTATTGGCAACATATAGCTTTTGTTTGATTTCAAGCCATACATTTTATAGTGACGAAATTACAATAGACATTTAAAAAGTTTCATTTTATATAAAAAAAAAATCACAGAAAAAAATATATACACTACTTAAACTAGTGTTTCGGTTTGTGCATAACTGCTGAAATATTTGTCTGGAATGGCGTTATAATATCAGGATGTGTTATTGGCGACAGATAGCTTTTGTTTGATTGCAAGCCATACATTTTATAGTGACGAAAATACAATAGACATTTAAAAAGTTTCATTTTATATAAAAAAAATCACAGAAGAAAATATATACACTATTTAAACTAGTGTTTCGGTTTGCTCATAACTGCTGAAATATTTGTCTGGAATGGCGTTATAATATCGGGATGTGTTATTGTCGACAGATAGCTTTTGTTTGATTTCAAGCCATACATTTTATAGTGACGAAAATACAATAGACATTTAAAAAGTTTCATTTTATATAAAAAAAATCACAGAAGAAAATATATACACTACTTAAACTAGTGTTTCGGTTTGTGCATAACTGCTGAAATATTTGTCTGGAATGGCGTTATAATATCGGGATGTGTTATTGGCGACAGATAGCTTTTGTTTGATTGCAAGCCATACAATTTATAGTGACGAAAATACAATAGACATTTAAAAAGTTTCATTTTATATAAAAAAAATCACAGAAGAAAATATATACACTATTTAAACTAGTGTTTCGGTTTGCGCATAACTGCTGAAATATTTGTCTGGAATGGCGTTATAATATCAGGATGTGTTATTGGCGACAGATAGCTTTTGTTTGATTGCAAGCCATACATTTTATAGTGACGAAAATACAATAGACATTTAAAAAGTTTCATTTTATATAAAAAAAATCACAGAAGAAAATATATACACTATTTAAACTAGTGTTTCGGTTTGCGCATAACTGCTGAAATATTTGTCTGGAATGGCGTTATAATATCGGGATGTGTTATTGTCGACAGATAGCTTTTGTTTGATTGCAAGCCATACATTTTATAGTGACGAAAATACAATAGACATTTAAAAAGTTTCATTTTATATAAAAAAAATCACAGAAGAAAATATATACACTATTTAAACTAGTGTTTCGGTTTGTGCTTAACTGCTGAAATATTTGTCTGGAATGGCGTTACAATATCGGGATGTGTTATTGGCGACAGATAGCTTTTGTTTGATTGCAAGCCATACATTTTATAGTGACGAAAATACAATAGACATTTAAAAAGTTTCATTTTATATAAAAAAAATCACAGAAGAAAATATATACACTATTTAAACTAGTGTTTCGGTTTGCGCATAACTGCTGAAATATTTGTCTGGAACGGCGTTATAATATCAGGATGTGTTATTGGCGACAGATAGCTTTTGTTTGATTGCAAGCCATACATTTTATAGTGACGAAAATACAATAGACATTTAAAAAGTTTCATTTTATATAAAAAAAATCACAGAAGAAAATATATACACTATTTAAACTAGTGTTTCGGTTTGCGCATAACTGCTGAAATATTTGTCTGGAATGGCGTTATAATATCGGGATGTGTTATTGTCGACAGATAGCTTTTGTTTGATTGCAAGCCATACATTTTATAGTGACGAAAATACAATAGACATTTAAAAAGTTTCATTTTATATAAAAAAAATCACAGAAGAAAATATATACACTATTTAAACTAGTGTTTCGGTTTGTGCATAACTGCTGAAATATTTGTCTGGAATGGCGTTATAATATCGGGATGTGTTATTGGCGACAGATAGCTTTTGTTTGATTGCAAGCCATACATTTTATAGTGACGAAAATACAATAGACATTTAAAAAGTTTCATTTTATATAAAAAAAATCACAGAAGAAAATATATACACTATTTAAACTAGTGTTTCGGTTTGCGCATAACTGCTGAAATATTTGTCTGGAATGGCGTTATAATATCGGGATGTGTTATTGTCGACAGATAGCTTTTGTTTGATTGCAAGCCATACATTTTATAGTGACGAAAATACAATAGACATTTAAAAAGTTTCATTTTATATAAAAAAAATCACAGAAGAAAATATATACACTATTTAAACTAGTGTTTCGGTTTGTGCATAACTGCTGAAATATTTGTCTGGAATGGCGTTACAATATCGGGATGTGTTATTGGCGACAGATAGCTTTTGTTTGATTGCAAGCCATACATTTTATAGTGACGAAAATACAATAGACATTTAAAAAGTTTCATTTTATATAAAAAAAATCACAGAAGAAAATATATACACTATTTAAACTAGTGTTTCGGTTTGCGCATAACTGCTGAAATATTTGTCTGGAATGGCGTTATAATATCAGGATGTGTTATTGGCGACAGATAGCTTTTGTTTGATTGCAAGCCATACATTTTATAGTGACGAAAATACAATAGACATTTAAAAAGTTTCATTTTATATAAAAAATCACAGAAGAAAATATATACACTACTTAAACTAGTGTTTCGGTTTGTGCATAACTGCTGAAATATTTGTCTGGAATGGCGTTATAATATCGGTATGTGTTATTGTCGACAGATAGCTTTTGTTTGATTTCAAGCCTTACATTTTGTAGTGACGAAAATACAATAGACATTTAAAAAGTTTCATTTTATATAAAAAAAATCACAGAAGAAAATATATACACTACTTAAACTAGTGTTTCGGTTTGTGCATAATTGGTGAAATATTTGTCTGGAATGGCGTTATAATATCGGGATGTGTTATTGTCGACAGATAGCTTTTGTTTGATTTCAAGCCTTACATTTTGTAGTGACGAAAATACAATAGACATTTAAAAAGTTTCATTTTATATAAAAAAAATCACAGAAGAAAATATATACACTACTTAAACTAGTGTTTCGGTTTGTGCATAACTGCTGAAATATTTGTCTGGAATGGCGTTATAATATCGGGATATGTTATTGGCAACAGATAGCTTTTGTTTGATTTCAAGCCATACATTTTGTAGTGACGAAAATACAATAGACATTTAAAAAGTTTCATTTTATATAAAAAAAATCACAGAAGAAAATATATACACTACTTAAACTAGTGTTTCGGTTTGTGCATAACTGCTGAAATATTTGTCTGGAATGGCGTTATAATATCGGGATGTGTTATTGTCGACAGATAGCTTTTGTTTGATTTCAAGCCATACATTTTATAGTGACGAAAATACAATAGACATTTAAAAAGTTTCATTTTATATAAAAAAAAAATCACAGAAAAAAATATATACACTACTTAAACTAGTGTTTCGGTTTGTGCATAACTGCTGAAATATTTGTCTGGAATGGCGTTATAATATCGGGATGTGTTATTGTCGACAGATAGCTTTTGTTTGATTTCAAGCCATACATTTTATAGTGACGAAAATACAATAGACATTTAAAAAGATTCATTTTATATAAAAAAAATCACAGAAGAAAATATATACACTACTTAAACTAGTGTTTCGGTTTGTGCATAACTGCTGAAATTTTTGTCTGGAATGGCGTTATAATATCAGGATGTGTTATTGGCGACAGATAGCTTTTGTTTGATTGCAAGCCATACATTTTATAGTGACAAAAATACGATAGGCATTTAAAAAGTTTCATTTTATATAAAAAAATCACAGAAGAAAATATATACACTAATTAAACTAGTGTTTCGGTTTGTGCATAACTGCTGAAATATTTGTCTGGAATGGCGTTATAATATCGGGATGTGTTATTGTCGACAGATAGAGTTTGTTTGATTTCAAGCCATACATTTTATAGTGACGAAAATACAATAGACATTTAAAAAGTTTCATTTTATATAAAAAAATCACAGAAGAAAATATATACACTACTTAAACTAGTATTTCGGTTTGTGCATAACTGCTGAAATATTTGTCTGGAATGGCGTTATAATATCCGGATGTGTTATTAGCAACAGATAGCTTTTGTTTGCTTTCAAGCCATACATTTTATAGTGACGAAAATACAATAGACATTTAAAAAGTTTCATTTTATATAAAAAAAATCACAGAAGAAAATATATACTCTACTTAAACTAGTGTTTCGGTTTGTGCATAACTGCTGAAATATTTGTCTGGAATGGCGATATAATATCGGGATGTGTTATTGGCGACAGATAGCTTTTGTTTGATTGCAAGCCATACATTATATAGTGACGAAAATACAATAGACATTTAAAAAGTTTCATTTTATATAAAAAAATCACAGAAGAAAATATATACACTACTTAAACTAGTGTTTCGGTTTGTGCATAACTGCTGAAATATTTGTCTGGAATGGCGTTATAATATCAGGATGTGTTATTGGCGACAGATAGCTTTTGTTTGATTTCAAGGCATACATTTTATAGTGACGAAAATACAATAGACATTTAAAAAGTTTCATTTTATATAAAAAAGTCACAGAAGAAAATATTTCAGTATAAGTTTTGGCTGATGTTGTGCAGATTAAACCCATCATTTTGAATGAGTGTGTACTCTTAACACTACATTTCTAAATATTTATAGGCACCGATTTAAATCACTTTTCAATATTCTGATAAGGCAACATTTTAAACGAAATTAATACAATAAAATATACGTTTTTAATGTGTACTATATTATCTAAAAATTTATTCATTTAAATAAGATTGCATTTTAAATAAAGCTTAATATTTGAATTATGACAATTATTTCCAAAATTTCTCTGTATAGCTCTTGATACATGATACTTGGTTAATAAAATATTTCATTAATAAATATGTGCTTTTAGTATAGTCTACCAGATAGTAACACATTTAATATAGAAACGGACGTTATTTATAAAATAAATAAAAAAAGTTTTAACTTTTGTAACTAGGCTTCATCAAGGATTCATAACTGAAGTGCAGCATGTCAGCTTGTGTGAATGAAATTTATAGAACGTATCGCATCGCAGCTGAAAGTAACTCTTAAGATGTTACCAAAAGAGAAAAAAATATAGAAAATAAAAACCGCAATTAATTTCATTCCTCATAATAATTTATTCCTCTCACTGCGGATAATAACCGGTGTCTATATACAACGCGGTAATGCCTAGTCTGACAACTGAAATCTGTTGGGAAGGTAGTCTATTATGGAAGAACTTAGAAGAAAAGTTTTATAACCGTTTAGGTTTGGGAGCATTGGATAGTTTAATAAATCGACGACCAAGGCAGCTTCAAGCTAATTTATTGATCTCAATGTGACCGACGTCAGTATACCCGTGGAAGTGTCTAGTTCCACTAGTTTTGTACATAGGGTTTGCATCAGAATTTTGATCTGTAATAACTCAGGCCACAGATCGAATATCAAAATTCTGGCCACTTTATTACCTCAGTATCGTTTTGATCTAAGTTTGTGTTAAGTTACATTGTAATCGATCGAGTCACTGCCAAGAAATCGTATTCATTGCATTACCAGATTTGCGTGGAAACACAGGAAGCTTAGCTAACCTTCGGTTTACTGCGCTTCAATAAGTCAAAACGTTTTATCTTTAATCAAATATAAGGTATTTTTCTCAAAATTAAAAAAAAATTGAAATTTTAGAGCATTTCTTATTATTTTTCAACGAGTTGGTTGAAAACGTTGCTGAATTCAATTTGAATAACAGCAAGATGCTGTTGAACTAAAATAATAATACCGTATACCCCTGAATAGAAACCCCCGGTTTATTTCCAAGTCAAATATAAATATTTCGAGCCAGAAATTTTCATCGCATATAAAAAAGAATCAAAATACATTTTATTAAATAAATTTTCTAGGTGAATTCGAAATGAAAAAAAAGATTGTCAGATATCAATCTTTAACGCGGAACCAATACTAAAACAAAATAAAAAAAATTTCATGTATTCCAAGCATATCATTTTATTGGAGTGTTATTTACTTTATATCACATTATTTCGCATTTCTTTACTATTCGAATATGCAAATTTTTCTGCATCTTTGATCACATATCTTTAAAGGTGCCGTGCATTGGACGATGATACCTTTATGTTAGTGAAACTCTTAATAATTCAGTGTTGGTATTTTCAATTCGTTACAGGCAGAAATATCTTGATTATGCAAGTCTGACAGGTATGAAAAATTCATGAATTTGATGGGGTTCCATATTTGGATCTTGAATACATTCAACAAATCTCTAGAATAAATATGTGCTGTGCAGTGCAGTGCAGTGCTCATGATGTGTTCTAGAACTGAAGTTTTGAACAAGGTTTGCTTTACAGCATAAATAATTCTGCTTTTTGACTAAGAAAATACGCCAGAAGAGGGTAGTTTTCCTTATTTTTCTAAAACATAATTATGCGAGAAATAAGTTATGATAGAGAGGAATATTTCCTTCGGTTTCGAGATGGAAAGCTCAAATTTCGTTACTTCTAACATCTGCCTTCATCCTTACTTATTAAAATAGTAACTAAAGATAAACATATTTTTTTATGTATAAAAAATTACTAGCGTCGAAACGAAAATGTTATTAATTACAATAAAAAATTGGAACATAAAATGTATAAAGAAATGTGATCCTGAATTTAACTTTTAAATACATTTATTAATTATAATAAAATTTATTACAGATTTTTTTATATGTTATTCCAAATTCACCTTTCAAGAACTTTTATTGATTATTACAAAATCTGAAACATAAAATTAAATTTCAAAACGTTATCTCAATTATAACTTTCAGGAATGTTGTGATATCTGACGATGTAATTCGTGCTACAACGATAGCATCTTAATAAAGTTATGGTGATTCAAAAAAATCATAAAATTTAATTAATATTAATGCAAAACTAAGAAATTGAAAATTTTCATATTATTTCGACTAAATTCACAAATTGATATTATTGTCTAAAACTCGTCAAAATGCTCCATCCAAAAAAAAAAAAAAAAATAAAAATAAATAACGAAGAGAAAGAAAAGGAATAAAAAGAAATACAACGAAAAGAGAAAAAGAAAAGAAAGCAAAAACTGGGATAAAACATTGAAACGCAATTCTATTTGATTGCACATGAGATGCATCAGATAAAAGTATTTTCTTTTTGCTACAACTTTGTCATTTATTAAGAATAATATATATGAATCTGAGAAAGCATAATTTAGAAACTTAATCCTTAATTCTAGAAATTCTAAAAAATAATATCAATTTTCAATCAATAACAAAACTTAACTAAAGCTTAGACTACTTTCCTATACGTGTAAAGTTTAAAATAGCATTTTTTTATCGCAGGAAGTTATTACAATTTTTTCGTTAAATAAGACGAAGAATTATAATCGCAAAAAGTGGAGCTATACTCCTTGGAAATTATAAGTAGTGTACGCATTCTGAGTTATAATCTGCATGAGATCTACTTTAGTAACTCCACACATTAATGGGTTACATTAAAAGCAAATATTATTCGATAAAAAGCTAAAAGGTATTTCTCCGTACTATCGGAATTGCACAATTAAAAAAAAAAAAAATATCACAAAATATATAATTAGATTAACTCTTTCCAGCACAGGCAAAGTCTGTTCGTAAAATGAGAAATTACTGACTGACACCGGAATTTACAAACGACTTTTTTAGAAAATAATAACTCCTTATTTTAAGCTTTCATTGTAGAAACAAAATTTTATTAAATATTCTTGGTGTCGAATGCATGTTTGAAATTAAAATTAGGTGTGCCCGGAGTGGGACCACTGTGCCGGAAAGGGTTTTAACAGAAAACAGAGAATTGAAATCTTTAACACTAGAACTATCGGAAATTTTACTCAAGTTTTTTAAAACTATTTCACACGAGAAATTTTATTTAAAACTACTTAACGTATTCATTCAACGTATTTCTGTGAGTTTTATATTTAATTTATTTTAAAAAGAAATTTCTGGTTCGAATCGGAATATAATCATTTGGTAACCGTCAAAATGACGGCTCATGGTAGTTCTAGTGGTAATGAAATAAACAGTATTTACAAATTAATGGATCAATACTATTGTCTAAAATTTATCGAAACGCTCCATCCACATACGCACACACACGAAAAAAAATTCAACTTTATCACTAAGACATTGAAACAAAATTCGTTTGAAGTAAGCAGGGGATTTATCTGTATATATATTTTTCTTTTCGCTACAATTTTATCTGCCTCTAAACTACGACGACGCCATCTCTTATAAAAGCCCCAGAGATGCTTATCATAAAACAGTTCCGTTAAAGGATAAAACTATTCTAAAAACTATAAGTTTTTATGAGCAACAAGTGCATAAAGATAATTTACAATTTCAGAATTTAAAAACAACCATTACAGAGCAAAATTTGATTCAAGAGAATTTATTTCTGTAACCTGTAAATCATAATTAATGTTTTTATATTCACTGATTTCATTGTAAAGAAGAATATTTTCATTTTGTATAAAAGTTTAAAACAATTATAGTGAAAGTTGAGAGAATTTTTCTTACATCTGAAAGTGATTTTATCTTACTTAAGTGATTAAAATCAATAATTTTATATTTGTTTTACTTGAGAATAAAATAATACTTAATTTTTCTTGCTAGGAAAACCGTCAATTTTAATGCTAGAAAAAAAATTGTAAAATTGAAAATGAAAGGTAGTAAGAATATTTTTATCGCTTTGTGTTCATTGCTTGCGTTTATTTTGCAGATGGTAAATTTTAAGTTTATTTTGTATTCATGTAGAGAAGCTGTTTCTTGTTTGAAATGCTGAAACTCTTTCAACTATGCTCCAGCGACATGCATAGTATTAAGTAATTCATTGTTATATTTAAAATATAAAAGTCTAACTTAATTAATGCGTTATACAATTAATATACTTAAAGACAACAATTATCTTTTGTAACAATTCCTCTGAATTGAACACGGCAATTTAAAATACCTTCTAAAACGTTTCATTGGTAAAAATACATGAAGGGTCTCAGGTGCACATTCACTAACTCGTTAAAAACGCTTCATTCCTCAAACAAAAGTTTCATTTCCTTTGTATTTTATATTGCCGTGTTCAATTCAGACGAATTATTACAAAAGATAATTGTTGTCTTTAAGTATATTAATTGTATAACGCATTAATTAAGTTAGACTTTTATATTTTAAATATAACAATGAATTACTTAATACTATGCATGTCGCTGGAGCATAGTTGTAAGAGTTTCAGCATTTCGAACAAGAAAGAACTTCTCTACATGAATACAAAAAAATTTAAACCAAAGTTTTCAATAGGAGAACCACCTTTAAAGTCGCAGATTACGTGCTTTCTCTGTACACTGACACTACAATTAAATCTACTTGATTGATATTTTAAAAGAGAAGATTAATTAAGAATTGAAAGTTTTCTGAGAAAGAGCTTTGAGAATAGCATTTCTTGAAACTATTCGGTTTGTTAAAATAATTTATTCATCGAAGAATTCTTTCCACGTTTTACAGTTTAGCTGTTCGTGAAATGAGCAAGCCATTCAAGTATGCTCCAGTACATTCCTACGAGAAGTGCTTTATGAAGCCTTTTAAAATTAATGTGAAATTTATTTTCCGATTTTTGGTTCTAAAATACTTTGGCATAATACGAAGAAATATAAATAAATGTTATTTTTATATAACCATGCATCTTTTATAACAAATATTAATTCACATTTCAAACTTAAGATTGAATCTTGAATTTGCCAGTATAGTTGTTGATTTTATTGATGTATAAACAAGTAATTTTCACAAAAAAAGAAAAAGAAAAAAAAAAGCCTTTACAGGATTATTTGTAATTTTCTTGGTTTTGCAATAATACTGTTTTGATATACACACAAGTGTCTTGCACGGCTCGCGTTATATCCGAAAACCGAAAACAAACACGAACCTACCACACTTCAAACGCATATTTTAATACATTAATCCATATTTTAATGCAATTATGACAAAATGCTCCGCAATTATATTTCTAATATTAATTTTATAATTTATTTAAAAACTTAAAACATATATTTCCTCAGTTATAGTCAAAGATATAGTTTCTTTTTTTAAATAATATTGCAGACATTCTTTTGGAAAAAAGAGTTATGAAACCCAATCCGATATAGTAAAAACTTAACCCGAAACCGAAACAGTTATTGTCAACCTAACCCGCAGCAACAACAACAACAACAAATATTTTCAAACTAACCAATTCCGCACCACGTATCGGATCGCGTTCGGGTAAATACGGGTTACCTGACCTGATACGGAACTATAATCAACATTCATTTTAAATCTGATTGTTGTAAATATTGCTTTTATTGGCGCTCAACGATGCTATATTAAACTTTTGAGGTTCCCCTGTAAAAAAATAAAAAAATAAACATGCCCAGTTAAATTGAGGGCATTGAGCTCACAGGCTATTCACACTAAGAATTTGAAATAAGAACCTCGAAATAAAAAAAGGAAATCGACAATATATTAAGTGAGGAAGTTCATCTCCCCGTTCCCCCCTTATAATTAACCAATGAACTTCCAAAACTAATCAAAGAAGCACCTTATTACAATGAACATATATACAAAATTTGAAGCAAATCAGATAATTCTGCATGAAAAACCCATTTATGTGAATTAAGGGGAATTAGCCCCCCGTTAACCCCTTTATACTTAACCAATGAACCCCCAAAACTAATCAGGAAAGAACCTTATCACAATGAATCAATATACAAAATTTGAAGAAAATCGGATAACTCTGCATGCAAAATCCATTTATCTAAATTAAAGAGAAGGATTAGGCCCCCTCCCCCTTTCCCCATTTATACTTAACCAATGAAGCCCCAAAACTAATCAGGGAAGCGCTTTATCACAATGAACCTATATACAAAATTTGAAGAAAATAAGATAATTCTGCATGACAAACCTATTTATCTAAATTTAGAGGAGGTGTTCCCCCCCATGTTCCCCCCCCCTTTATACTTAACCAATGAACCCCCAAAACTAATCAGGGAAGCGTCTTTTCACAATGAACCTATAAACAAAATTTGAAGCAAAACGTTTATTTATATCAAGAGTTATCGCGTTACGTACACACATACATACATACGTACATACATACGTACGTACATACAGAATCGGTGGGCACATTAGCTCTCAGGCTTTGATAGCCTGTGCAGACCGTGATCCTTCGAACCAAAATAAAGTTTAAAATTCAGAACATCCTTTCAACAGTTATGCGTAGACATACATAGAAAAAAAATTCATATACAAACGAATTGTATAACTCTCTTCGTTGGAAGTGGGTTATAAAATGCATATAAGACAGGTATACGAAGTGTCTGCAATACAATAATTTTAATGAAACATTTCCCATAGGCGTTATCGTTTACAAAATAAACTAAATTAGAAACAATTCTATTGTATGTTGCTTTTTGAAATGAAATATTTTTAGGTGATTTTTATCTGCAATAAATATCACTTGTATGTAAGTGTTGTATAATTAAGGGTTGACGAAACAAATTGGCCACTGTGTAAATTTGAATTACATTTTGTTAAAGAGTGAACATTATGTGATCAGATAATATGTTTTGAAGGAATTAAATCAAAATTTAAAAGTACTACTTAAAAAAAAAAAAAAAAAAAAAAAAAAAAAAAAAAAAAAAGAGTTGACATGATTTCTCAATACTCGTGTTTCTTCTTTATACAGTTGAATGATATCTTAATTGAAAAAAAAATAATTGAGAATTAATTGCATGATAAATTTTCCTTAAAATATATCTTTGAAGGTAGAATTTGTTTAAACCGTTTGGTTTGTTAAACTTACTTTTGGTTTAAACCGTTTGTTTGTTTGTTAAAATAAATTACTCACCGGAGACTTCTCTCTTCGCTTAACATGAATATGAAAGAAACAATAATAATTTAAGAATCAAAATTTCGAGTCAAATGCGCCTTAAGAAATTCACACGAAAATTGCTCAATGAAGAGCCTTATAATTAACATGCAAGTTATTTTTTGATTTTTGATTCTCAAAGATTCTGTACAAAAAGACTATACCGAGGGATCAAAATCAGTATTGTTAACATAGACCACTCATGGTTAACATTAACATTTTAAGTTTCCAAACGGCTGCGTAGATTTTGAATCCAAATTTCTTTTGTGTGCCAACCGAAAACGTTATAGTGAGCAAAAAAGTCTTTAAAAGTATTAATTAATTTTAGCTATTCTGTCACATACATAAAACCTGCGAATAAATTTTATTTAATCATCTCATTCTTAGAGTTAAAATATAAAATTAGAAAAAAATATGTTTTTAAGATTCTGACGAACGTTACTAAATATCGTATGCTTATATTTGAATGAAGTTTCGATTCATGTACTTGATCATTCAATATGTTTTAAAAGACGTCTTAAAAATTGAAAGATTCGTTGTTTGTCCAACAACGCTAACCATTATAGAAAAATAATGCATTTATCTTTTTATTTGTCAAGAAAAAAAAAAGTTTACAAGAAAAACAATAATAAATGCACCTTTTGCTGCCGTTCTTCCCATTTCCGTGTAAGATTCATTTTAGTCATTCAAGCAATAGTTTAAAAAGGTTTTTTTTTTTTTTTTTTTTTTTTTTTTTAAAGCTTTCATTTCCTGTTTTAAAATGGATGATCTTGAAAAAGAACACATTGAAAGTCTCTACCCGGTACTAAAAAGAGTTTCAAAAACATCAAAGTCATTAATCGGACTTGAAGATTTCGGATATGAAGGAATTTCCTTTGAAACTTCAGACATAATAATAGAAGGATTTGTCTCTTGACTTGTTATCGTGCATTTCAGAAGAAAGATAAATTTATACGTGTGAAATAATTGTTTCTCGTATATTTTAAGAATAATTTTAATGAGACATTATCTCATGAATAAAATGAAAGCGTCCATGATTTTTCTCTGTACAACAAAAAAATTTTATGCTTCACGTTTTAACATCGCAAAAAACCTTGGTTTTTAAGGAATAAGGGATTCAAGATCATTTTTGTTTTATGTCAGATTTTAAAACTACGAATTTAAAAGCCTAAAGGAAATTTGTAGGATATTTTGATAAAATATATGTAAAATGCTTATTTCTTTCTCTTTAACCACATTTACTTCAATCCTAAGAAATTTATCAGATTAATACGTATGGCGACCATTCGCATTAAAGATCCTGCGCATGTTCCCAAAGTGGCCAACTTAGTAAACAAATGTGGAAATCAGTGTATATCAGGGTGATTTTTAAAATTTCTACATAAGTATCTGTAAAAACTTATTACCATTTATTGTTAACACCAGAGATCACTTAAAAGAAGTCAGTAACTCCCAAAAAAAAATCATTGAGCTATCGTACACAAAAACTGTTTCAAGGTCTTTTTGTGTCATAAGATAAGAAGATTAAGAAGAAAAACTCGAAAGATATCAAAAGAAAGAAAGGAATATCAGAGCATAATAGTAAGCAAAATGGTTTGCCGAGTTTTTGTTTTACATTTTAAGAGTGATTTCAATACATGGGCCAGCTTTGGAACACTATGCGTCAAAGGTGGCCCACAAGCTAGAATTTTGAAATTGTATTATAAAAGTAATTACATTTTTTTACAATGAAAAGTATACTTGATATGTGTTAGAGATAAGTGTAAAATTTTACAAACAAAAATTCAGCCACACACACCCAACCAGAAAGTTATAAAAATTAATCAAAGCTTATCTATGGCCACCTTTGGCTTACCTTCCTTATTTAATAATTGGATATGAATTCTGAAATTTTACGCTTATGCGCATTCATAATTTTTTTTTTCTTTTAATGAAATTTCATCTGTAGTTTGATTAAATTTTTAACATGGAATCGAAAAATATCATTTCTAACGCCCGTTCAAATTTTACGATTCAAAGAAGTTTAATGAGATTTTCGTATAAGAGTTTTCTGATGGAATCTAAGATATTTTCTATCGTTCTAACTTTTCCTCTTATTTCATGGCGTGAAAGTTCGCTTCATTGGAGTGATGCAGTTTTCAATGCGGAAACGACAAACTTTTCTTCTTTTAAACTATTAATAACAGCTGAGAATCGCGAAACGGAAGTCACTAAAGAACTTAGTATGATTAAAGTTAAAATGAAAGTTTAATTCATTCCTATAGGCGCCTTGGCCTGACTCAGTTTTAAGATAGCGCGATCTCACGCCAAATATTATAAACAATTACGAAAGTGAAACGGCAACCAATAAAAAAGAATTTCAATCTTATGTGGCTTATTCATGGTTTATATATTTAGTATTATACTGTGATACATGGCTTATTTATATATAATTTCGACACATTGCTTCTGAATGCATGTATTTAATAGTGTAAATATAAAACACATTGTTTGTGCAATTGATAGGTATTTCATAAAAATATAACAATCTGATGACGGTTTTAAAATGTAAATAAAGGTTGCCAAAAAGTGCTTTTAAAAAATTTGTTTTTGACGCAAATTTCAACTTTACCATTTTCTCTCTCACGCGGAGGCCCATGTAACAAAGAAATACCTAATATATTTCATAACAGTCCCTTTAACTCCAGGCCACCTCAGATTTATAAAACAAATTACACTGATAATATAGCATTTTTCATTTCTGCTTTCCTACTAAAATAGATTTTAAGTTTGATAAGTGTCACTGGTAACCACTAAAAGATCAATTGTAATATTTTTGATATTTTTTATACTTTTGAGTATGGATAATGTTATTATTTTCATCCGACATGATATTTTTTTAAAACTTATTTAAATAATTGAAATAAATATATGCCAATATTCGTTTCAAATTTAATCATCTCAAATGTTATGAATTACTGTTGAGTAAAACTGGATGTTTCTTAGTAATTGCAAAATAGATGCATAAAAGGTTTGTAGGAAAGGAAAATAATGAAGTTTTGATTTTTATAGTTATGCTTGTAATTTCATTTGTCTGTAATAGCAATATTTTGTGAAATATATATATATGCAGATATATATATATATATATATATATATATATATATATATATATATATATATATATATATATATATATATATATATATATTGTGTCGTTAAATATGGGTTAATTGTGAGAAACTATTCTACACTAGCCGCCACTGGCGACCAGTTTGGTCTCCCTTAAATGTATGTTAAGCACTGTAACACGTTACTTTTATTCATAATTTTTTTT
This sequence comes from Maratus michaelseni, assembly GCA_963931845.1. Classification (NCBI taxonomy): domain Eukaryota; kingdom Metazoa; phylum Arthropoda; class Arachnida; order Araneae; family Salticidae; genus Maratus; species Maratus michaelseni. The sequence continues at coordinate 6,600,977 of OZ007591.1, forward strand.
CCGTAATCCTTCGCCAAACCGGAAGATTCTAATAGACAAATCAAAAACTTTTTCGATCTTGGTAGCATTTCGCATATTTTTTGTTGTTATGTATTTCATCTTTCTTGACAAAACCGCTTAACCAACTTAAGCATTTATGCTTCATATCCGTTTGCTTATCAGTTGCAATATGCTTACTAATGAGAAGATTCTTAAACATATTAAGTAGTTTTCCGGAATTGGATCCATTGCCAAATGGCGTATTTTAGTTAATACGATTTGGTGCAATGAAGTCTATTTTGTGAAAGTCTTTAATGATATCCACCATTTACACTGAACCATATTGTTGCCAATATTTTTTTGTTTGTTTGTTTGTTTCTCGCTAACTTTGGCTGTAGACTTGATTACGGGAGAATCAAGAAGAAAATCTATCATTATTCTCATTTAAAACGTCTTGAATAATGTGACATAATCAGAGTGCATATTATAACACGTAATTTTCGAGTATGGTTTGGTGAAACATTGAACTTTTGGAAGCCAGTTTTGATAATCACGTAAATATGTCACACCAACATTATCGCCTATAATTCTAATTACAGCAACCCGTTTTTTCACTCTATATTGCAACTTTATAGTTAATATAGTGCCCCGGTGCGTCTACGACAGCTGTTCCATCAGAACATTTGATTTCAAAATAAAAGTATCGTTTCTAATTTGCACACGCGAAAAATAAAAGCTGGTATTGGCGATTTAAAAAATTCTATTGGCGAGATTTGCGCTCAAATAACACAAAAGTACTTAATGATGTTATGTATTTTGTAAATGTATATTAAATTACTGTTTTGAAAGCGATTGGTCATTAATAATGGTAAATATGATTGGTGATTAACAATCATTTTCGGTGGTCTCTCTTCCTTTCACGTATAATACATAAATACCAAATTAACTGACAATTTGTTTCGAAATTTGATTCATTAAATATCATTACATGAGTTGTATTTGTTTACATTCAGCGTACATCAAGAAAAGATAAAGAATGAAGTTGAGTTGTATAGCACATAATTATGGTAAACTTTGATTGTGTCACTGGTACGAATTATTTTTTTGACACCAGGCAGCGCTCCAAAAAATCTTTCATGGAAAACTAACTTTACGAACGATTATCTCCATGGTTTAATGGTTTAATATTTTAAACCTTCACGACGAATGAATCTTTTTTTTTTGTTTACTTTCATGGATAGAGAATTTGAACTGCGAAGCTAATTTCAACTGAAGTTATTGGAGAATATATACATAATTGAACGTAAGTCATCTCTCAAATATTAATTTATGTTGAACGATCTTTCTAAAAATGTCACATTTATGAAGTTTTATTCGAAAAAAATAATTTTTAGTAAAAATGGCCGCCTGGCATATGAAAAAGTGAAACGGACATTCCGGAACTGTTGATGACAGTCACATGACTTACGGTTTTATTATAGAGATAAATAATTGTTTTAACGATACATAATTTTTAAGTTATGAAACTGTTACAATTTGTTTTTCTGACGTACACTGTAGAAAAAAAAGACCAATGCTTCGTAATCTACTAAAATATATTATACCCAATTACGAAAATATGCAATAACCTCTTCCAAGTTTCCCATAATAAAAAACATTTTTTATCTTTTGAAAACTCAGAAACTAATATATTTTCGAGATTTATAGAAGCATTTATGAACAATTATTATTATTATTATTATTATTATTATTATTTTGCAGCCACTGATTTTCGGAAACGTTTCCGAGTAGATTTTATAGTGTATTAATCTGTTTTCTCAAACCGCAACATCGGATGTTATATATTCTCAATTAAGCATTTTCAGCTGCGTAATTGAATTTACACATGCAATAGTAAGAAAATAATACTAATTTTAATGTTAACGCTAACGATGTTAATTTATCATGTTTGTCCATAAAACAAGTTTGTTGAATATGAAAATGTTTACTTGAGAAGGGATAGCCTCCTAAAAACCGATATTCTGGTTTGAGAAAACTCATTAATAACTTTAAAAACTACTCGGAAACGTTTCTGAAAATCAGTGGCAGCGAAAAAATATTTTTTTTTAAACTGTTTTTTTAAATCTTGAAAATATATTAGTTTCTTTAATCTCTAAAGACAAATAACGCATTTCGGAATAGTGGAAAACTCGGAAGAAGTTAGCACTATATGGCCATTAATGACCGGCAACTTTCAATTTTAGACATTTGTGGAATAGTTAAAAATGTACTTGTCAGATTCTTCTGGAATTTTAGAATTAAAAAGAGCAGGTTTGACTTCATATTTATCAACGTCGATCTGATAAGGAGTTTAATTAGGGGGCCAAAAAAAATTAAAGAAAAAAAATAATACTTGGGATCACCCTGTAAAATAAAATGCACGAAATGATCTATCGCTACAGAATATACATAGGCAGACATTGTACAATATGTGTATTCATTTGTGTAAGAATAGCATCTATATTAATAGAGATATAGCGATTTTTGTAAAAAAAATATAAAAAAATCTTGCATGTTTTTTGCTTATAACATACAGGGTTTTTAACCAACTTTAACGGCAGTTTCAGAAAAATTGACATAATATAGTAGAAACAATATAGTGCAATTGGAATGTAAATATATTAAATATTTAAGGAAATATGGGTAGTTGTATAAAATATTTTTTATCTGCGCATGCGCGAACGATAAAAAGAAACATTTTGCATAATTTAATAGTCAACTCTATGGAGCAACTTATTAAAAAAAATCAGTCAAATATCGTAAAAATTCAGAGAGATATCGGCTTTAGAGTGAGCTGTTTTTTAGTTTCTCACTAAAACTTGCTAAATGATAAGGGATTATCCACAAATTGTCACGTTTAATTTTTATACTAGATTTCAATTTTTATTGATACTTTAGTTCACCTTGGAAAACTTTATTGCACCAGGTTATAATACTTTTGGAATGGATCCTTTGATTTTGATAACTCTTTTTTTTGTTCGAATAAGCTCGTTAGGGTAGTTTTTCAAAGAGAACTAAAGTGTCATTAAAAATTGGAAAATAGTATAAAATAAAAAATGACAATTTGTGGAAAATCCCTTATCATTCAGCGAGTTTTAGTGAGAAACTAAAAAACAGCTCACTCTAACGCCGATATCTCTTTGAATTTTTAAGATATTTGACTGATTTTTGTTAATAAGTTGCTCCATAGAGTTGACTATTAAATTATGCAAAAAGTTCCTTGTTATCGTTCGGGCATGCGCAGATAAAAATTATTTTATACAACTACCCATATTTCCTTAAATATTTAATATATTTATATTCCAATTGCACTATATTGTTTCTACTACATTTTGTCAATTTTTCTGAAACTGGCGTTAAATTTGGTTAAAAACCCTGTATGTTATAAGCAAAAAACATGCAAGAATTTTTTAATTTTTTTAAAAAAGTCACTATATTTCTATTACTATACATGCTATTCTTACACAAATGAATACACATATTGTACAATGTCTGCCTATGTATATTCTGTAGCGATAGATCATTTGGTGCATTTTATTTTACAGAATGATACCAAGTATTATTTATTTTCTTTAATTTTTTTGGTCCCCTATTTGTCCTCCTTATCAAATCAACAATGATAAATATGAAGTCAAACCTGTTCTTTTGGATCTTAAAATTCCAGAAGAATCTGACAAGTATATTTTTAAATATTCGACAAAATGTCTAAAATTGAAAGTTGCCGGTCATTAATGGCCATATAGTGTATTTTTGTACGGGGATATTTTGTCGATTATATCTCCCTATCTTAAGAAACATCTGTCTTATTTTTTTACAGCGTAGCTAAAATATTCTTAAAGATGTTCAATGTATATAATAATTTAATTTTTTCATGATATGTATCGTTTATTAGAAATTCTATCCATTATTAACTAAGTGGGGAATTATTGTTTTAGGTTGGCTTCAATATCCAACATCTATTCATTGTTAATATGTTAGAAAGTCTAATGCAGTAGATATTTTACAAAAATGTGCAATGTCAATAAGCTATTCATTTTAAGAAAAGAGAGACAGAATGCGATAATGTAATTATAGAATGAGATAATGCAATTATTTATTTTATTTATTTATTTTTTATTTTTACTTTTTTTTGTTTAACCTTTTAGTGGGGGTCGGCCGTACTTTTTATGACACGCTTTTAGGCCGTTTCAAATGCGAGATATTTCACAATACTAATAAAATAGGTAAGTCATACTAGCAATTCTACATATCTATATAGTATCTACATATCTATAGAATATTAAATGTTAATAGTATTTACATGCTGAAAAAATATACTTTTAAAGAATGTTAGTTAACAGTTATTAATCATGAAACAATAAGATTATTTCATAATATCACACATAATTTAATGCGAAAAGTCAAATATAAGAAAATCTACTACATTAAAAAAAGATCTATTATTTTCAAAATACAATCTAATTTTATCTTTTATATTTTTTGAAAAAACATTTATGCCTGAAAGAAGTTTTATAATGTTTAAATGCATGATATATTCTATTATATTCTTTTATTTATTTATTTATTTTATTAATATTATTATCGGTACAAAAATAATTTCTTTTCTTTCAGTTGATTCTTTTGGATTGTCGAGAAATACGCATTGAGTATTTTTTCAACTTTCCAGTTTTGGCTAACATTCTATTAAACACTTTTCGATTGTTATGTAAAAAAAAAGAAAAAAAAACTCAGCGATAAGCAAATCAATTGCATTATTGGTGAAATAAATCTTTAAACCGCATGACTAATTAACATATCTGCTTGCTACAGCACCCGCGCGAAACAAATTTATCGAAGACCCACAAAACTGCATTCGAAATCGGTGACTGTGGTTTCAATTTGAAATGAAAATTCAATTGAAGAATAAGTCGCGATTTTCATATAATGACATTCTACTATAATTGGATCAAAATCTTGTAACTTGCAGAATGTAATTTTCGTAATTTTCAGTTAATTTACATTGTAAAGATGATATTTTGCTTACAAAAAAAATTGTAATAAAATTAATATTATAAATCTTTTCTGAAAATAGATTTAAATTAGACTTCTTCTTTTCTAAAAATATCTAAAGATCAAATGCACCACATCAGGGTGCTACGCCAGCAAGTATTTTATAAATCTTGATCGAGGAATTTAATATTTTCCTTTCGGAAAAGTACATCTGTTTATAAAATTTTCAAGTTATTTAAGAGTGTTGTCGTGTATTTCCTTAAAACTAATTATGAAACATAAACAGACAAATTTATATTTTTTTATGTAAGCATTTTGGAACAAATCAAAATGTTGTACGAAATTTAGCATGAAAAGGTTTGCTGATGTATAAATATTCCTTTCAAAAAAGAAGAAACGAAGCCTAAAAAATGTTATTTTGAAAAAAAAAAATATCGTGAAATGTACTTCTTTGAAGTTTATTACCTGTTATTAAAAAATAAGATTTTTTTTTTGTGCCTTAAACTGATCATGAATGTTTTATCTTTTTCAATATTGCTTCTAAAAACATGAAATGCTCATTAAAATAATTAAAATTCATGAAGCACTAGAACTTTGCAAACATAAATTTTGATGAGTTTTCTTTCTTTTGAAATACCCGAGAACAATTCAGGTGAAAAATCACCTTTTTATTGTTGTTGAAGTTTCAGAGAAAATGTCTTTATATCCAAAGTCATTAAGTGATCTTAATGATTTTTCTGCTGAAACTTCTTTTATAGCCACATCGAGTGAATTTCAATGAGTCCTTTTTCAAGATTATCAGGTTTTTAAATAAAACGGGAAAACTTGCGTATGATAATGTATTTCCCAGTCTATTGCTAGAGTTACCAAACTGAATTTATGGAAATAGCAAGTATACTGATGGAAGCGAAACAGTTTTTGCTTTTGTTTTTCTTGATGATAGCTTTATAGTTAGCCGATACTAAGTTTTAATTTTTTCAAATTAATGTAAAATTAACTTTAGCAAAAAACAAGTGCAATTGCGTGCTGTTTATGTTTTTAATTTGTATTATGAAAGTACATTTTCAAACTAGTCGGATGTGTCAATCCCAATACTTTCTTCTATCTCACACAGGTTTCGCATACACTAAAAATAATCAGTACCGATTTATATCAAAATCAAACTCAAACTAAAGTTTCATTAAATTCCGTATTTCTTGAGATATGAATATCGCTAAAATCGTGTAAATCCTGCAAAATGCTGCATAGCAGCGCCACCTGCTGGGCGATTTTTACCAAAAACTAATAAACACCAATTTATATCAGGGACTAACTGAATCTAAAGTTTTATTAAATTCCGAGCATTAGTTCTTGAGATAGAGCTATTGCGGAAATCGCGAAAAATGCTGCATAGAAGCGCCACCTGCTGGGCGATTTTTACCCAAACTAATCAGCACCAATTAATATCAGAGACTAAATGATTATAAAGTTTTATTAAATTCCGAGCATTATTTCTTGAGATAGAGCTATTGCGGAAATCGCGAGAAATGCTGCATAGAAGCGCCACATGGTGGGCGATTTTTACCCAAAACTAATCAGCACCAATTAATATCAGAGACTAACTGAATATAAAGTTTTATTAAATTCCGAGCATTATTTCTTGAGATAGAGCTATTGCGGAAATCGCGAAAAATGCTGCATAGCAGCGCCACCTGCCGGGCGATTTTTACCAGAAACTAATAAGCACTAACTTATATCAGGGACTAACTGAATCTAAAGTTTTATTAAATTCCGAGCATTAGATCTTGAGATAGAGCTATTGCGGAAATCGCGAAAAATGCTGCATAGCAGCGCCACCTGCCGGGCGATTTTGACCAAAAACTAATCAGCACCAATTAATATCAGCGACTAACTGAATATAAAGTTTTATTAAATTCCGAGCATTATTTCTTGAGATAGAGCTATTGCGGAAATCGCAAAAAATGCTGCATAGCATCGCCACCTGCTGGGCGATTTTTACCAAAAACTAATCAGCACCAATTTTTATCAGGGACTAACTGAATATAAAGTTTTATTAAATTCCGAGTATTTGTTCTTGAGATAGAGTTATTGCGGAAATCGCGAAAAATGCTGCATAGCAGCGCCATCTGCTGGGCGATTTTTACAAAAAACTAATCAGCACCAATTTATATCAGGGACTAACTGAATCTAAAGTTTTATTAAATTCCGAGTATTAGTTCTTGAGATAGAGCACCCACAAAATTTTTGTCACATACAGACAGAGTCACAGAGTCACAGAGTCACAGACAGACATTTTCTAAAAATAGTCAAATCGTGTTCGGGACCTTCTAAAACGTATAAATCCGTCGAAAACCGGAAGTCGAAATTTTTCATGAATCCAATATTTTCTTCTTGTAAAGATAGAAGAAAGTAAAAACGCCGATCCGTGCGAATTTGCACTAGTGTGCAGTTCACGCGCAAAAAAAAAATAAATAAATAAATAAATAAATAAATAAATAATAAAAATATAAATAAAATAAAATAAAATAAAGGTACAGTTTCTATTTGTTTAAAAAATTAAGTATTTTTAATTAATTTCCAAAAATCTGATTAATTATAATTTATGTGTATTTTCACAGAAATAAATTGTTAGAAGCTTCGAAGAGTCGAATCCAAACTTACAGTACATTCCGTCAAGCAGTTTTCGAATTGTAGTTAGAAAACTACCCGCATTGCAATCTGTTTTGCAACGACTACAAATGAATTTAACATTAAGTGTTCCATTATTTAAACCTTTATAATTTCAAAACTACTTGACCGAATGGTTTCCGTTTGGTGTCATTTGGTACTACTTACCGAAAAAGCCAAATATGATGTAAAAAATAGATGTTCGTATGACAATTTTCAGAATTTGATACAATTGAAGAAGAAGAAATGTTCTAAGCCCCTAAACATTTTTTTATAACATAAATTGAAAGAAGAAATAATTCCCAGTCAATTGGCCATTTCCGTTTTTTCTGTGAGACATTTTTCCATTGCGAGTGAAAATATTTATTGCTAATACTCCCTTTCCTATACGATCACAAAAAATAATTAATTACATAAAATTGGAATATCTAATTGCAAACAATATAACAATTGGAAAAAATAGTCAAGATAAATTATTACAGTTTGCAATTATATCTTTTTTTACGAGTGCGGCCTCTTGAATTATTGAACTGCCACATCATGATATATTAAGATCATTTCATTCTAATTAAATAATGTGTGTATCATGTTATGATTTTTTTAAATTGTGTATGGTATCTTCTTTTGTATTTCACAACGAGTAATAAATTTAGCATAGCTTTGAACAGGAGATTTTTTTTTCTGCATCCAAACTGGAGATAAAGTTACATTCATTTTCATAAATTACTAAGTCAAATTTTTTTTTTAAATTGAGTTTGTAATTCGAGCTTTGTGACATTGTGATTCTTTTTTAAGTTGAAATAAATTATTAACTGGAAAACTTGAAATTGTAATACGTCACATTAAAAAAAAATTATAATGAAAAGATACTATACATTCTATTTTGCAAATAAAAATATATAGAAAAATCTATATAATACGAACGTCAAATTCACCCAATAAAATATTTATAAAGCACAATGTAAACACATTGATAAGTTACGTTACTATCGAGGTGCAATAAATCAAAATACAGCTTCAAAACATTAAAACTGTAAGATGTTAAAATTTCATGATCTTTCGGCTAAACATTAGCCTTCCTCAGATGAACAACAAGCAGTCGAGGAGACGCCGCTCCGAAATGGGGCGTTTTGGACAGGCTGGGGATGGGCGAAACCAAACAGACATGAAATGAAGGGGGTGACTGAAGTCCGGATGATACCATTATCAGCTGGGGTGGGTCAGGAGAAACCGAAAACCCCAGTGATACCTAGTACATTGTACCATAAACGAGGGATCTGATAAGATAATACATCATTACATGCATTATCACCTCTTTTCAAAATCTCGAGGGACTCTCTGATTATGCAACTATTATACTGTGAACCTCGTGAAATTATTTTAGCTTTACTGAAAAATACATCAATATCTTTGGCCTGATTTAATCTGGATAAAGTAGTGGATAATTTACCTTTTTTCATATCAGCTGTATGCTCTTTAATCCTTTCTTTTAATTTGCGAGTTGTCATGCCTATATATGAATATATTTTAGAACTGTCATTAACTTTAAAAGGAATAATATAAATGCCAGATTTATCTCGGTTATCAATAGGGTCGATCATTCTATGTACCAAATATTTAAGCTTGGTTGGGGGTTTAGCGATAAGAGTTACATTATATTTCTTTAATGCGTATTTAATCCGCTCAAATAGATGCGGGATATAATCTATACTGTAGAATTTTGAAGATTGCATATCTTTTTTAACTATTGTAGCTTGTTTATTTCTGTACTCATAAATTAACTTATTAATAAATTTGTTTGAAAAACCATTTTCATATGCAATCACTTTAATTTTGTTCAACTCCTCATTTAAATAACCTTCTGAACTAACCTCAAACGCCCTTTTGATATAAAACCTATATGCTGCTGCTTTGTAATTAAACGGAACATTACTATTGTATGACATTGTGTTATTGGATCTGCAAGGTTTTCTATAAACTTTCCTATCAATGCTACGTGTTGAAATATTTTTAATAAGTTTTATATCTAAAAATGGTAATGAACTATTTTCTTCAATTTCACAAGTAAATTGTATATTTCTATCTATACTGTTGGCATGCGCCAGAAAATCATTCAATGCAGAGATACCGTGATTCCATATGAGTAGTATGTCATCGACATATCTAACCCATAATGCAGGTTTAAAGGGGGATGTAGAAATTATACGTTTTTCCAGAGGTCGTAATTTTAATTCTGTCAGTAATCCAGAGATAGGTGAACCCATAGGGGCTCCCTCAGATTGTTTATAATAACATCCGTTAAATAAGAAAACGTTGCTGTTAGTAATTAAGTTTATACTCGAAATCAGAGTATGTTTAATACTGTCATTATAAGCTGGGTTATTTATAATGCTATTTTCAATAATAGGTTTAACTTCCTGAACATCAATAGAAGGATACAGAGATTTAATATCAAAACTTGCTAGAATGCTGTTATCTTCCAGTTTAAAGCCTTTAATTATGCCAACTAAATCTGCAGTAGAATTGACTACATGCTCAGTGGGGGGTAGCATTGATTTAAGTAGTGGTACAAATGATTTCTCTATTGTGTAGGTTGGTGCTGTACATTTTGAAACAATAGGGCGGAGGGGGAAATCTTTCTTATGGTCTTTTAAACGCCCCTGTAATCGGGGGGTGACTGCAGTTTTATTAATAGCCAGTTTAATTTTATTAATCATGAACTGATTAAACATGGCACATGGCCAAGTGACATTAAACTTGTCTTGTAAACCAACTTTGTCCAAGTACATAACCTTGGTCTTGTTACGTAATGCGTGCAGGCCTGAGGAGAGGGGGGGGGGGATGCAGCCAGTACATATACTTTAAATATTTTACTGTACATATACCGTCCAGTTAAATTACGGTATATATACTGGTCACAAAGTTGCCAGTATATGTACCGTAATTTTTGACCAAAATTTTTTACAGTGTACATAGGATGCTAAATTTTAGTTTAGTTAGGAAACGCGTAGCACATTTTAAAATTCTCCTACTGAAGTTTCTGTAAATAAACAGAAATGTGTTCGCGAACTTTTGTGCTGCCCTGTATATGATCTACAGAATTTATACACACCTTGTAATAGACAAAAAGTGAGTTAAATTTAAAATCGCGTTCAGCAACTTAAAACGCTCTTCCAGGAATTATTGTTAACAGACAGTAGAGAATTATTTTGTGTGTCCCTGTAAATGAACGATGACTGCTATACACACAATATTCTGTAGTAAGCCTCTTGTAATGCACCTTAGTGATATATACAAATTTCAATGTGTTTAAAATAGTGAAACATTATTTAATTAAACCGCAAACGATTTTTCTCCATAGACGGAATTCTTTTGACTGTCCCTGTAAAGTAACTATAAGTGCTATGCACACTATATTCCATATTAAGCTTCTTGTAATGCATCTTCGTGATATATATCAATTACATTGTGCTTGAAATTGTGTAACATCATTAAAATAAGCTGCAAATGATTTTTCCCCATAGACCGTAATGTAACGGAATTCTTTTGAGTGTCCCTGTAATAAAACTATAAGTGCTACACACTTCATTTGTAATAGGGAACATGCTATAGATAACGACAATAACATATAAAAATTGCAAGGCAATCCGAGCATATTTACGGGAGTTAGAGCACGGATAGACGGACAGACGGCCAGACAAACCGAAGTCATAAACACTTTTCAACTAGGTTGGAAAATGTTAAAAAGAGGGTTTAATTAAAGTTTGATACATTTGTCTTTTTTCTCTTTGTAGGGCTCCGGCTCTGGCTCAAAGTAAAAAATTTATTTATTTACAAATTGAAAAATGAAAAAAAAAACTTGCTATTTGAAGAACAAGGTTGTACTCTTAGTTTCTTAAAATGTTTTACAACCCTTTGAAAAACATTCAAAGGGTTGTAAAACAGGAAAGAATTGGAACGGGAATGAGTTGTTATTGATAAGAATATAAATAGAAATATTCTGTCCTTAAGCCTTTGCATGGTCTATATTATTAATATAAAGAAACCGTAGGCTATCCGTTATCTATCGTCGCATTTTATTTGACGTTCTTTTCCAGAATTACCGGGAAAAAGTGTTAATGTCTTTCTGCCGCAGTTGTACGATGATATTTTAAAACAATAAAAATTTTGAGTTTTGTCAGATTTCTGCCAGTGGTTGGGTATAATTAAAAAGGTTGCCAATTTAAACCGATTTTCTGGGACATGAAAATCACGAAACGTTGTCATGAGGGAATGTTTACAATTAATTCTATTTCTAGATAAGAAGAGATTTTAAAATGAGAAAATTATTTTTGAAACATTTTAAAACTGTTATTAACAATTTTCTACTGGGTATAATTAAAAAGGTTGCCAATTTAAACCGATTTTCAGGGACATGAAAATCACGAAACGTTGTCATGAGGGAATGTTTAAAATTAATTCTATTTCTAGATAAGAAGAGATTTTAAAATGAGAAAATTATTTTTGAAACAATTTAAAAATGTTATTAACAATTTTCTACTGCATGCTTTTGGTATCTATACTAATTCGCAATTTTTGCTTTTAATTTTAACTTTTGAATCGTAATTAGCATTTTTCAAAGCACCTGTATACGAAATTTCATACAAATTGAATCAAAAACTTTCAAAACTTTTACATTTTTAGTCCGCCATATTGGATCTCCCATTTTGTTTTTATAAATTTTAACTACGGAATCGTAATCAGCATCCTAAAAAACACCGGTGTACGAAGTTGAATTACAAATTGAACCAAATTGAATTACATTTTCATATTGTGGCCAGCTTTTCGGGATTTCGCCCCACTGTGCAATGTGTGGTACGACTAATAACAAATTCCTATTAACGTCACTCACAGAAACTGTTATAAAGTTTAGTTAATATGCCATTTATTAGTAATCTTTGAGTAAGTAGAAAAAAGTTAAAAACTTAGTATCAATGTGCAAGACCACAATAAAAGGTATTTGGTTTTAAAAAACCTTGGTTTACCACGCTCATAATTTTTCAATACCAACCGATATTCTTTCTTTACACTTTACAGCATATCTGTTTTTGTACGATCTGGTACAAAAATGGGAAGCATCCAAAATTATTATTATTTTTTTTTATCTGTAACCATCATTCATTTCAAAATGGTCATAAGTTTAATAGAAAAAATTGCAAATGTCCTTCCAGCAATCATCACCATTCTTTCATCATCACCATTATATTTTTTTATGGCCACCAAACCATTTTACACGCATAATCACACGAAAATATAAATATTAACTAAGTAGCACTCCATTTAATTTATTTCGCATAAAAAAAAATCTATATTAGTTGAAATTTTTTTTAACGATAGAAAACATTAAATCAGCTTTTCTAGCAAAATTCGAAAAACGGACAAACGCCATTTTTACTTTAAGAAAGTATTGTAATCGACATTTTTTTTCGACGGATTTACACGTTTTAGGGGTCAGAGATTCCGAAAAACATGTTTTTACAAAATGTCTGTCTGTCCTCATTATATCATCGAAAAGAGTATGAAGTTAAGCTTCAAATTGCACCAAATTTTCTCCCCTATGTTTTTGGCTATGACCAGCAGGTTCTATTCGAATTTGGGGATATTTCGACGAAAGGGGGCGCTGCGATCGCGATTTTTGTTCGATTTTCACTATTGTATCATCGAAAAGTGTGTGAAGTTATGCAGATAATTGAACCAAACTTTTTTTTCTATATTTTTGACTATAGCCTGCAGATCCAAGCTGAATTCGGGGATATTTCGACAAAAGGGGGGCGCTGCGATCGCGATTTTTTGTTCGATTTTCACTATTGTATCATCGAAAAGTGTATGATGTTATGCAGATAATTAAACCAATTTTTTCGATGATTTTGGCTATGGCCAGCAGGTCCTACTTGAATTTGGGGATATTCCACCGCAAGGGGGTGCTGTGATAGTCATTTAAATATTTTAAATTCAAAAAGATGTACAAAAAAAAATTAGAAATCCTAAAAGGTTTTTTCCGTTAAATGCTCGGCCTTGATCCGGAGAATACTGAGCAATTTTTGTTTTGCCTCTATCTTAAAAAATGGCTGAGATATAGCGTTTTGAAATTTTAGGGTGGCTGACATTTTCAAATAAGACAGCAGAATTCATCCATAAACGAGTTTAATTTATGAGTTTTAGTTAACATGGTTTCGGCACATTTTCTTTCAATGTTTTAACCATTTTTCCTATTCTTATACGCTTAACACTATATATTTATATTCGCCAACGTCAAATTCTCGCCAAGCTTGGCGAGTGTTGGCGAAATATTGCCAACTTTGGCGACAAAAATAGGTTGCCATAAATGAAGCCAACTTGTCCGTAGAGGACAAATTTGGCGATATTCTCATTCAAATTCAAGGTTGACGAGAACTGGGAATGAAACTTCTTTAATTGGCTTCCACGCATTTTTGCTTCGCGTTTTCCAGTAAAATTAGCTAAAATCGTAAAACCAAGGAATAGGGAAGCTATCTGTTCCTGTCGGTACAGGCCAGAAGGACTTTTCGTAGTTTAGTATACTTCAGTTGATCGCATCCTGGTAACCGGATGATTTGCAAGCAGCTGACGTACAACAAAACGACGAAAAATATTGATTTTTTTTTTACGATGTGATGGCGAATTTTGAAGTATTAACATGACTGAGATAGAAGAAAGTTTTGGGATTGGCACATCCGACTAGTTCTATAAAGATACGGATTTTATGAAATAGTATCTGATATTTAATTTTGTGTTATTTATTTATTGAAAATTGATGTACTGAGGTGTATTAATATACTTTTAAGCAGAGAAAGACAAAAATAAGAGATACTAGATTACTGTTAGCTTCCTATTTTAAAAGAAAGCTATTCACGCTGTCGTGCCATAATTGAATCTATTTTAACCATTCCATGCAGAAACAGGAACATTTTTTAATCAAATAATTCTTTAAGGGCTATTTAATGTTGAAATCGGTCAAGATAATTCCATTACGAAAAGTTTTATAGAATCAAAAACTATTCAGAGTAATTTAATCACAAGATTGCGGTGTGCAGCGTTCAATCTTTTTAAATTTTTCTAATTGTTAGAGATTTTTTCAAATTTTTTATCAAAATTTCATTAACTGAATTGCGATTTAATTCATGTTTTCTAATAGCCGTTTTATCTACTGCTGCCAAATTAAAAAAAGCCCAAACAATGCACCTTACATTGTATTTTCCACTGAAATATATAGTTACACGTGAATATTTAAAAGAAAGAAAATATTAAAATAAATTAATTATTTCGTGCGAAAAGCATTTGATGGCGATGGTGAAAATTACGTCATATTTAAAACGATTTTCTTATAGCATCTAAATGAAAACTTTTCTTCTAGACGTCATATTAGTCCAAGGGGAAAGAATATTTTTTGCTTCACCATTTTATGCAAGACGATTTTCAGGTATGGAATTGATCTTACTTAATAAATCACGAAAACAGCAGTCTGCTGTCGCGACAGTGGTGGATACGTTCTTTGGAGGCAGAAAAATTCTCAAAGGGAAATGAATGGTAAGCCAATTACGGAAGATCGCCACTGGTCATGTTAATATCTTTGAATCTTCCGTAATAGCCATTCTGGATGGGGGTTGACGAGTGTAGCCCATCGGGGACAGAGAACCCTAGTATTTGAAGAAGTTCATATTGTGAGCGTTAAATATCCATTCATCATTATTTGGTTTTTGTCCAATCTCTTCGAAGCCACAGTGGGTGGCGTGATGATTTTGAAATCTGATGCTTTAAAAAAGTAAAATTTTAATAATTTCTTTATCCAAAAACATTGTATTTTAGCATATATATTTTATTATTAATGCAAACCATATATTTTTATGATTAATGTTTTTTTAATGTATTATAATAAATGTAAGAATTTTATCTAAATGCGACACATTTATGATTCGCTGCATTTTTCAGTAGATTTCACTATATATATTTTTTAAATAATTTTATTAATGTATCATATTTCGCCTAAAAGCAATATATATGACTTTTTCTTGATTTCGTTGATGGTTTTCCATTAACGTTTAAATTTGAACACAAGAAGACGAATTCCTCTTTTCTTGCATCGAATTACCATGTATTCCATTTATATCTTTCGTATGAATGAATCGATTTCTCTAGTTCAAGAGTAAATGAAATATTAACTGAGCGAGAGAGAAATTGAAAATATGAAGTCTTTATTCAATAAAGCAAATGATTTCAGTTGCGTCTCTGTAAATCCTTCGTATTGTAAACAAATTACCGAGGGAAAGATTTTCTGTATGTTTCCGATAACATTTCGTGTGCCGGTTTGAAATAAATTTGGAAACAAATGCAACTTTATGAGAGTAAACCTCATTGCATAATAAATTGCAGAATTGACAACGTTTCATTTTAATGTATTTGTGTAAGTTCGTAAAGTCTTGATATAACTTTGTTAAAAATTTTCGCGGTACATCGGAGGTCATATCAAGGCACCAGGCGTATCGCGGCTCACCGATTGACCCTTAAGAATGCCTCATTTTAAAGTATTTTTGCTAGTACCTAAAATATTTATATAACTTCATTGAAACTTTTTGTGGCATACTTTAGGATACCCCACAGTGCACCAGCGTATCGCGGATCACCGGTTAAGAACCAGCAGCGTTAAGAATGTTTCATTTTAAAATATTTTTGCTAGTACCTAAAATATTTATATAACTTCATTGAAACTTTTTGTGGCATACTTGAGGATACCTCACAGTGCACCAGCGTATCGCGGATCACCGGTTGAGAACCAACAACGGTAAGAATGCTTCATTTTGAAGTATTTTTGCTAGTACCTAAAATACTTATATAACTTCATTGAAACTTTTTGTGGCATACTTGAGATACCTCACAGTGCACCAGCGTATCGCGGATTACCGGTTGAGAACCAACAACGGTAAGAATGCTTCATTTTGAAGTATTTTTGCTAGTACCTAAAATATTTATATAACTTCATTGAAACTTTTTGTGGCATACTTTAGGATACCCCACAGTGCACCAGCGTATCGCGGATCACCGGTTAAGAACCAGCAGCGTTAAGAATGTTTCATTTTAAAATATTTTTGCTAGTACCTAAAATATTTATATAACTTCATTGAAACTTTTTGTGGCATACTTGAGGATACCTCACAGTGCACCAGCGTATCGCGGATCACCGGTTGAGAACCAACAACGGTAAGAATGCTTCATTTTGAAGTCTTTTTGCTAGTACCTAAAATACTTATATAACTTCATTGAAACTTTTTGTGGCATACTTGAGATACCTCACAGTGCACCAGCGTATCGCGGATTACCGGTTGAGAACCAACAACGGTAAGAATGCTTCATTTTGAAGTATTTTTGCTAGTACCTAAAATATTTATATAACTTCATTGAAACTTTTTGTGGCATACTTTAGGATACCCCACAGTGCACCAGCGTATCGCGGATCACCGGTTAAGAACCAGCTGCGTTAAGAATGTTTCATTTTAAAATATTTTTGCTAGTACCTAAAATATTTATATAACTTCATTGAAACTTTTTGTGGCATACTTGAGGATACCTCACAGTGCACCAGCGTATCGCGGATCACCGGTTGAGAACCAACAACGGTAAGAATGCTTCATTTTGAAGTATTTTTGCTAGTACCTAAAATACTTATATAACTTCATTGAAACTTTTTATGGCATACTTGAGATACCTCACAGTGCACCAGCGTATCGCGGATTACCGGTTGAGAACCAACAACGGTAAGAATGCTTCATTTTGAAGTATTTTTGCTAGTACCTAAAATATTTATATAACTTCATTGAAACTTTTTGTGGCATACTTTAGGATACCCCACAGTGCACCAGCGTATCGCGGATCACCGGTTAAGAACCAGCAGCGTTAAGTATGTTTCATTTTAAAATATTTTTGCTAGTACCTAAAATATTTATATAACTTCATTGAAACTTTTTGTGGCATACTTTAAGATACCTCACAGTGCACCAGAGTATCGCGGATCACCGGTTGAGAACCAACAACGGTAAGAATGCTTCATTTTGAAGTATTTTTGCTAGTACCTAAAATACTTATATAACTTCATTGAAACTTTTTGTGGCATACTTGAGATACCTCACAGTGCACTAGCGTATCGCGGATTACCGGTTGAGAACCAACAACGGTAAGAATGCTTCATTTTGAAGTATTTTTGCTAGTACCTAAAATATTTATATAACTTCATTGAAACTTTTTGTGGCATACTTTAGGATACCCCACAGTGCACCAGCGTGTCGCCGATCACCGGTTGAGAACCAGCAGTGTTAAGAATATTTAATTTTACAGTATTTTTATTAGTTCGTAAAATCTTGATAGAACTTTACTGAAAATTTTCGCTGTACACCGGAAGTCGTCTCACGGAGCACCAGGGTGTCTCGGCTGACCGCTTGCGAACCACTGTTTCCAAGTATCTTTTCTATATTAATTTGCATTTTATGAAACTGTTACATGATTTTTATTCGATAAAATAAAACTGCTGTAATATTCGTAGAAACTGTGCGATTTAAAGTTAGTATCACAAGTAAAATTTGATGACATGTCTGCTACATATTTAATGAAATTTTAATCATTAATCTTTATTACTATGTAGTTATTGACAATTTTTTTATGCTTTTACAATTTATTTTAGGAACATTTCGGCCGAAATTTTAGATACATTGTATCTTTTAGTATATGAATACAGGTTAAATCTGTTCAACTTTAGCAAATTAGTCTTAACGTTTTACGAAATCTATCGGATTTCGAAAGAACAGTTTTACAACCACAATTTAGCGTAATCTTACGAGAAAGTCCTTGGATCTTACGCTTTCGACTGCATTTTTAAAACAAAATTGGTATTCTTCATTGATGACCATAACTTAATGTATGCATTTAATTGTAATATTTGTCGATTATTAATCGATTCAATTTATATGCCTAGATTTTGCACTAAATGTATAGGATTGCTACCTATATTTTATCAATAATAACATTAACGCACATGGCATGAAAGAAAATAATACGGATTTCCATCCATACCAATTGAAATGTTGATATATGATATTTAATGAAAGAGGAAAGCATGTACTGTTTTATTTTAATATAGTATATCTTGCTTTTGACATTTATTTTTTTTTAATTATTGAGAGGAAGTAATGGATTTTTGTTTTATATTTACTACGAAATAGTGCGTTATTTCTGGGGAGGAGCGGGGGGGGGGGAAGGAGGGGGCGTAGTTGTACGCGTACCTCCAAACTTTTTATGGATCCAATCAGAGGAAATAAAATAATAAAACATTAAGAGTTTAAGAATTTAGCAAAACAATCCTCAAAGTTGTTTCAGATATTTATACATTTTGTTAAGTTTTGTCACTTGGCTAACGAACTTGGATTAGGTTTACTAACTTTTTTTTCTTAAATACGTGTAATAACATAACGCAGCAACATTGCACTTTAATTGGACGAAAGATCGGTTTCGGTTAACAAACTTTCCGGCTAACGAAAGTTCGAAATTCCGGAAGCAAAATTATGTTATTAACGAGGTGTCGTTGTAATTTATATTGAAACATATTTTAGCATCCAACATGCTGCTGAGATCACTTGCTTAATCCTTCAAGCTCAGGCAGATACAAATAAATTGACATCTACACTGGACTGAAACAGAAATCTTACTAAGATTTTGATCAATAAAATGAATATTTTCTTAGAGTCGCAATAAGCGTGCATTTATTACCGAACATTTGTTCATTGTATAACCACATTGTATTCTAACATTTTAGTGCAGAAAAATCTCACTGCAACTAATTACTTTTTTTAATTTTCTGTACACTCCCGAACGTACGCTGTAAAAAAAGACAGGAAAATATAAAACAAACGAAAACATACAATAATTTTTTACGAGTTACTCACGATTCCGAAAAAGCATTCGTTATCTTTAGAAACGTCAGAAACCAATGTATGTTCCAGATTTGAAGAAGCATTTATAAAAACAAGGTTTATGTTATTGCTTCTGATTTTCTGAAAAGTTTCCGAGTTGTTTTTGTACAGTATTAATCAGTTTTCTCATCCCGGAATATAGGTTTTTTTTCAGAAGCTATCCATTTTCATGTACACATATCCCTGTTCAACAAACATGCTTTACAGACAAAAATGATAAATTAATATCATTAACATTAACATTAATATTATTTTGTTATTCTTGCATGTATAAATTCAGTTACGCAGCAGAAAATGTTTAAGTGTGAATGGATAGCATTCTAACAACCGATATTCCGGTTTAATCAAACTGACTAATATACTATACAAACAATTCGGAAACGTTTCCGAAAATCCGTGGCTGCAAAGGAAACATTGTTTTGAAATTTTTTTTTTTAATTTCGAAATTATATTGATTTTTGAGGTATCTAAAGAGAAACAATGCTTTAAGTAATCGTGAATAACTCAGAAGAGGTTATTGTATATTTCTGTAAATTTCAGAAACATTTGTCTTTTTTAACAGTGTAGATTTATACGTCATTGTTCGCATCTCACGCCTTCGGCTCTCAATTTGAAACACAATATAATTAAACAAGAACGAAAAATCATGCGCCAAGCATAGATTATGTAACACTTTCCAACGCTTCCAAAATAATTTTACAAATCATTACCGTTTAATAAGCTGAAAGATAACATCTAAGTGAACAATTTGGAAAACGGAGAACATATTGAAAAACGTAATTTCAGGAATTCCCAACATATATTTTCAACATATACAATATTCGGAAAAATATCCGAATACTTTTATTCAGCCCTGTATACGATCTATAGATTTGTATATATACTACATAGGATGCTAAATATTAGTTCAGTTAAGAAACGCGTAGCACAGTTTAAAATTCTACTTCTGGAGTTTCTGTCAATAAACGGAAATGTGTTCGCGAACTTTTGTGTTTCCCTGTATAGGATCTACAGAATTTATACACACCACGTAATAGACAAAAGGTGAGTTAAACTTAAAATCGCGTTCAGCAACTTAAAACGCACTTCCAGGAATTATTTTTAACAGACAGTAGAGAATTCTTTTGTGTGTCCCTGTAAATGAACGATGACTGCTATACACACAGTATTCCGCAGTAAGCCTCTTGTAATGCACCTTAGTGATATATATAAATTCCAATGCGTTTAAAAGAGTGAAACATTATTTAATTAAACCGCAAACGATTTTTCACCATAGACGTAATGTAACGGAATTCTTTTGAGTGTCCCTGTCAAGTAACTATAAGTGTTATGCACACCCTATTCCATATTAAGCTTCTTGTAAGGCACCTTAGTGATATATATCAATTACAATGTATTTGAAATTGCGTAACATCTCTAAAATAAACCGCAAATGATTTTTCCCCATAGACCGTAATGTAACGGAATTCTTTTCATTGTCCCTGTAAAAAAACTATAAGTTCTACACAATTCAGTTGAAATAGGGAACATGTTATAGATAACGACAATAACATATAAAAATTGCAGGGCAATCAGAACATATTTACGGGAGTTAGAGCACGGTCAGACGGCCAGACGGCAGACAAACCGAAGTCATAAACACTTTTCAACTAGGTTGGAAAGTGTTAAAAATATCCACACAATGAACTATTTCTTCTTTTTAGGTGCCAATAAAGAATAATTTCGTGTTATGCTTAAGCAAGATGTTTAAAAATTTCAAAAGAAACACGATGAGAAATAGACTCTCTAAACAAAGATGAATTTCCAAAATACGTTTAATGTTTATTGAAACGTGAATTGAATTTTTAGAAACACTTTATTTAACTTAATAAAAACGCTGCCTCTTTTCGCACAAATATTCCTTTAAGACAATTTTAGAATAAATAGTTAAAAAAAAATAAATCCTGCAACTCGGTCAATATGAATAAAAAATGATTGAGAGCGAATAAAGTATGTGTGCTTGAAAAGAGGTGATAATGCTTTAGAAAAATGAGGAAAGAAATTTTTCGAAAACGGATTATGAATTTTTTGATTGAAAAGCGCACACATATTTTCATATATAATTCCTTTGAAATATTAAATTTTCATAAGACAGAAGGAGACGAATAGTGTGTTTTAGATGGGAATATTTTTCGATAAAGAAATAAATATATTTAATTTTCAAACTTATTTACTTTATTTAATAAAAATAAATTTGATATCTACTTACGCTTGGTTATTTTATTTTTTAAAGTAATCATGCATATAACTTTAAGTGTATGTTTTCATGACAAAAAGGATGACGGTCCATAAGATCAGTTTTTGGCGCCAAAAACTGTGTAAGAAACATTTATGTTGCACATACGTAATAAATATATTATTTAAAAATATAATATTAGTACTTTCGATTTTAAGCAATATTTTTATCTAATTAGCGTGATTTTTATATCGTTAAGACTTGAAAACTTTGTATTTTTGCAATTCTTTCAAAAAAAAAAAAAAAAAAAAATTCTGTTTTTGCGTACTTGTCTACATTTTTTGATATAACTAATGTGACGCAACAATTTTCCCTTAAATATGTTATTAACAACATAATCATATATTCTAATACGAGCAAATCTTGTGTGTGGTTATATATATATATATATATATATATATATATGCCAATTTTATCTTAAAAACGGCTCTAACGATTTTGACGAAATTTTGTATCCTACCGTTTTGGAGCACCAGAAAACCATTGGGCTAGGTGGTCACGTGTTCGAGAAAATTCGATTAGTGGGTCATTTTGGGTAATCAAGGGTTAGGTTCAGGGTCAAGCTAATTCTATCTGAAAAACGGTTCAAACGATTTTGACTAAATTTTGTATCTTACCATTTTCGGGCACGATAAGAGTATTGGGCTGGGTCACATGTTCGAGAACTTTCGATTAGTGGGTCATTTTTGGGTCAACCAGGGTCACGTAAATTTTATCTAAAAAACGGCTCTAACGATTTTGATTAAATTTTGTATCCTACGAGTATCGGGCACGACAAAATCATTGGGCTAGGTCACATGTCCGAGAAAATTCGATTAGTGCGTCATTTTTGGGTCACTGTGGGTCAAGCTAATTTTATCTAAAAACGGCTCAGACTATTTATACTAAATTTTGCATCCTATGGTTTTTGGGCACGAGAAGACTGTTGTGCTAGGTCACGCGTTCGAGAAAATTCGATTAGCGGGTCATTTTGGTCATGAGTCATTATGGGTCAAGCTATTTTATCTTAAAAACGGCTTAGACTAAGTACACTAAATTTTGCATCCTATGGTTTTCGGGCACGAAAAGACTGTGGGCTAGGTCACATCTTCGAGAAAATTCAATTAGTGGGTCATTTTGGTCATGGGTCATTATGGGTCAAGCTATTTTATATTAAAAATGGCTCAGACTATTTAGACTAAATTTTGCCTACTATGGTTTTTGGGCACGAGAAGACTGTTGGCCTAGGTCACATGCTTGAGAAAATTTGATTAGTGGGTCATTTTGGTCATGCGTCAGGATATTTGAACTCAAAGGTAATTTGACCGAGCATAGCTCGGTCTTCCCTGCTCGTGAAGTATAATATGTAGAAAAATAAGATGTTGCAATGCTGTGCTCATATCAAAAACATCACATAAACAAGTCGTAACTTGTTCATTAACACCAATACGCACATCACTGTTTGTTTTATTCCGGTTTGAACTGAGCTGAAGTTTGTTTGGTGCTTATAATAACTCTGAGTAAATAGTGGTATTAAAGAAAATTATATTAGAAAAGTTATAAATATATATTGTATGGTTACTTGCATAATATTTACTGTAGTAATATACATTATTGATAAAATAAATAAGAACTTTTTTGTGTTCGTTGTTTGAAAGAGTCAGATCCGTAAATGCTAGACGTCTGAAAAATCCATACGCAGTTTAGTAACTGATTAATAAATGAATTAATAATCGATATACAGTTTCGAATGTTAGGAGGTTTTTCAATTACAATCTTTACGTCAAACTTCAAAAATATATAATGCTTCGATAAAGTATAACAAAATCTCTTCTCCATTGATTTCCGTTTGGTATTAATTATGGATAGTAGAAACACATGTAATGAAGTATTACTCAAACTTAGCTTCCGTTTTATGTTATGGAGTTTACATAATAATAATTAAACATTTTGAAATTTTAGATAATGAATGGTACTTTCGTGTTATAGTGACCTCCAAGGATGAATCGCCAAATTATAAGGCAAATATCACATTATAATAATATACATAACATTTCGGGAGGTATACGTCCATGTAATAGTGATATATGACATGTGTAGAAGTATATGATGTATAATGGCATATAAGACGTAAATAATATGTATATAATTATGTATATAGCACATGTATGAGTGTTTGGATTATATATATATGCATATATAAGATTTGCGATGTTTTTGGCGAAATCATACCTGCAACCCTGGTAAAATTGTAACTGTGGGGACCACTTTAACACGAAAGTGCCTAATAAATTTAAAAAACGACACGAAAATGATGACATGGAATTTTTTTAAAATATTCAATATATTTAAGTCACTTCAGAAAACATTATCTCATCAAAAAGTCACCTGTAAAAAATGCAGCCAAGTCTCGTAACTCATTTACCGTAAAAAGTACTGAGATCGTATAAAGCCAAGTTTAACTATCTTATTAACTCTGAAATTTTCATTCACAAATCACTCCTAGTCTCTACATCTTTAGTTAATTATTATTTTGTGACTTGGCAATTACGTAGCACGAGAATGTGATGTATATAGTTAGTCTTTATCATATAATACTATAACATATTAAGGTGTAATAACTTCCCTGTGCGTATATAATTTGCCTTAATTAAATTATCCCATCCCATCCCATAACATAGTAATGTGTAATAACTTCCCTGTGCTGCGTAATTGCCAAGTCACAAAATAATAATTAACTAAAGATGTAGAGACTAGGAGTGATTTGTGAATGAAAATTTCAGAGTTAATAAGATAGTTAAACTTGGCTTTATACGATCTCAGTACTTTTTACGGTAAATGAGTTACGAGACTTGGCTGCATTTTTTACAGGTGACTTTTTGATGAGATTTCACTTCTTTTTGTAAGTAATCCTCCTTTTCTTGATTTTGGGTTCTTTTTTGGAGATCATCCACTGATTTTCGCTAAGCCCACACTCTGTCCCTATTATTTACAGGTATCAAAAATTTGAAGCTTTAGTTTCGTTTGCAAAGTACTGTAGATAAAAAAAAAAAGATTTCATGTTCCTAGGCAAGCACTAAGTTATGGGAGGGGGGGGGGGTTCAAAAGTACTCTCAATTGCTTCCAGGATAGGTGCTATCCATCTGAGATATTACTCGCAGCCCTAGATACTTGATATTTAACATAAAAGAACTTTTCAGTATAAAAAGAAAGTCAAAGTTAAAATTTCCGGAAATTTCCAATAAATCAAACTATATTCCTTTTTTCGATGTTTTTTTTTCGTTTTTTTAGTCTTTTTTTATTATTTATGGATTTTTTAATTTTTCCTTATTTTGTGTACTAAACCCTGCTTTTCTGCAAAATGTCAAACTTCTAGGACTTCAAGATCGAATTATTTTCAAAATTTTCGACTTTTTATAAATTTATTGATTTTTCGATTTTAATTCTAAGTTACCTGATTGTCATGCCAATATAGTAATTATTTGATCCGTCTTCTTACGATCATTTAGGTTCAATTTAGAGATAAATCAAGTGAATCTTAGAGTCACCATGATTTTATTTAGAAAGGATTATCAAGCAATAACCAGTCAGTAATGTCGGGAGGGTAGGGGGAGCTGTGAAAATTTTTGTGGGGCTAACATCATTTAACAATCCATATTTCACATGTGAAGTAAATAGAGTACAACCTGTGAAAGAAAACAAACATGTCTATAAAGAAATCGCGTATATCGTAGCCAGTCTATAGCGGAACTTTTCTATAACGAAATTCGTAAACAAAAGAAAAGAAAACCATAATGCGGGGGAAATAACATAAAACAATTACGGGCGTTGTACTAGCTAATAGGACAATTATCTTAAAACTAATGTTTCTAGCAGTACAAAATCAAATTGTTTTCGAATTTTCGATTTCTTAAAGATATTTCGATTTTATTTTCGAATTAAACGAATATTTTAATTGATCCTTTTATTGAATAGTAAATACTACCTTTACAACAAGTTTTAAGTTTCTAAGACTACAAGATAAAATTATTTTCAACTTTTGATGTTTTCGAATTTTTTTTATAATTTTCTGGATTTTTTATTTTTTTCTTATTTTGTATCCTTTATTACAAATTTCAAGTTTCTAGGTTTACAAAATCGAATTATTTTGAAATTTCCGATCTTTTTCGAGTTTTTTATTCTATTTTGGAATTTATTGAGTTTTAATTTTTCCTTTTTCTGTATCCTAAACATTAAGTTTACGCCGAATTTTAAGTTCTAAAGCTACAAAATCGAATTTTTTTCAATTTTTCGAATTTTTTTTTCGAATTTTACAGATTTTTTATTTATTTCTTTTTCTGTATCCTAAAATACTACCTTTATTCCAAATTTTAAGTTTCTAGCTTTACAAAATCGAATTATTTTCAAATTTTCGTTTTTTTTTCGATTTTTTAATTTTATTTTCATTTTTTGTTGTGTTTTTATTTTTTTCTTTTCTGAATCCTAAACACTACCTTTACACCAAATTTTCAGTTTCTAAGACTACGAGATCATATTATTTTCAATTTCTCTCTTTTTCTTTCTTTATTTCTTTTCTTTTTTTTTTTTTTTGAGATTTTCGATTTTTTTTTTAATTATCCATATTTTTTAATGTTTCCTTATTTAGAATCTTAAATATTACCTTTATTCCAAATTTCAAGTTTCTAGCGCTATGAAATCGAATTATTTTCAAAATTTCCTTACTTTTCGATTTCTTTCGATTTTTTTATTTTATTTTCGAATTTTATTGCGTTTCTATTTTAACTTATTCTTAATCCTAAACACTATCTTTACCGCGAATTTTAAGTTTCTAAGGCCAAAAGATCAAATTATTTTAATTTTTTTCAATTTTTTTCGAATTTGTGATTTTTTTTTTTTTCGAATTTTCTGGATTTTTTAATTTTTCCTTATTTTGCATCCTAAATACTACCTTTATTCCGAATTCCAAGTTTCTAGCGCAACAAAATTGGATTATTTGAAATTTTTCGATTTTTCGATTTTATTTTCAATTTTTTTTTTTTGTGTTTTTGATGTTTTCTTTTTCTGAATTCTAAACACTACCTTCACACCAAATTTTAAGTTTTAAGACTACAAGATCGTGTTATTTTCAGTTTTCAATTTTGTTCGATTTTTTTGAATTTTCGTTTTTTTTTCCGGATTTTATAATTTTTCCTTTCTTTGTATCCGAAACACTAGCTTTATTCCAAATTTTAAGTTTCTGTGGCTGCGGGATCTACCCAATTTTTTTGATGATGCGAGAGTGAGTGAGTGTGTGAGTAACAAAAAATCGAAACTTTGAGTTCATACATCGTCTGCACTAATTTATGGGTATTTTTTGAATTATCCATATTTTTAAATTTTTCCTTATTTAGTATCTTAAATATTACCTTTATTCCAAATTTCAAGTTTCTAGCGCTATGAAATCGAATTATTTTCAAATTTTCCTTATTTTTCGATTTTTTCGATTTTTTTTATTTTATTTTCGAATTTTATTGCGTTTTTTATTTTAACTTATTCTGAATCCCAAACACTATCTTTACTGCGAATTTTAAGTTTCTAGGCTAAAAAATCAAATTATTTTAATTTTTTCAATTTTTTTTCGATTTTTTCAAATTTTCGAATTTTTTTTTTCGAATTTTCCGGAATTTTTAATTTTTTCTTATTTTGCATCCTAAATACTACTTTTATTCCGAATTCCAAGTTTCTAGCGCAACAAAATCGGATTATTTGAAATTTTTCGATTTTTTTCGATTTTTTTAATTTTGCTTTCGATTTTTTTGGTGTTTTTGATGTTTTCTTTTTCTGGATACGAAACACTACCTTCACACCGAATCTTAAGTTTCTAAGACTACAAGATCGTATTATTTTCAATTTTCAATTTTGATGGAATTTGTTGAATTTTCGAATGTTTTTTATCCGAATTTTCCGGATTTTATAATTTTTCCTTTCTTTGTATCCTAAACACTACATTTTTTCCAAATGTCAAGTTTCTAGGGCTACGGGATCTACCTAATCTTTTTGATGACGCGTGAACGAGTGAGTGAGTGAGTGACAAAAAATCGAATGTTTGAGTTCATATATCGTCTGAACTAGAAAAGACAGAAAGTTGTAATTTTAAATTTTGGCCCTGTGTGCCAAATACTCTAGAAAAACGAAGTTTCAAATTTTTGGGATACTCCAGTGCGGAGATATGGGGGGGGGGGGGTGAAAAGTGCCCTGAGTTGCTTCCAGAAAAGTATGCTTACGGCTGTCCTCTCTTGACTTGGCGAAAGCACTGCCGTGCCTCCAGATCTTGCCAAGGCTGTGGTTTTCCTATTAGACTTAATGTTAGCTATATGCTCCATTTTTCTGCAACTAAATTTCCTGATGCCAATATACTAATTCATTGATCTGTTTTCTTAGGATCGTTCATGTTCAATTTAGAGATAAATCAAGAGAATCTTAGAATCACCATGATTTTATTTAGAAAGGACTATCAAGCCATAACCAACCAGTAATGTCGGGAGGGAGGGAGAGATGCGAAAATTTTTGTGCGACCAACATCTTTTAACAACAAATATTTCATATATAAATTAAATAGAGTAAAGCCTGTGAAAGAAAATGAACCTGTCTATTAAAAAAAAAGGTCTATAACGTAGCCAGTCTATAGCGGAACTTTTCTATTACAAAATTCGTAAACAAAAGAAAAGAAAAGCATAATCCGGGAAAAATAACACAAAACAATAACGGAAGGTCTACTAGCTAATAGGACAATTATCTTAAAATCTATCTAAAACAAATTATCCCCATCCTGTGGGATTTGTTTTTCAATGTTTTACTTCATTTAATGCAAAACATAGATTGCATCCGACAACTCATAAAAAAGTCCTCCGGCCTGTACCGGCAGGAAAAGGTAGCTTTCCTATATCTTCGTTTTAAAATTTTAGCTAATGTTACTCGAAAACAGCAAGTTAAAATGCAAAGAAACCGTTTACAAAAGATTCGTTTACACTGAATTTGACTAAGAAATTCGCCAAATTATTGAGCTATAGCCAAGTTGGCTTCATTTATGAAGACTTATTTTTGTCGCCAAATTTGGCGAGATTTCGCCAATTGTCGCCAAGTTTGGCGAGAATTTGGCGCTAATGGATATGAATATATAGTTTATGCGTATGATTGGGAAAATGATTACAACAATGAAAGAAAATAATTTGCGAGAAATCGCGTTCACTAAAACTTATAAATTTATATTAAAATCATTAAAATTACAGACATTACAATACACTTTCATAAAACATTAAAAACATATTAAAATTGGACGTTTCGGATTTACATATAAAATCCCTCTTCAACAACAACATTTCACTTAGCATAAATCATAGTTCAAAAATATCAACAAATAGAAAATGCAACGTATCAAAATTTCGAAGTCAAAGTTACAGTTATAATAACACGGAGTATTCATTCGGGATTGCACCTGCTTGACCATTATTGACCATAAATTTATCGTTGGTTTTTTGTAATGTGCTGTTTTGTTTCAAAATGTCAGCCACCCTAGAATTTCAAACTGCTCTATCTCAGCCAATTTTTAAGATAGAGGTAAAACAAAAAATGCTCTGGAATCCTTGTATCAAGTCCTAACACCTAATTAAAAAAATAAACTTGATTTTTTAACTTTTTTGTATACTTATTTTAGTTTAATTTTCCGTGGCCGCCATCTTGTTTCAAGATGGCGGACCAAGCTGGCCAACGAACTCGGTCGAGGCATTGGTGAGCTTAATACACACAATTAGTTTCATCCAAATTAATTTATAAATACGAGCGTTATCGTATCAAATTATTTTCATTTTTTCAATTTTTTTCGAATTTTTTTATTTTTTTTTTCGAATTTTCTGGATTTTTTTAATTTTCCTTTTTCAGTATCCTAAATACTACCTTTATTCCTAATTTGAATTTTCTAGCGCAACAAAATCGGATTGTCTTCAAATTTTCGGTTTTTTTCAATTTCTTCGATTTTTTTCAATTTTGCTTTCGATTTTTTTGGTGTTTTTGATGTTTTCTTTTTCTGGATGTTAAACACTACCTTCACACCAAATCTTAAGTTTCCAAGACTACAAGATCGTATTATTTTCAATATTCAATTTTGATGGAATTTGTTGAATTTTCGAATGTTTTTTTTTTCGAATTTTCTGGATTTTATAATTTTTCCTTTCTTTGTATCCTAAACACTACCTTTTTTCCAAATGTCAAGTTTCTGGGGCTACGGGATCTACCCAATCTTTTTGATGACGCGTGAACGAGTGAGTAAGAAGTGACAAAAAATCGAATGTTTGAGTTCATATATCGCCTGAACTAGAAAAGACAGAAAGTTGTAATTTTAAATTTTGGTCCTGTGGGCCAAATACTCTCTTTTGGGAAATAAATTTTTGGGATACTCCAGCGCGGAGATATGGGGGGGGGGTCAAAAGTGCCCTGAGTTGCTTCCAGAAAAGTATGCTTACGGCTGTCCTCTCTCGACTTGGCGGAGGCACTGCCGTGCCTCCAGATCCCACAGCAGTTATTGAATCCTCTGAATGACATCGTGTAACATAATAACTTTGTAAACAGAGAATTCTACCAAAGAAAAAGAAGCATCATTGATTTCTGGTTACTAAAGATCTATCTTCCGGTGAATTTCATTTAATATTTAGATTCGTACTATAATTTGTATTTTTTGGAGGTTCAGTAAGCCAAATAGTGAAAAATCACCATTTCCAAAATAATAACTGGTGATGAAACCTACATACCTTTTCTTTATGTTCCAAAACGTAACGGAAGTAAACTATGCACTGTAAAAAAATGATAAATGTTTCTTAATTTATGAAAATATAATATAGCCACAAATGAAAATATACAGTAAATCTTTTCGAGTTATCCACGATTTCTAAAAATGTTCCTGATCATTAGAAACCTCGAGAACAAATATATTTTAGAGATTAAAAGAAGAATTTCTAAAAACACAGTTTCTTTTGCTACCACTGATTTTCGAAAACGTTTCCGAGTCATTTTTATAGTGTATAAATCAGATTTCTTAACCCGTTAATAGTTTTTACTTTTGACACAATAAACAAAAAATAGGGACACACCACCACTTTTCGCGTAAAAAAATGTTGTCTGCCGTAAACAGAAACAGAAACCGTAGATTGTTTCAAGGGGATTCCCAGTTGCTAGCAACTCCACTCCCTGTATATGAGTATTTGAGTATCACTTCTTAAAGGAGCCATGAACAATACAGTATAAAAGTAGCAAAAATGCACTTTAAAATGAAAGAAATGCAGAAAATGTCACCGTCAACTTTATCAGCCAATCAGACAAAAGTAAGATAGCCAATCAAGATTAGCTTGCATAAAGCAGCCAATCAGATTTAATTTGCAGTTTAAGAATGGAAGAAGGAGGGAAAAAAATAGAAGAATGTGTAGAAGAGCATTAAATAAAAATAATTTCGTAGAAAAGTGAGTAAATAAATGATGAGAAAAGATGTTTGACTGTTTCTAAATGAGAATCTTTCGCAATAAAAGCAAAGTAAAGCAGGAAGAACGTAAAATCTACCAAAGCTTTAAAAAAAGGCAGTTTACATTGTCATACATTTAAATATACCTAATTTAATGTTAGTATAAGAATGAGTATAGGAAATGCATAATTTTGTTTTCTTTTTTTAAGTTTTAAATATTAAAGAGAAAAACAAAAAAGTATTAGAAGAAGAGGACTACTCCGGTAAAATGGTAGTATACCGAGGTCTTTTGCGTTTGCTGGGACTATGAACATCGTAATGAGGCAAATCATGTACAAAATCGTAGGGGACTTTACACAAATTACTATAGAATGTTTTTGAGAGGAATTTAATGCGGTTAGCCAGTGAAACAGTTTTTGTCTGCCGTAAAATGTGTGCCAATTAATAAAGAAAAAAATACAGTAAACAATTGGTGATATCCAACAGCTTTTAGTAACGAAGCAAACAAACACTTCTTGCGCGAACGGCGTTCGAGATAAACTATTAAATGGTTAACGCGAAACAGGTTTTTTGGTTGCTATCAACTCACAAATAAACCATTTTAATTTCAAACAAACGTGTTTTACAAACAAACAGGATCGATTAACAACATTAACATTAAAATGAATATTATTTTGTTATTCTTGCATGTAGAAATTCAATTACGCATTGGCAAAAAGTTAACTGAGAATGAATAGCAGCCTAAAAATGCATTTTCCGGTGTGAAAAAACTGACTAATGTATTATAAAAACTACTCAGAAACGTTCCCAAAAATCGGTGGCAGCAAAAGAAACTTTGTTTTTAAAAATGTAAATTTAAATCTAAAAAATTTACTGGTGTTTGAGATTTCTAAAGATAAAGAACGCTTTTCGGTATCGAGGATAACTCGGAAGAGGCTATTGCATATTTCTATTCGTAGTAAAAAAAACAAAAAACAAAAAAACAATGGCACTCCGGGAATGCCGACAGAAGTGAAAACTTGAACAATTACGTGTGTATTTTTTGAATCGTCAGGAAATGTTTTATTGTGCAGGAAATACTTTTAAATGAAGTGTTTTATTTATTCATTATTATAAACTACTACTACAAAAATTATATTTCAATTTACATTTAATGCGCTATTGTACATGAAAAATAATGCATATTATTTTACATACAAAAATTAATTAATAAGATATAAGATATAAATTAGTAAGATTAATAAGATATAAAATTAATAAGATATCAACAGAAGACAAATTTGGCAACCCAATATTAAAATAACATTCGTAACTGAATAAAGGAATAACTGCCTGTATCAAACAACAGATTTTCTTCTTTGCCTTTGATATTAATTATTTTACCTTATTATGTTTAGACTTATTTCTGATTCGAATTGTAGCAATGTTAGCTTTTTCCTGTACATCGGCATTAGAATTGTGATTTTGGCGATTATAATTTCGATAGTTTTCGGTAGAGTCTTGACTGAACTCATTAGTTTGACCGTTATTGCTATTATTACACTGAGACGCTATGTGGCCTTGAAAGTTACATCTAAAACACCTAATTTGAGATTTATTTCTTTTGTTTTGGTATTGGGAATGAAAGAAATATTGTGAATTTTCATTTTTACTTACTTCGGGTTTTCTATCTTCAAAGTGGTGTGAAATTCTATTCATGGTTTTAACATTACGTCTCGCCGCATCATAATCGTATAGTTTACTTACTAATACGTCTACATTTTTAATTTTTGGAAGATCATCAATAAAATGTTCTTTCATTTCAATAGGTAACCTTTTCTTAATTTGATCTACTGCTATTAACTCTTTTAAGGATTCAAAATCAGATACTTTAAGATCGCTAATCCATTCTTCCAAATAATTTCTTAATTCAAATGCTAAATCGCGCCAAGTGGTTGAAGATTCTTTTTTATGTGACATTAATTTCTTGCCTAAATTCTTCTGGCGTCATTTTGAAGCGTTTAAGAAGTAAATCTTTTACGTAATCGTAATTGTTCGCCAATGTTCTGGCTCTCTAGCTATAATATTGGCGATTTCTAACGGAATTAAACTTAACAAATGTGTGACCCAATTTTCTTTTAATATATTCATTCGAGAAATTTGTCTTTCAAATAATGCTAAATGGAGACTAATATCACTTTTGCTGTCAAAGTGAGATATTAATTTAAGAAAATCTGGTTGCTTACCTGGACCAGCTATTGCAGAATTGTCGCCAAATATACGGAAGTGTCGGTAACAGTGTCGCAAGTTCAATGGTTTTTTCCCATCTCAAAAAAATGCCCCAACTATTGCAGAATCGTCGCCAAATACACAGAGGTATCGGTAACAGTGTCGCGAATTCAATGGTTTTTTCCCATCTCAAAAAATGCCCAACGCGCCTAAAGAAGTTTTCACTTTAAAAAAAAAAGTATTTTTTTACAGTGTGGGTGTGTAAGATGACCATAAACCAAAAATGGTGAAAGAACAATGAGCAACGAAAAAAGTAATTCTTCA
This sequence comes from Maratus michaelseni, assembly GCA_963931845.1. NCBI lineage: Eukaryota > Metazoa > Arthropoda > Arachnida > Araneae > Salticidae > Maratus > Maratus michaelseni. The sequence goes on from OZ007591.1 coordinate 6,634,935, forward strand.
AAAATAAAAAAACAGATCAAAGCCATAAGACTAGCGGGACAGAAGATAATTACAGTTAAGTGGTACATTACTAAGTAAGTATCTTTCAGAAATGCTTCAAGAAGTGAACGCTGCACCCTCATAATGCGTCTGCTGATTCTACACGAGTGAAAGAAATAATTCTTCAAAGTAAAGCTAGAGGCACAGAAGACAGTGAAAGTCCATTTACATTATGGTGTTCTCGCCCTAGATGTTAGCGTCTGAGGCGTTAAATCCGTTAAATCCTAAGACACAACCAACCAGCGCAGCGGCGCGTAAACAACCAATGACGCACGCTGTTTGGTTATAAAACCTATTCCTCGCAGACCTCGTAGACTTCAGGAAACGGTTACGTTATAATGTAAACGCAGCATTACAACTAACTGTTACGCCACTAAGTGTCTTCCAGATGTTCTTCAAGAAGTGAATGTTAGGAGACTCATGCTTCATCATGATAATACATCTTTTCAATCAGCAGGATTGAGTTGCATTTCTTATGCAAAATCAATTTACCTGGCACTGAAAATCGAAAGATGTACTTTTAGAGAACTGAAATTTCACAAACTTGAAATTATCATAGGTCACTATGTTTTGGTCTTAAATTAATAGGATTTTTGTAATATCCTTCTTAAACATAGGACAACCATTTTTCAATTATAAGCTATGGGAAATGGCGGCCGTATAAAAATAAAATTTCATATTTGAATATGTATACTCCTTCTAAAACAAATACCACATCTAAAAGTTGTAGTTGATTTCTGCACTTTTTGTAAGTGGAAGTATGTTGCTATCATCAGTAGTTTAAGAAATGAGCACCGAGACATCTATTTTCAATCAACCGCAGTAGTTTTGACTTTTATGTTATGTATACCATATCGATGCATTATTTAGTGCATTGAAAAACATACAAAATAATATGAAAAATCAATAAAGGAGTTAAAAATTATTTACTATAAAAAAACAGAAAAAAATTAATGTATAGTGCCTATATATTGCTCTAACCCACCAAATTGTGCTTATACAAAGTGTTGTGCATAATATGCTAAATTGCTTCTACAAAACTCTCCTTTTTTGGGCGTATTTGCTTTTAAAGTATGAAAACCGAACTTATAATTATATTCTTAAAGACATTTATTAATTTTTATAATGCATAAGTTCTGGTAAAACACACCAGTACCCTTTATTACTGATTGTAATACCCGTATAAACTCATAGTATAACTCAAAACACCCAGTATTAAAATTCTTTTTAGTTTTCGAAGAGGATATTCCTGGCTATAGTAACCTACTCAAGTATAACTACATTTTCGAATTGTAGAGCGAACTTTTCTCCACCGATACATTTCGTTTATGCAAGAAATAAAATCATTTATATTCTAAAGCAAACTTTGTTTAAAACTTCTCGTACTAAACATAACAGGAGCACTGCATTGCTGAACATTTATTCAGTTCTGCCGAACGAATTCAAGATTTAAAAGTGGAAACCGATCGAATAAATCAATCTTTTATATGTGTTGCTCTAGAATAATTCTAAACGCATTCGTACGAAACTTAAAATACTGAAATGGAAGTGTTAACCTTTTAAACGCCAATGTTCCCGAACGGGAACATCAAATTTAAAATTCGTTAAAAAAAAAAAGTTTCGCTTCTATGGACTTACAAAAATTATTATTTATTAACAAAAGTACATTTATTTTTTTAGACTAAAAACTATTTATGTTATATAATTATTTAAGCTTAAAAAAAATCGTAAAAAAGTCATTTTTTGTCAATTTTTACTAGGATTGTTAAAAAAATTCACATAAAATTTTGAAAAGATGCAAAATTCATGAAATTTCAGATTTATGATAAATAAGGTCCATTTTAAAGAATAAGCATGCTAAATAACAGTTTTCAATAAAAATGCGTTAGCTATAAGATATCAAATTCTATTGTTCCCGTTCGGGAACATTGGCGTAATTCACTATACAGAATTCGATCATTTGCACTGTTGATCTATTTTCCTAATTTGTAATATTGAGAGTCTCAGAATTATACTGAATCTATTTTGCTGTGTTTAAAAGCAGGTCAGTGGCTTTTCGAATTCCACTTACACCCTTTTCACCCCTCCCCCCTTCTCTTGCTTTCTTCCCTCACTAGTGCGGGGGTGAGAGTTTTGTCCAAACAACTGTTTTGCTCAGGACTGAGGATGTTTGTGACTTTTTCTAAGTATCCCGCGAAGGGTGCTATTTGTTAGCAATAATTTTTACTTTCTTATCGTATGTAAGAGTTTTGAGATAGATCACGTGGTTCAGCACCCGCCCAGTTCTTATATTTATTTATTTTTTCCTTTTCTCTTTCTGAATTTTTTGCATCGTTCATTTTGTAAGTAATAGAGGGTGAAGCTAGAACGATATTTTTACTTTGCTTCTTTGATAGATATGGCTAATCGTGAAAGATTTTTAACAGTACAGGAAGCTATTGAATATTTTAACTCTTTATCAGATTCAGATGCTTCGGTTGATTCTGTTATAGATATTTGCCAATTGCCTCCTGATGAAAGTGGTGCTATAACAGATGAAGAAGATGTAAATGAAAATGAATTTCAAAAATTATGCCTGCAGATGTATGCGGACAATTAGAAGTTTTTACACATAGATCAGTTGATGTATCAGATGATGAAACGATTGTTTCTGTAACTTCTACATCAAAAACTGAATCAAGTTTGAAGAGAAAGAGACTATCAAAGAAAGAAGATATGAGGCCGAACTGGAATGAAAATGCATCTTTCAAAAAATCTTTAGAAACCATAAGTAATATGAAGCTTGGCGAATCGTTTCCCGAATTAGCAAATTTATCGCCAGCTGAAATTTTCAACAAATTTTTGCCGATTGAATATTTAGCCCATTTATCAGAAATGACAAAACTGTATGCAATGCAAAAAGGGGAAAATATTGATGTAGACGAAAAAGATATTGGGCAATTTTTTGGGTTACTCTTATTTAGTGGCTACCATACTGTTCCTGGTGAGGATTTATATTGGAGCACTTATGAAGATTTGTCCGTTCCAATAGTTGCTTCAGTTATGTCTAGAGCCCGATTTAGGAAAATAAAGAAATATTTTCATATTATAGATTCAAATGATTTGAAAGCAGGAGATAAATTGGGCAAAATTTCTCCCTTTTATCAAGAACTTGAAAAAAATTTTCGGCAGTTTGGAATCTTTCACAGAAAACTAAGCATTGATGGAATCTATGGTTCCATACTATGGTCATCATTCAGCAAAAATGTTCATAAAAGGTAAGCCTATAAGATTTGGTTTCAAAATTTGGATGCTTTGTTCGCATAATGGTTACCCATATGCAATGAAAATTTACGGTGGAAAAAGTCCGGAAAGGAGTAATATTCCCCTTGGATCAAGAGTTGTATGGGAACTTTTATTATCGTGTATTGAAAATCCGAAAAAACACGAAATATACTTTGATAATTTTTTCACGTCTTATAAACTTTTGGCGGATTTATCAGACAAAGATTTTAAAGCAACTGGTACAATTCGGGATACTAGAACAGGACAATGTCCTTTGCAATCATTAAAAAAAATGTCCAAATGCGAGAGGGGAAAGTACGATTTTCAGTGCGATGGAAAAGTTTATATGTGCCGATGGAACGATAGTTCAGTTGTTACAATAGCGTCAAATTACGGTACTCATGAACCTATGGGTAAAGCAAAACGATTTTGCCGTAAAGAAAGAAAAAAGGTAGATGTTTCACAGCCACATCTTGTAAAGTGCTATAACGAAGATATGGGTGGAGTTGATTTGTTAGACAGACTTCTTGGAAGTTACCGTCCTATGTTCCGCAGCAAAAAGTGGTACTGGAACTTATTTAGCAATGCCCTAAACATGGCTGTTGTTGCGGGATGCATTGTACATACTGAATTACACCACAACTCAACATCAGAACTGTCACACCTGAATTTTCGAAGAGAGGTGACTTTGAGTTTACTTCGAATGAAACCCAAGATTCATTGTATTCCAGGTCCACGTGCCCATCCAGTAGAGTCTGCACGGCAGTCAGATACGCACTATTTGGTATCATCAACTCAAGGACGCTGTGTAGTTTGCCAGAAAAATACAAGGAAAATGTGCTTTGAATGCCAAAAGCGACTGCATGAACACTGTTTTCCCTCTTATCACGGACAGTGATGCAAACTATAAAATAATAATAATAATAATTTGGTAAGATAATTTGTATTTTATATAATTATTATTTATAGTTTTATGTAGTTAATATTTGTAATACATATAATTATTTTATCATTAACTTTCAAGTAGTTATTTGTGCTTTTCTATAGTTGGTTTAAACATTTTTACTAATTCTATTTATATCTATGCACATATATATTATTTAATTTTTTGTTTGTGTTTGATTGTTTTTATAAAGTATAATATTCAACACACGAATTTCACTTAAATTTTTTTAATGTTATTAAATCTGTCAAATATTATTCATACTTATAAAATTCTAGCATAAGAACCATAAAATTTAATCTATTGAAAAATATAGTAAAAACTTAATGAATCACGCCAATGTTCCCAAACGGGAACATACCCGAAATCGTACATAAAAATTTTTTAGGGGGAAATTTCTTCTTGCATTGTTTAAATAGATGCATTTAAATCTTATTTTCACAAAGAAATAATATTTTTTATAGTTGGAACACAGAGCGGCGTTTAAAAGGTTAAGAATTTCAATTGCATACGGATATCGTTGAGTAATCCACGGTTCCTTTCACCGATATTTTACGATATTCAATCAAAATAGCGCAACACTGGGAATATGTAATTATCTAGTTTGTGTAAGAATAATGAGACATAAAATAAGGAAATTGTTATACATATAAATGAGGTATGGCTACAATTCATAACAAGTTGGAAATTGTACGTCAGACGTGACAAATGAGGTGCGTTCGTACTATAGCAAAAGTTATATAAATATTCAGATCTTTTCGGATTTTTAATTCTGTGAAATGAATTATATCGTCTGCAGATTAATTTCTGTCATAAAATAAGTATCTCGGTCGCTTGACGATTAAACTTCGGACGCTCCTATAACAAGAAAAAACCTATTTAAAAAAAATTCAAATTTCTTAATAAATATTTTTATTAATATATCCTAAAGTTTTGATTCGATTTTTATAAAATTTGAAATGTCTCGACAAAATTCTGCAAAGATAATATATCTTAAATTTTAAACCATTTGGTTGGGTAGTTTTTGCGTTGTTATATGCGGACGGACGGACAGACAAACGGACGGACGGACCAAGCGACAACAATAGGTGCTAGGTATTTATATAATTACGAACGCACCTAAAAAGGACAGATTAAGTTTTGAAAAGGTAATGCTAGTAATTTTTAACAATTTCCAACACAGTTGAAAAGGATTTAGGAATTCGGTTTGTCTGTCCGTCTGTCCGCTTGACTGTCTTCCTGCCTGTCTGTCTGTATGTCCGTCTGTTTGTCTGTCCATGCTTTAATTTGCGTAAATATACTAGGACTCCATGTAATTGATATATATATATGTTATCGGTGTTTTCCCATAGCAGGTTAGGTATTGAAAATGAAGTATGTACCATTTATGGTTAGTCTGCAGAGACACTAAAAACTATCCCGTTACATTACGGTTCATAGGCAAAAACCGTTTTCAGTGCATTTTAATCATCTTACTTTGTTTCAAACATAATGAAATTGGTATGTATCACTGAGGGAGATGACAACAGGCTTGTTGTAGAATATAGAGAAAGTAGCAATTATAGTTAGTTAACAGGGGCGCACAAACGAATTCCAAGACATTATGTTATATAGGAACAAAATCCTTTCCAGTGTATTTTAATGATGGTACATTATTTCAATGGAATTGATATACATTACCGAGGTGCACTATAGCATGCCTTTTATAGATTTTTGAGCACGTAGAATTTATCATTTATTTACAGAGACACTCAAAGGCATTCGGTTACAAGATTGACTATGACCCGTAATTGCTAACTATGCGTTTTCAGCTGTGATATGCATTTTAAAACCTAACTAATTTTTAATGTATTGCGAAGTGTGTGGATCATATACAGGACTGTACGAAATAATTCGCAACCATTACCGGCTGTGGACAAAAATTATGAAATTTCTTAATAATATCCCGGTACTGTTGGAAACTGTTTCATAATCTATTCCATGATGAATAATTTTTCGTTATTGTTGAATTTGTGAAAAGAATATATTGAAAGTATCTTCATTATTTAAGAGTACCCCAGGAATTTCTAAAAGAGTTTGAATTAGATTTTATTTTTATTTCAAAGATAAATAACAAACACGTTTTCAGATAAGCTTTATGATGGGTAGAAGTATGTGTAGAAAATATATTTTATTTTCGTTTTTGAAAATGATAGGTTGCATAAGGCAGTTCTGATACACGAAATCAATGAGAAAAGATTGAGGGTGTGTAACCCTTAATTTTAATTTATTTTAACTTACAAAAAAAAAAATAATACTGACTGATTCAAGATTTCAATGAAAAACGTTCGAGGGTGTGTAACCCTTAATTTTCTTTTAACCTACAAAACAACAACAACAACAAAAAAAACATTAATTTTTGCGTCAAAATCATTTAATGCTATAAAGTTGAAGAAGTCATTCATTAAGAAAGTTTTTGTTTAAAATGTATAAAGAGCATAGAATCAGTTTTGTTTCTATTACATACTTCATTTAAGTTTATTTATTATTTTTCTTATACATTTAAAATACCAAACTTTAATAGTGTTTAATAAATGCTTTTGTTTTAAAGTATTTTCTTATCTTGGATAAAATACATCTTTTACTACTGATTGTATTAGCTAGAAAAACTCATAGCAGATTCCAAAAATCCCCAAATTAAGTTTTTTCAGAGATTGAATAGTATATTACATACTGTAATAATTAATTTAAAACAAATATATATATTTTCAAATTCATTTCTGAAAAAAATATAAATTGTACCTATTTTCCTTAGAAAAGAAATTACATACATTAATTACAATATATACAAAAACAACATGTTTGTCCGTTATTAGGGCACCACTCAAAACTACTGAGAAATTTTATGAAGATTGAAACATGATACGACATTTATCACGATTTTTGTGTGATTTGGTGGGAAGTTTAAGAAGTTCACTTTACATAAAAAAAAGTATAGATTTCTTTAAACTTTTTTTTTTATGTCTATAAATTCGTGGATTTAAACTCTCAACAAGTTTACAACAATGAAAATATAAAAAAAACCTCTTTCGAGTTACCCATTATTCCGAAAAACTTTCTTTATCTTTAGAAACTCCAGAAACCAGTATATATTCGATATTTAAAGAAGCATTTATAAGAATAGTTTCTTTTGCTGCAAATAATTTACAGAATCGTGTCCAAGTAAGTTTTAAAATCTGTTATTACATTTTTTCCAAACTTGACCATCAGTTTTTAGTATACTATAAATTCTCAAGTAAACATTTTCTGCTGCGTAACTGAACTTATACATGCAAGAGTAATAAAATAATATTAATATTAATGTTAATGTTAAGGCTATTAATTTACCATGTTTGTTGAACATGAAAGTGTTTACGTAAGAATTGATAACAAAGAAAAATAAGAATTGGTGATTTGAAAAACCTATATAGATTGAGAAAACCGAATAATACACTATAAAAACTATTTGGGAGCGTTTCCGAAAATCGGTGGCAGCAAAAGAGATTTTGTTTTTTATAAATGGAGGCTTTAAATCTCTTATATTAGTTTCTGAAGTTTCTATCGATAAAAAAATACTTTTTAGAATCGCGGGTAACTCAGAAGAGATTATTGCATATTTCCTTCGTGGTGATATTAAATTTTCTTGTTTTAAGAAATAAGTATTTTTTTACAGGCCACATTTAGGATATTTTTGTTCGATTTGGAGCAGAATTTGAGATAATTAAAAAAAGGTTTTCTTCATATTTTCTTTATTATTATTATTATTTCTTCCTTTGACGGTTTTTCTATTATTAAGTAGAAATAATAGTGAAGTAAAATTATACTGCTCTTAGGCAGAATTTTTTAAAAATCAAAATTCAAGTTTTCGGTAAAACGTTATATAAGATTAGAAATTGAAGAAAACTTTTCAAACTCTTCTAAAACTAAGTAAGTTAATTGATTTGTTCTGAACTTGTTTTGATATATCAAGGGTTAAAAAGAAAGAAAATCGTTTAAAAAATGTTATTTTCAATTAGTGAAATAACATGTTCTTTAAATTTTTTTTTTTTTTTTTTTTTTTTTTGAGAAACTGCAAAATTTGTACTATCGAATTTCAAATTATCGAGGGTAGACATTATAGGAAAAGAGTACTTACATTTTCATAAGTTTTCTCTTTCTAGAAATTCTTGAAAAAAAATCGCTCTACAAATTATTATGTTATTAGACTGAAGTTTAAGAAAAAATTCCTTCATATCCAAAGTCTTTAGGATCATTTAATGACTTTATTTCTGAAACTTCTTTTATTGCTACGCAAAGACACTTTCAAAATCCTTTTCTTTTTCAGGATTAACCTGTTTTAAAACAGGAAAATGAAAAAGAAACTTCGTTTCAAACTATCGCTTGAATGACCAAAATGAATCCAAGCTGAAAATAAAGCGACAAAAGGTGCATTTATTGTCATTTATATTTTTGTTGAAAAAGAAAGTTTTGAAAGAGCAGAATTAAACTGATTTTCTCTACATTGATTATTATTGCTTGGGAAAAATGGCTCTTGCGATTTAAAAAATATCCTTTGTTTCAAAAGTTTCCTTTCAATATAATAATATAACTGCTTTTAGAACATATTGTATAATTTACTAATAACTTTTAAAACATATTAACTTAGACGGAATATTTCATCCTCCGGAAACACATTTCCAAAATGAATCTTCTCTACCACCAGAATGAAGAGTACGTAAAACGTGCTTCGAGCATAAACGAACAAGATAAGCTATATGTAAATCAGTAGATTTGATTGAATGAATTTAATCACAAAATCCAACTCGTAAATCGGATTCGACGAAGAGAAGAAAATATAAATCAGACCTACTAGACGGAAAGTTAGTTAAGTCAACGCTGACTAATAATTTAGATTTAAAGACAAAATGGTCTGTGTGACTTTCAGATTTTGTCAAATTTATTTTGGGAATATATTACCGTTAATGTTAAGTATGGAATAAAACGCAGTCTTCTTTAATCCAGAATAATTTGTGGAACGTTTTTAAACTTGCGCTTTTTTTTATTACTCTAGACAACTATATATTTTTAAAAAACTTAAATTCAAAGTTACTACTACATTTGTCTACTATTTTATAGTGTATACAGCACAAGTTCCTATCAGAAGACCAAAGTTGAGCAGTATCGAATACGGTCAGACTTTGGAAGGTCACATCTAGTAAAGTTATGCTGTGTTTGGTACCTTAGAGATAACCTTAGTCCGGCATGGAAAATAGGTTGCGTGGAGTTATCTCGCTTAGAGGTCTGTACGTCGGAGGAAAGCCGAGCCGGGAGATCCACTCTTTGTTGCTATTAGGATTAAAATCGTGGGGTAATTTTGAAGCCTTCAGCTCCAGTAATGCTGCGTCCAATAAAAGGTGCACAATTTTTTTTAATCGCTTTTGGGACCTGGTCTAGCGATGTTTGGCCAGAGGACATCAGTAGCAACAATAAAATCACTATTGTTAATTCAACTGTTCTATATCTAGTTGAAAAATATATTGAAATTCGATTTAAGTGGATATGTAACAAAGTGTAATTTAGAAATAAAAGTTCGTTTATTATCATACTTTTAAAGAATTCAATATCAGCTCAAATCACTATACCATTATCTGATATAAATTATCTCATTATATATCTAATCATGTGGTACAAATAACTTAAAAAAAAAAATATTTTAATTGGCCAAGACTCCACTTTTTTTTCGTAATTAATATTGACTGAGAATTATTCCCGTAGCATCTCTGCCAAATCTAAATTAGCATTTCGTTAAATCTTAGTTTATTAGTTATAAAACATCCACATTTCGTAAAATATACTAAATATTATATTTTCTAAATACATCCCAAAGCACTTAGATGTTCGCAAAAGCCTCAGTACGAAGGAAAATTACGATAAAAACACAAGCGTTATAAAAGAAAATTATTTACAATTAAACTGATGAATTGCTTTTTAATGAAGATTTTCTCCAATCTCTAAATTTATTATTTTTTAATGAACACTTTTAACATTACATAGATTCTTCACCAATAACATTTCTTTACTTAAATTAGTTTCAATCATGATAGCAGAAATGGCCGAAATCTATTTTTATTTAAAGAAATAGCTTTAGAGAATGAAACTGGAAAAAACATTATGTAATTATCAAAAAGTATTTTAAATAAATTAAACTCAAACTTCGTGTTGTAAAGTATTTTAAATGAAACGCAGAATTTGTCATTCTCCATCAGTCAGAGATTCATTCATTATTCAAAAAGGAATTAAGGCGTGATTAATTTATTTCGCATAGCTGTGAATAATTTAATTTAAGTAATGTAGGTTAAACAAATAGATTGATGAATGGTAAATTGATGGGGTTTTTTCTTTTACACAATTTACTTTTTTTATAACAAAAATAGTAAGAGCTCAATGCGTTTGAAGTATTAAAAAAATAGTTAATTTTTAGATGAATGTACTTTTAATAAACGGGTGAAAATTTTAATGACTTAAATAAACTTAAACGGCTGCTTATATTTTACACACACCTAGAGAAAAACTTTGTTGAATCAACAAAAATTTGATTGGCCCAACAAAACTTTCCGTTTAAATATGGGTCAATGGAAATTTTGTTTGAATCAACAAGAAAAGTATTGTTGATTTTTTTTTTTTTTTTGCAGTTCCAACAAAAAATTTTGTATCATCAATAAAAAATGTTTTGTTAAATCAAGTAAAAATGGTTCAATTTTACTTTAATTAACAAAATTCTTTTGTTGAAAGTTTTCTCAAAATAAATATAATTATCTGTTACTTTAAGAGTTATTTTCAGTTTCGGTAACAAAAACTTTTGTTTAAAGAACAATTGTTTTGTGTAATTTTAAGAATTTTCTTTGTTTTAACAACAAAGGGTTTTTGTTACAGAAACAATAAAAATATGTACTTTAAAATTATTTTTTGTATTAGAACCAATCTAAACTATTCTTTTAGGTAATTTTTAATTCATTTTAAGCAGTGAATTACGCGTGTAACCCTTGAATAATAACAAGTGAGTTTTTATCCTGCTTTTTTTCAACCGTAAACCGACAGATTGAACAATGTCCCAAGCCGGGTACAAAACCCGGCTCCTCAAAATAATGATCTGAGCCTCTACCACTGAGCTACAAGGAACGATATCCAAACTCGAAATTTCTCACTCTTATATCGGGCCGGCTGCAACCGCAGCACAAAATGGAAATGTCATCATGAGCACAGGACCCTCTTAAGACATAAGAGTAGGGGAAGCCCGACGTTACTCTGTGGGCCCCCTCTACCAATTGCTTTGTTATTTATTAAATCAATTTTTGGTATGCTGCAACAATTTGAAATCTTACCATCAAAATTTCGAGTAACCAACAATTTAGAAAGAGCGAGCTTCTTACATTAAAATTTCGTAAGGAAAAAGTGGTCTATTACATTTTTATATCTTTTATATTTATTTCTATTTACACAGTGTCTATTTACATTTTTTACCCTGATTGAATTTTTTCTTTTTTCTTTTTGTTTCAAGTTATTCTAAAAAATAAATTTGGGGGCACCTTTGTATTTCTTTGGGTAAGCACGGGCTTCCCGGGCCTATTCGGTAAACAGGCCCTGCATGAGCATGCAAATTTCTTCGGCAAACATGAGAATAAAATACAAAGCCAAGCATACGGCAACATATAGTTAATTTTAAATTCATTTTCATCAGTGAATTACGCCTGTAAAAAGCAGGATAAAAATTCATTTTTTTTTTCAGGATTACATTCAAGGATTACAGGCGTAATTCACTGCAGAAAATTAATTAAAAATTAACTGTGTTGCCGTACGCTGGAGCCTCAGAGCACTATTCTAAGGACCCGGGTACGATTCCCGGCTGGGACATTTTTCACTTACGGTTTACGCTTGAAAAAAAGCAGGATAAAACTTCACTGGTTATTATTTAAGAATTACAGGCGTAAATCACTGCTGAAAATGAATTAAAAATTAATCCATGCATTAGTTCTTGAGATTTATTTATAGTGAAAATCGTGAAAAAGGTAGCACAGTAGCGCCACCTGTTGGGCTATTGACACCAAAACGTAATCAGCTTCTATTTATGTCAAAATCTAACTCAATCTGTAGTTTGGTGTAAATCAGTGCATTAGTTCTTGAGAAATCGCGAATCTATTGCAGAAATTGCGAAAATTGCAACATAGCAGCGCCACCTGTCACGCTATTTACGCCAAAAACTAATCAGCACCAATTTATATCAGGAAGTAACTGAATATAAAGTTTTATTAAAATCCGTGCATTAGTTATAGAAATAGAGCGCCCTCAAAATTTTTGTCACATACAGACAGACAGAGTCATAGACAGTCATTTTCTAAAAACAGTCAAATCATGTTCAGGACCTTCTAAAATCCGTCGAAAACCAGAAGTTGAAAATTTTTATGACTCCAATACTTTCTTCTTGTAAAGATAGAAGAAAGTAATAAATGGGATAGGGGGATTTTTAAAACTACCTTGGTCCGTGCCAATTAAAAAAGTTTTAATTATACAAAAATTATGTTAATCCTTTAATTATATAGCTATATAAGTCAAAGTTACGTGAGAGAGTTATGGCTACTACAGAACAATTTAAATTTTGTATAAATTACAAATTTAAATTACAAAATTATGGTAAAATTAAAAAAACAAATTTTGTTAATTCAAGTAAAATCGATAAAATTGTAAGAGTGTTAACAATATTTTTTTGTCAATGCAACAAAACCAACTTTTTACTTCAACTAAAAATTTTGCTTGAAACAACCAAAATGTACTCAACAAAACATGTTTTGTTGTTTTAATTAATTCCTTTTCCTGGGTGCATGGTTGTATTTTCCAATGCATGTGCGTGTCCAAATGTAAAATGGGTGCAGCGATTTTTAGGCTAGTTTCAAATAACAGGGTTGCTTTCTACTTACAATCAGCAGAAAAACGTAATGTAATTTATTATAAAAGTGTAATGGTCCCGTAAAAAAAAAAAAATGTCGAACGATTGTTGAGTTGAATATTAGTAGTGAGGAAGATTCTTCATTTATCACTATTACTATTAACTGAAAAACTGTTTTTGAATCAATTGTGTCTGCTGAACAATGTGCAAATGGGACATATTTTACAACTTAGCATTCTTATTAGATAAAAATCTATTTGTTTCAGACAATTCAATACACATTTTAAAATAGATTAAAAATAATTCGGAAACATTTATTCAAACCATTTTATCGTCATTATTTTTGTGATAAAAGTTTTTAAACGTTGTATTAAACGCAAAACATACAATGCATTAAGAAATTATAAGACTTTGGAAATTATGAAGTAAATAAAGGTTCTAATTATAGCATTATAGTTTAAACACATGAGATATCAAAATATTAAAATTAGTTTGCAATAATTTTGAATAATGGGTACTTCTCTATTATCCCGTCGACCACTTTTCATAACAAAAAACTATCGCCAAACTGTTAGATTAAACGCCAAAAATGCAGTCCCATTTACTTGATGTCAGAAGCAATATAAATGTTTGTTATGTCAGTGGTTTTTAATTCGACATTTGCGTGTATTTTTCAGTATGTTTTACTGATTTATTAGTTATTTCATTAATTAAAGTAACAGTTGTGTCCTTAAATTCTTATATTTTATTTATTTATTTATTTTGATCTTCCAATGGCGACGTCCGCCCGTTTATTTGGCGTTACAGTTTGGTGATAGATTTTTGTTAAGAAAAGTGGTCGACGGGATAATGCCGAATAATGCAATAAATAAATATGTTAACAAAAATATAAGCAATGATTGAAAAATACACTGTTAACAGATTATAAAACCACTTGTCTAAAAACAAAAATAATATGTAAATTAATACGATATTGGTACTCCATTTTACTTTATAACCTCAAACACTCTGTTTTTCATAGAAGTGACCAGGTGTTTAAGTACAGATTCAGAAATATTGTGCCATTCTTTTAGAATGGCTACTTCTAGTTCATTGGCAGATAAAAACTGTTTATTATTAGCATAAACTTTGCTACTTAATACGCGTCAAAGATTTTCCTTAGGGTTCAAGTCTGGACTTCGACTTGGCCATGACAAAACATGATTTTTTTCCCCCTTTTAAACCATTGCTGGGTGATTTTAGACACAGGACATGAAGCATTGTCCTGCTGCAACATCCAGTTAGCTCCATCTAAAAAAGTTCCAAACGATATCAAATGATCATATAACATAGCCTGATTTTTTTTGAGTTCATACGTCCTGAAATTCGGGTTAAATAGCATAATCCATCATGACTAAAAGCTCCCCAAACCATTAATGTTCCTCTTCCCATTTGCCGACTGAAGCATTGCTTCGGTTCCTTCCTCAAATCATACCAATAGTGTTTATAACCATCCAGACCATCAAGATTAGATATTTTTCATCTGAAAATATCACTTGTTTCAATTTCTTGTCCCATTACATGACATTATTAGCCCATTTCAGTCTTTCTTCTGTATGATGTTTCATTAACCTCGGTTTTTTCAACAGTTACATGCATTTTGCATTACTATTTGATTTCAGACTCTTCCCAACAGTTACGTGTGAGGTTCTTTTGCTGAAACGGTTCGAAATTTCCCTCGTTGAAAGACCTTTTTGAGTTGATAATCGAAATATTTGTCGATCATCCCGTGCTGTCGAAATACTTTTTCTTCCAGATTGTTTAATTTTATTTCAATCCTTTTTTTTAATTATTTCATTCTGAAAGACAGTTTTAGAACGCTTCTGTAACCGAGCTATTTCTCGTTCAGATTTACCAGCACCTTTATAAAACCAAATTTTTCTTACTTCGGTCGCGCACAACTCTTTACCCCGTGGCATCTTCATAAATATCGTAAATAACACTATCTAAACCTGCACCTTTGCCTCTCGGAAATACTCGGAAATACAAAAAGTAAAAATTTGATGGCGATACCATCTTTTCTTAGTAAGTTATTTAGATATAAAATTACCGAGTATAAGGAAATGTCAGATAGCCATATGAAGAAATTATACATTATAATATTCATGCCCGAGTTTCAGATTGTTACCAAATGCTGATTTCGAACAAGTTAATCTTCCAAATTCGGACCGACCAACAATTTACACGGAAGTAAAAAATAATGCTTGTTACAATTCGTTATAAATTTGCAGAGATAAAATATTTAATAAGTTAAAATTTTCATTTTAATTTTAATTTAAATCCTGTCTGTTATTAATGACACATTAATTAAACTCGAAGGATCTAAAACTTTATTTTATCGTAAATATTTCCTGGAAAATTAATTACAAGTTTAAGCTCTAAGAATATAGTAATTATTAATCTCAAGATTCCTTCTAATTCATTTGTTTTCAAGTTATAAAATAAATGCGTAGAATATATATATATATATATAATTATAATATCTATGAATTTCAAAAAACATATCAAGTTCTATTCTACTTAAATCTCCAAAGAGATAATCAATGATACTGTGTATACAGAAATATATATATATATGTAAAATGTTAAAAATAAAAATATTCCACTCTTTATTTCAATATATGAGAATTCAAAGAGACATATTTATCAAAGAAAAACTATTTAGACGATCATAAAAAAATCCTTAATGGAATGTTAAACAAAACAGCAGTTAATAAACTTTACTTTCAATAGGTTTCCTTTTAAAAACAAACAATCTATAAAAACCTTTTAATTAAAAAAAAAAATTTTTTTTTACTTCTTTTCACACAAAGAGTTTTTTTCTTCGGCAAATCTTTTTTATAAACTTCAGATTGAAATCACACATTTTGGGAAGAAAAAAGGTTATTTCCAGCAAAAAATAATTTTGTAAAACAATAACTACAAAAACATCCACACGTATTATTTTCTCTGTTTAATCAACATTTAAATAACAAGAGAAAGAAAATTCAGGATAATTACTTTACACGAAAAAAAAAATTATGAAGTCTTAAATTTAGAAAGGAAATTTTTTAAGGTATTTAAATAAATAAATATTTATTCAAAAGATCGACTAGCCCACTAGGGATCGTACTAAGAGATAAATCGGAAATCCATGTGTTTTTGTTTAATGAACGTACAATAGTATGTGTAGTGTAAGTGTATGCATGCACAATTTCAAATCCCGAAAGAAGATTGTTCGAAAAATGGTCTATAATAAAATATCATTCTCCATTATGCTTCAAACTTAGGCGCATATGAACTGTTACTAATCCAATATTTAGGGATCATGTGAAAAATATGTTTGTTCAGATCACATAGAATTCAAAAGTGTAACTCTTTAAATCTTTTAAAGTATTCAAAGAAATAAATTAACTACTCAAATATTTTCCTGTTTTCCTGTTTGAAGGCTATGCACTTTCCTCTGCCTTTTGAAAGATTGAAAGATTCCAAGTATAGCGAATTACATGCAAAAAATTATTGCTGTCCGATTTGAAAGTCAGTGTTTTAAATGTAATAAAAGTTTTAGTAATGCAGTTATACTAGTATGTCGAAGGAAAGACGTAAATAAAAAAATAATTTGAGAGAAATTGAAATTTCCATGTAAAAAATTTAATAGAGTGTCAGTTGACCCCATGACTCCCCCCCCCCTCCTCTCACCCTTGGATCCATGCCTGTCCACATATTTCCCAAATATGGCATTAGTGTTAATTCGAATTCATTTAAGTATCAAATATATTCCATATAAATTAAATATATTCTAAAATATATATATATATATATATATATAATCATAAGACTATTTTTTTAAGCACCATTCATCACGTGACATTCTTATAGGATTTGAAAAATCATATACGTTGTTGAATCCTTTAATACATTAAATAAGATACATACGCATTTTCAATTTTTTTCGTAGTACAATCTATTGTAGACAAATTGATTGAAAAAACAACCCCCCGATTAAACCACATCTTTTTCTATTCACGTTATCGAACAAAAATTATCAACTCTCACCATTCGGAAAAAAAAAAAAAAAATTCTTGAAACTCGAAATGATATCTGGGAAGGCACTGAGGCAAAAAAAAGTCTGCCGAAAGCGATAAATGGCTTTTTTAAAAATAGTATATATATATATATATATATATATATATATTTAATTAAAAGTACCGTTAAAAGCAGAAAAGAAAAGCTATAAGTTGTTAGGTTTTGGATTATTTTTATATTTTGGGATTTTCAGCCAGAAAAAGGGAAAAATAAAAAATATTTTCTCCAGAAAAATATTTTTTATGGAATAGTAAATATTATTTTTTTAAAACAAACGATACCGCTGCGATCGAGAAAGTACCCAAAATAAGGGGTCAATTTAAAAAATATTTTGCATTTTCATCCAAGAAACCTTGCATGGCAGTTTCAAAATACGAAAAACATGAAAATCAACATAAAATCGAACTTCCGATTTTTTTTTTCAAATATTAAATTTTAATGTTTTTTAAAACAAAACATACCGTTAAAAGCGAAGAGGTACCCTAAATAAATGTCTTTTGTTCTATCTGGGATACGCGGATGACAGCTTAAAGCCTGCAGAAAAAAGCAATAAACATGAAAACTAATAGGAAAATTGACCCACAGAAACAATATTTTTTAAAACAAAAAATGCCGTTTGAACAAAAAAGGTATCCTGAATATTATTATAAACTAGTATATAACCCCGTCAAAAATGACGGATTATTGATCTGCGTTTCATTTTCATAATTACTTCATACAAACAAACAGGAGGAAGGTTTTATTATTGAAAGATTTGTATTGTAGAAAAGTACATTTTAAAAATGACAAATGATTTCTACAAATAAAAATGATGAGGATATATATATTTTATTTATTTATTTATTTATTTTTTTACTTAGTATTAAATTTCTGAAATAGTTCAACGATTGGACAAAACGTTCAAATTAAATATTAATAAATAACCTTGTGCGAAAGTTTTTGTAAAAAAGTGTTATCAATGAGTTTCTAAACAGCTTGATTCACCACATAATTCATTGTTTGATTACATAAGCGAAATTAAATGCAAATTACGCGGTACTATGTATTCCTTATATTTAATTACGTATATAAATAATCATTTTATTTACGATGGAAGCAAAATTTTAAAATCCGCCGAAAGATGGCATCAATATACTGGATTGATCCCTTCAAAGCCTCACTACGACAGAAATTACCGCTCTTTCTGAAAAAGAAAAAAAAAAAAAAAAAAAAAAAAAAAAAAGTTTACAGAAATGTTGTTATACATGTTTTATATGAAATAGCTTTTGAAGGTTTTAAACTAAATTAAAATATTTAAAAGCTTTAACATTTCTTTGATTAGTTTATACTGTAACTTTCATGGAATAAATGAGACGATATTTTGGCTTGACTGATGTTGTTTCCAGATATTTGTATCCTTAAATTTTCTTTAGAAGTTTAAACCTACATAAAAAAAATATTAGTTATTGCTAAAAAATATTAAGAGTGCAGTGTGAAATCCTCGCAAGTGTCTACTGGTATATATTATTTCTGTTGTCAACATCTCTTTTTCTACACTTTTACAAAACGCACAACAATAAATGATGTACCATTCCAAAGTTTTTTGAACTGACTTCTGACAAAGTATACTTACATTTCGTTAAAATATCTTTTTTGATTATAAATTGCAGTTAATTAAAAATTAAATCTGCATTGTTTTCAAAAATGAAATGAAAGGTTTTACTCAAATCAATGTTGGCACAAAAATGAAATACAGCAGTATATCGCGCTCAACAATTATTAAAGAAAAAAAAGAATTAGAACAAAAAAGATAAAGTGGACGTCTTTGCACGGGTTTATTAGGTGCGTTCATAATTATATAAATATGTAGCACCTATAGTCGTCGTCTGGTTCGTCCATCTGTTCACATATAACAGCGCAAAAACTACCCAATTGAATGGTTTGAAATTTAATATAGTATATAATAGTTACAGAATTTTGTGGAGTTATTTAAAATTTTATTAAAAATTTAAAAATCCACCGGCAGATGGCACCACTATACTGAATAGATCACCTCAAATCCTCGCTACGAAAGAAATCACCGCTATTTCTGAAAAAATGTGTTTACAGAAACGTTGATATTCATGTTTTATATGAAATAGTTTTTGAAGGTTTTTTAAAAAATTAAAATATTTAAAAGATTTAATAAGCTTTTACAAATATTTTAACAGCAGAATCGTATTTGAAGCTTTCAAAGAGTCGTTCATTTGTGAATCATTTGAATTTGTGATGCTGAATGGCAACAATGTTCGTTTGTTTATAGTTGGGATTCCGATTTTTAATCTGGATTTTTAATTAAGAGCTTAAAACATTATAATAGTATATGATATACATGTTTTATAGAAAAATATGCTGAACAAACATGATTTCAAGTAAAGGATATTATCATTTAGCTGTGATATGTTACACAGGTTTTTCATTAAGCCTAACATGGCGTTTAACTATGGTCAATTCGCAAACCAGAGTGGTCGTACCCGGAACCGTTACAGACACTTTCTTGCCTTTGAATTTTATTATAAGTAAGATAAGTAAGTGTTTTCTTTTCTTTCTTGTAACTCCATGGGGGACTAGACGATTATTCAAAATGGAGATGAAAAGGAAACCTTTTTCCTTCTTGAAAATCTGACAATTACCGGTACAGGTCCAACTGAGGCGAGGCTAAGGAAAAAAAGAAAGGCTACCGCGGTGCTTTACGTGTATCTTTTTTTACAGACCGCCGGAGTCACGTGATGCTCGAATGCACCAATGCAGGTGTACGAAAAGAGCATCACGTCATGCTAGCGGTCTGTAAAAAAAGGTAAGTGGAATGCACCGCGGTAGCCTGTCTTTTTCGTTAGCCTCGGGTCAAACACAATCGGTGGAACGACGGAAGCTCGTCATTTTGCGATGTTCATTAAGGTTTTCAATTAATATCTCGGCTTATTATAAAAAAATCCAAATACTGTCAAGATGGTGCATAACGTGAGCCATACAAGTACTTTCCTGCCAAATCTCGAAAAGTGATGAGTGCACATGCAGGCAAACATACAAACATCTATCTTTATTATTATAGATTTTAGGACACTTTGTATGATTTTTTGGAAGATGAAATCAACTGATCAACCATTTTTATTATTTTAACAAAACCAAACTGATTTGTAAATAAATCATACGAGTAGTAATTTTTCCAACTGAGTGACACAATTTCACTCGGTTGGAAGAAGTACTACTCATATGATCAACCATTGTTCGTGACCTTCAAGGTTCGTCATCGGAACATCTTAGCTGCCAATCAGTACTGCCTTTTTGTTGTTCTTGACCTGCACGATGATGTCATACGCCGCTACTCTTTTGAAAAAGAGCGTAAAAATATTTATGTAAAATTCTTCATTTCTATAAAAATAAAAATATGACATTAAATACATGCATTTTACTTTAAACAACATATTCAAAGGATCAGTCCTTCGAGTCTTTTTTCCTTCATAAAAATGGACTTTCCAAAGTATATTTTGCTTAACTGATGAAAGTGGCGATATATATTTATCTAAAAATGCATTTTTCCCTGTATGTCTTCTTCTTGCTTCATCAAATGAATTTAATCATTCATATCACTCTCATTATATAGAGCTGGTGAAATCATTAAAAAATATAACAAAAAATACTATGAAAGAAAACTTAAATAAAACACACTCTATTGTTATGTTATGCTTTTCAATACAGTAACTTTAATCTCTAAAGTCATCTTTTATATAAATATTAAAGTAAGACCGCTATCAATCGCATTTCATATCCTTAAGTAACTTTCAAACTTAATGGAGAAAAACGGTCTCAAAATCTACTTTTAACTTTATTTAAAAGAAAAAGAAGCATGAAAAATATATTGTTAATATTTGAAAAAATATATATATTTAAGTGACTTTGTATTTTGAGAGACTTTTAATGGAATGAGGAACTTCTTATCATCTATCTGCTAGAAAAATTCCATTCACTTAAAAGAAAAGAGAATTAAGATGTGATTAACTGTGCATGCATAACTGAATAATTTAGTTTAAACATTATGAGTAAACAAAAAGATTAATGGATAATAAATTTACGTCTTATTTTTTCTAGCAAATTTTAGTTTTCTTTATAATGAAAATAGAAGTATTTTGAAAACAATGTATGGCAAATTAAAACAAGAATAAGTAAAAACTACTTTATTAGCAGACCTTATTTAAATACTGGAGTTGTTAAGATTAATTAATGTATATTTTAATTCGTAAATTGGTTATATTCTGCCTTAACATCTTGCCTTTTAATACATTATATATAATTTATACTTAAAAAATGTCATTGCGTTATATGCTTGCATTCATACATCTTATATAATAATATATGTCTTCCTTTAATTTGCATGACGTAATTAAATGAAGACTTCGGGCTCGTACTCAAAGTGGCAATTTTATTTATTCAGAAATTGAAAATAAGGGGAAAAAAACTTGCTATTTGAGAAACAAGAATGTAGTCTAAGTTTCTTAAAATGACTTACAATCCTTTAAATGTAACTTATTTATCTTTTTTTTCCCGTATAAATTCGCTTCTTGCTTCACCAAACGAATTTAATCTTTTATATCAACTGCCATCATTTAGATTTGGTGAAATATTATAAAAATATGATTAAAAAAATGCTATAAAGCAAAACATATAAAAATTCAAACACTATATTTATCTTTTCAATAGTGTGCCCTTTAATATCTAAATTCATCTTCTTTTTTTCTTTTTTTTTTTTTTACCCATATTAAAATAAGGCCGTCATTAATTGCATTTAATGCGGAAAACGGATTTAAAATCTGTATTTTAATGTATTAAATACTTTTAGAAAATAGAAACATGAGAAATATTCTGTTAATATTTGGAAGAATTTAAATAAAAAAATATCTAATTGACTTCATAGTTTGAGATACTCTTAATAAAACGAGAACTTTCTTATCATCTATCAGCTGGAAAAATTGTAATGATTTTGTTTTTGAAAGGAATTAAGACATGATTCACTGCACCTTCGTAACTGAATAACTTAATTTAAGTATTGTAAGAAAACAAGTAGATTAACTAATGGTAAAGTACGTCTTGTTTTATGATTTTTTTTTTTTTTTTTTTTTTTTTTTGGGGGGGGGGGGTATTATTAAAACAGAAATATATCGAAAGGCATGCGCAATAATTAAAATAATTTTTTTTTATATCGATATCATATGAGATGTTATAAGGGGGCCAGAAAGATTTGTAATTATGAAGAAATGCATTTATTATTATTATTATTATTTTATAATATTAGACCCGTTATGAATGTCGTACAGTTAATTCGATAGGAAAATTTCTAAAATTTCGGTCGAAGGAGCCATAAACGTGATGTGAAGCGCCGACACCTGCGAAGGATAAAACTTTAAACTTTGTTTTCTCGAAAAAGGGGATTTTCAACGGTTTTAACACGATATTTTCTGAACAAATTAACAGATTTACATTTTTCTTTTGTTTTTAAATAAAGAAAATTAACTTCTTTACAATCTATAGCTGAAAAACAAAGAATAAAATTATATTTTAAGTTATAACACAAAATATGATAATTTTTATAGATATTGATTTTTTTATTACATACATCTTTTACGTTTTCTATGTTTCAGATATGATACAGAAACAAGGCAATAAGCAATATGAAGAAGAAACGATGACTTAGAAATATAAAACCTGGATTTCAAAATCCTCTACACATTAAAAATTGTACCAATTTTGATTTTTCAAATAGTAACATGCATTTTTGACACTATGTTTGAGTTCTTTGAATTTAGGGAGCCCGGAAAAATGGTACTTTATATATGCTATCTGAAATTTTCATAGAAAAGTTTTAAGTTTGAAGATAATAATATTAATTCTATGTGACATGGTTTAATTTAAATCGTCTCAAAAATCCTCCGATGCAATTTTTTTTAATGAAACCTTCATTTTACTTTCAAGTTTATGGACAAAATCCTAATACATTTTGTTTTATAACTCTATGAAAATTTAAGAAGATGTATTTAAACTATACCTCTTTCCCGACTGCTGTGACTCAAGGTGTCAAATGTGGGTGGTACCAATTTAAAAATGAAATTTCGTGTAAATTTTAATATGTACGCAATTTTCGAAGACAATTAGATAAGTAGCATTTAACCGTTTTCCGGCGAACGTCCTCTACAGAATTTTTAAACTTTTACCACCAGAAATTCAATTCTTTGCTGCCTAATTTTATAGTTGAAATGAAGTGATTTAAGAAAGCGAAATTCACTGTTAAAATTTATTTCTAGGAAAAACAAAGATTCTCAGCATATGTCACGTATATGTGGCACTCGGTGTGCAGGGATTAATAATAGACATTATTTCCAGTAGATCGGCACTTATGTCTATTTTATACCGTTATTTGCAGGATAATTAGTAGATGAGTGAAAAAAAGGGCAAAAATATAAGAACTATTTATCAGGGTTTATAAAGTAGATGGTTATCACTTCTTACCAAAGACTCAACAATCAGTTCATTCTTGATAACTTTCTAAGGCGAATTTACTATGCTTTTTTTCAGCACTGATAATTACAAAAATATTAGTTTTTCAAACAGATTTGTGAGTTTTCTGCATGATTTGTGTCTTTAACATTGTTTGATTAGTTTATACATTTTAAGCTAAACATTTATAACGTTTAAAAAACTATAAATAATAATACCATTATAAATAATAGCATACAGGGTGTCCCAAAAAGATTGAAACGTGCTTTAATTTTTAACTCCGTTGGAGATTCGTAGGCAATGAAACTTGCAAAAGTGTTCAAAATAAGGTAAGAATGGAGATTATGTTGTTGAAATAGTCCTAATACTAATTTTCAAAAAGTTACACTTTTTGTATTTTTTCACGATTTCTGGGCATTATAAGTTACGTTCAGAGAATTTTCCCCGTTTTCTCACAAGAACAACAGTAAACATTCAATTCTTATATGACCAAAATTCACCGAGATACGATACTTTGAAATTTACGAAATTTGGTCACTTCCGTGTACTAAAATCCGATAAACGTCGAATATTTCAGTGCCGGCAATCTCTGAAACAATATGAAATTCAAAGTATCATAATTCGTTGCATATTAGTCGTAGCGAATGGAATATTTACTGTTGTACTTGACAGATAATGTAGAAAATGTTTTTCGTAAATGTAAGATATAGGACCCAAGGACCGTATAAATATGTAAAATGGTAACTTTTTGAAATTGAGTGCAATGACTATTTAATCAACATAATCTTAATTCCTACCTTATTTTGAATACTTATGGAATTTAACTTGCCTATTTATTTCAAACAGCTAAAAAATTAAAGCACCTTTCAATCTTTTGGGGAAACCCTGTATATTTAAGTGTGTCCTTTTATAAAATTGGAAAGCTCTCTAATGTATCAGATTTATTTATTCATATTTTTATTTTATTTTTAAGTGATAAACTAGATGAAATGTTATATGTAGTACATATAAACAGTGGTAATTTCCCTATACGTGTTAAACTTTGTTTTTTGAAAACTGTATTGAAAAAACATTTTTCAGTTTCAACAATATCTTTTTCCAATCTTCAGATATTGGTCATTTCTCCTTGAGTTTATATTTCCAAAGTGTAATGTAAATCGATTCTTCTTTTAATCCTAAAAAATATCGATATCCTCCCCTGGAACATTATTTTTCTCTATGTATTGTCTATTTTTAAAATACATTTCTCTGATGTAGAATTCGATTTTTCCGCTAGGTACTTTTTATTTAAACAAAAAGCATCAGTTCATTTAACACATATTTTTTCTCCTTTCATCTCAAAGTTTATAATCGTTATTTTATAGTTATATTTTTATGATATTTATTTAAAGATCATCCAATAAATTTTTTTTATCTCGGTACTTTGATAATCCCAACGCATGGCAACGCATTAATTGTTAACTAATTAATTTTGCCTATTTATATATTTTATGTGTCTATTCATTGCTTGGTTTTCGTAGTTATTTGCAACAATATAATTTACCATTTTTATTTGTTGTGTTTAAATACAATTTAGTTCTCCGTTAACATGAATGAATGAGCACATAAATAAACCAATTAAAAGAGACAATCTAATAAATGTATTACACCGTTCAGCTCATTAACAATTCATTCAAAATTAATCATATCTGTGTGTTTGGCTTTTATTAATAGGGTGCGTAAACTTTACCACAATTTTTAATATCGTTTTTCGCCTTATTTAATGGCAGAAAAATTGGTAGTTCTCTATTATCCCGACAAACAACTTTTCATAACAAAAAACTATCGCCAAACTGTAACGCCAAATAAACGGGGGAACGTTGTCATTGGAATATCAAAATAAATAAATAAATAAAATATAAGAATTTAAGGACACAATTGTTATTTTCATTAATAAAATAACTAATAAATCAGTAAAAAATAATGAAAATCACACGCAAATGTCGAATTAAAAACCACTTGATGACATAACAAACACGTATAATGCTTCTGACATCAAGTAAATGGGACAGCACTTTTGGCGTTTAATCTTACAGTTTGGCGATAGTTTTTTTTATGAAAAGGGATCGACGGTATAATAGAGAAGTACCGAAAAATATTACAAATCCTACAATTAAGCGAAGCGACTTCACATTCTGTTATTTATATATTAAATATAAATTTTCTAATCAGAAATAATAGTGCCAGGCTCCTTGGAAATTCCGCTGAGTGTAAGCGCATTGTTATTAACATAAACAAAGTTTCGTTATGTTAATTAGATAAATAAAAGTAAAATTAAGAAATAAAATGTTCTAGCATTTACTTCTACTTATCAGTTATGCACATACATTAAATGTATACAAGCAGGGAAGACCGAGCTATGCTCGGTCAAAATTAAATTTGAGTTCAAATATCATGACCCATGACCAAAATGACCCACTAATTGAATTTTCTCGAACATGTGACTTAGCCCAACAGTCTTCTCGTGCCCGAAAACCATAGGATGCAAAATTTAGTGTAAATTGAGCCGCTTTTTAGATCTTGACCCACAATGACCCAGAAATTACCCACTAATCAAATTTTCTCGAACATGTGACCTAGCCCAATGATTTTATCGTGCCCGAAACTCGTAGGTTATAAAATTTAATCAAAATCGTTAGAGCCGTTTTTTAGATAAAATTAGCTTGACCATGACACAAAATGACCCAAAATGACCCACTAATTGAATTTTCTCGAACATGTGACCTAGCCCAACAGTCTTCTCGTGCTCGAAAACCATTGGATGCAAAATTTAGTGTAAATTGAGCCGCTTTTTAGATCTTGACCCACAATGACACACTAATAGAATTTTCTCTGACATGTGACCTAGGCCAATGATTTTATCCTGCTCAAAACTCGTAGGACACAAAATTTAATCAAAATCGTTAGAGCCGTTTTTTAGATAAAATTAGCTTGACCATGACCCAAAATGACCCAAAATGACCCACTAATTGAATTTTCTCGAACATGTGACCTAGCCCAACAGTCTTCTCGTGCTCGAATACTATTGGAAGCAAAATTTAGTGTAAATTGAGCCGCTTTTTAGATCTTGACCCACAATGACCCAGAAATGACCCATTAATCGAATTTTCTCGGACATGTGACCTAGTCCAATGATTTTATCGTGCTCGAAACTCGTAGGACAGAAAATTTAATCAAAATCGTTAGAGCCGTTTTTTAGATAAAATTAATTTGACCCGCGTTGACCCAAAAATGACCCACTAATCTAAAGTTCTCGAACATGTGACCCAGTCCAATAGTCTTCCCGTGCCCGAAAATGGTCGGATACAAAATTTCGTCAAAATTCGTTGAACCGTTTTTTAGATACAATTAGCTAGACCATGACCCAAAATGACCCAAAATGACCCACTAATCGAATTTTCTCGAACATGTGACCTAGCCCAATGGTTTTCTGGTGCCCCAAAACTGTAGGATACGAAATTTCGTCAAAATCGTTAGAGCCGTTTTTAAGATAAAATATGCATATATATATATATATATATATATATATATATATATATATATATATATATATATATATATAACCACACACAAGATTTGCTCGTATTAGAATTTAGAATATATGATACATAATGTATTTAAAAGGACTTGTAAGTGGATGCAATTTCATTTTCTGCTCGTAAATATTGATAAAATTGATGTCACACATTTTTTAAAGCACAAACGTTTCAGTCATTCCGTATAACACTTTGATATAATGATATCACGTTAGTTCACGGTGATATCATTATGTTAAACGGAAAAAACGAAGTAATTAAACAATTACGGTGTTTACGTAAAAAAAAAAAAAAGAAAAAAAAAAGATATGCCTCTTAAAAGAAATATAACTTACAAAAATATATCATGAACCCAAACGTAAATATAACATAACTTCTTCCAAGTTATCAACAATTTCAAAATATATTTCTTTAAAAACTTCAGAAACTAATGGATTTTCGAGATTTAGAAGCATGTATAAAAATAAAGTTTCTGTTGTCTCCCGTAATTTTCAGAAACGGTTCCAAGTAGCTTTTACGGATTATTGATCAGTTTTCTCAATCCGGAATATCTGTTTTCATCATTTTCAGCTCCTGAATTTATATTAATAACAGATTTATATTAATTTTAATGCTGTTACTTTAGCATGTTTATCTGTTAACCATATATCTGTTGAATATAAAAATATTTACTTGGTAATTGATGCTATCTGAAAAACGACGTGCATTCCGTGTTCAGAAACCGACGAAATACACTATAAAAAGAACATGGAAGCATTTCCGAAAATTACGGGCAGAAAAATAAACTTTGATTTTATAACTGCTTCTTTAAATCTCGAAACTATATTGGTTACTAAATATAAATGAATGCTTTTCGGAATCATGGATAACTCTAAAAGGTTGTATTATTTTTTTGTTTGTGTTTATATATATATATATATATATTGATAAACGTAAAGAATTTAAATTTAAAGTTAATTCATTTACTAATTTTAAATCATGTCTTCATAATTCTGTATATAGTAATATACTCCTTAATCATATTTATAGAATAAAAAGTTTATGTTCCTCTCAACTTATTAACAAAAATATTAAAAAACTTATCTTTGAAGCATTACAACATGGTTTTCCAAAAAAATTCATTTATTCCTTAATATATAGTTAGTTCCTATTTGATCTTTACAACCAAATTAACACATGCGTTTAAAAAATGTATAAAAAAATCATATAATCTTATAAATATTTACAAAAAAAAAAAAAAAAAAAAAAAATTATAATAGGACGGTTGGGTGGGTAGACGTTGGATTGAGGAGGTGTGTGGCGGCGTTGTATGGAAAAATACGCATGGTTAATTTATATTATTAAAAAAAAAAAAAAAAAAAAAAAAAAAAAAGGGGGCATTTTGATTTACACAATTGTTTGATCATACACATTTTATAATAGACTGCGATGTGTTATTTTTATATGTATATTTAGTTATTCATTATTTAATTATTTTAAATGAATTTATATTCATTATTATTAAGAATGTATTTGATATGATTTGGATTAATACCTTTGGTGGACAATATCATATTTACTTCTAAGATAATGTTTAATACAGTGTTAATATAATATGTTTTAATTTTATTAAGTATTTTTATTTAATTTAACTTTGTTTGAAGCCACATTATTTGTGACTAATTCATTTCAACAATTAATCAATATTAATTTTAAATTCTTTGATTCTTAATTCAAATCTTTTGTATTTTAAATTATTTTAATTGATGTTGCAATTTTAGTACAGTTATTTAATCGTTGTTGTCATTTAATGGTACATTTTTAATGTTGCATTAATTATTAATTTTTCCCTATTACTACTTATTTATAACATATTATTATTAATTGATACATCCATTACTTAGATATTATTCAACATTCTATTTATTAATTAATTTCATTTATTTATTATTTAACTTATGGCTATCATTAAGATAGTAATTTGGTTTAATTATTAAACACTAATTTTCATCCATTACTTTATATTTACTTTTACCACTAGAGGGCAGCACTATTTTAAGTTGTTTTTTATTATTAATTTTTCCATCTTAATATTTATTTATAACATAGAATTATTCATTAATACATCCTTTAATGTAATTCAATTTTCTATTTATTAATTAATTTCACTAATTTATTATTTAACTAATTGGTATCAATTAACATAGTAATTTGGTTGATTTATGAAACATTTATTTCCATACAATTCCTTCGATTCAGATTATATTCACTTTTACTAATAGATGGCAGCACTAATGTTCCTGTTTATTTTATAATCCATTATATTTTAACATTATTTCTGGCATCACTGCAAAGCAATTTATATTTCTAAGCAATTTATATTTCTAAAATTGGCAACATGTTATGATTTTTTATGCAATTCATTCCCCAGTCATGTTGGAGTTTTCATGATGGTTCATGAACTGCAAGGTATCTTATTTTTATCTCTTTTCATCTTTATGGATTTTATACTTAATGTCTCTATTAAATGTTCTCACTGTAATTTATAAGTACTAGATGGAACCCGTCAAAATTTGACGGTAAACAACTTGATACTACCATAAAAATAAAATTTATAGTTGCTTTAACTTGACAAATTTCATAGTAGGGAGCACAATATGATTAAGCGGTCACAGACCTTTCCATCAATATATCACATGAAGGGTGTGTGCAAAATTTAGAAAGTACCCCATGGACACCGGAGATGCATAATATGATTAAGTGGTCACAGATCTTTCCAATGATATATAACATGAGGGTTGTGTGCAAAATTTAGAAAGTAAGGGGGGAGGGAGGGCGGGGGCAAAGTGGGGAGATGGACATCGGAGATGCATAATATGATTAAGCAGTCACGGATCTTTCCAACAATATGTGAGATGAGGGGTGTCAACAAAATTTAGAAAGTATCCCTTGGGGGGGGGGACAAAGTGGGGAGATGGACATCGGAGATGCATAATATTATTAAGTGGTCACAGACCTTTCCAATGATATATAACATGAGGGTTGTGTGCAAAATTTAGAAAGTACCCTTTGGGGAGGAGGGGGGCAAAGTGGGGAGATGGATATCTGAGATGCATATGATTAAGCAGTCACAGACCTTTCCAACAATATATGACATGAGGGGTGTCAACAAAATTTAGGGGGGGGTAGTGGCGGTTTGGACCCCGGAGATACATAACATGAATAAGTGGTCAAAGACTTTTCCAGCGATATATCACATGAGGGGTGTGCGCAAAATTTAGAAAAGTGTCCCACTTGTGGGGGGGGAGTGGGGGGATGGACCCCAGAGATGCATAACATGAAAAAGAGGTCCCAGGCGTTTCAACTTGCAACTTTTTTCTTGAAGGCATTTGACAATATTAAATTTTTTTTTTACCTAAGACAATTTAACGATATTCTTAATATTTTTGCACAATTCGTCAAATGTTCATGGAAAAAAATCATGAAATTCGCTAATCAATAGTTGATAAATTATAAAATTCAACAATCTATAACGGAAAAATCACGAAATTCATCAAATGGTCTGCACACTGATGTGATGATCAAAAGGGTTTTGAAGTATAGGACAAAATTAGCTTTTGCCAAACAGCGAGTAATACTGAAAATTTGGCAATGGACTTTATTGCCACCACTGGTCAAACATAACAGTCACACTCACCAATTACGATGATTGAATGGAAAAAGATTTTTTTTCTCTGCTGTCGCTCGACAAATTTCGAAATCATTTGACGAATTTCACGATTTTTTCCCCGAAATTGACGGATTGTGATTTTTTTTCTCGAAGCCATTCGACGATATTCGAAAACTTTCCCCCCCAAAACCAGTTGATGAATTTTGCTTTTTTTCCACTGTCGATTAATGAATTTTGCAATTTTTCCACTATCGATTGACAAATTTAGTAATTTATCGACTATCGATTAACGAATTTCACGATTTTTTTCCATGAATTTGTTCAAATTGCGCACTTTCTTCCCGCTAATGTTTGACACATTTCGCCCTTTGCAATTCAGCCAATGAGTTGAACGTTGTTTCTTTCCAGAAATGTCAGGAATGAAACAATTATTCTTTAGGATGAATTCCCTTCGTTCGATGCCCCATGTGTGCGATGCAGCAACGAACGTCACAGACTTTTTAGGGCACCTGCAGACTAAAAACATCTAACCAATCTTCGCGGGTGAAAAAATCACAGATTTCGTCAAATGATTGAGGAAAAAACACTAAATTCATCAAAGGATCATGGGAAAACATGACTTTAGTTAAAAGACCACAGAAAAAACGAATTATGCAAAAGGATCGCGAAAGATAAGCAAATTTGCTCAAAGAATCGCAAAAAAGGAAATTTCACCAAAAAATCACGCTTTTTTACTAAATTTCGTCTAAAATTGCAGAATAAAATGTATTTTATCAAAGAATCGCTGGAAAATGCGAATTTCGTTAAGGATCGCGAGAAAAATGCGAAATTCTTCAAAGGATCGCTGAAAAAACATGAATTTCGTCAAAGAATTTCTGAAAAAACATGAATCTCACCCAATAACAGAAAAATCATGGTTCATAATCATTATATCATACATTATCAAAAAAGGAAATTTCACCAAAAAATCACGCTTTTTTACTAAATTTCGTCTAAAAATTGCGGAATAAAATGTATTTTATAAAAGAATCGCTGGGAAACGCGAATTTCATAATCGATCGTGAGAAAAATGCGAATTTCTTCAAAAGATCGCTGAAAAAACGCCAATTTCGTCAAAGGATTGCTAAAAAAACATGAATCTCTTCAAAAGGAAGCAGAGAAAGTGCAAATATCGTCAAAGGATCACAGAAAAACGCAAATTTCGTCAAAGGATAGCGGAAAAAACGTGTATTTCGTCAAAGGATTGCAGTTAAAACATGAATTTCGTCAAATGATTGCTGAAAAAACACAAATTACGTCATAGGATCGCTGAAAAAATCATTAATTTCATCCATCGGCACATAAATATCAAGAATTTCGTCTATCGGGGGCATAAAAATCCTTAATTTTGTCGGTCGGGTAGAGAAATTTTTTTTTCATCAATCGGGCGTGTAAAAATCATGAGTTTCATTTATCAGTCACCTAAAATACACAAAATTCTTCATACGGGCACATAAGAATCAAGAAATCAATTGATCAGGCACGTACAAATCATTAATTTCCTCTATCGGCACATAAAAATCATGAATTTTGTCTATCGGGTGCATAAAAATACTTAATTTCATAATCTTTTACCAAATTTCGTCTAAAAATTGCAGAATAAAATGTATTTTATAAAAGAATCACTGGGAAACGTGAATTTCATAAACGATCATGAGAAAAATGCGAATTTCTTCAAAGGATCGCTGAAAAAACACAAATTTTGTCAAAGGATTGCTGAAAAAACATGAATCTCGTCAATAGGCAGCAGGGAAAGTGCGAAGATCGTCAAAGGATCACGAAAAAAGCAAGTTTCATCAAAGGACCACAGAAAAACACAAATTTCGTCAAAAGATAGCAGAAAAAACGCGAATTTCGTCAAATGATTGCTGAAAAAACACAAATTACGTCGTAGGATTGCTGAAAAAATCATAAATATCATGAATTTTGTCTAACGGGTGCAGAATTTTTTTTTTCATCAATCGGGTGTGTAAAAATCATGAGTTTCATTTATCGGTCACCTAAAATTCACAAAATTCTTCAAACGGGCGCATAAAAAGCAAGAAATTAGTTGATCGGGCACGTAAAAATTATTAATTTCCTCTATCAGCACATAAAAATCATGAATTTGGCAATCGGGTGCATAAAAATACTTAATTTCGTCGGTCGAGTGCAGAAAAAAAAATCATCAATCGAGTGTGTAAAAATCATGAGTTTCATTTATCAGGCATGTAAAAATCATGAAATTCTTAAATCGGGTGCATAAAAATCATGAATTTCGTAGGACGGGCACGTAAAAATCACAAATTCATCAAGTGGGTGAGTGAAATCACGAATTAGTCAAGTGGGCACATAAAAATCACGAATTTCTTTAATCGAGTGCATAAAATTCGTAAATTTTGTCCCTCAGATGCAGAAAAATCATTAATTTCATCGATCGGGTGAGGAAAAATCCTGAATTTTGTCAAACAGATGCAGAAAAAACACAAAAGGAAAAAAGAAAATCAGAAAATCCTGTATTTGGCCAGTTTTTTCCATATTTTTAATCGCCAGTTTTCCAAGTTTTATCGCCGAGTGAGTGCTTATTTTCACCTTTAGGTGGCAATAAAGTCATCGCCAATTTTCAGTATTGCTCGCTGATAGGCAAGTGCTAATTTTATCCAGACAAAATGGTTATCGTATCAATGGATGGAAAAGGAAAAGTGTGTAGTGTATATAAATGAATTCGCATTGACTGTCACCTTGTATAATGACAATTGTGTACAATTTATCGCGTTTGATGGAGTTTTTAAGTTTTAAGTTTAGATTATTATATTATTAGGTAGTTTTTCATTTTATCTTTATTTTATTTTATTGAATCATTGAAGGTAAAACAGATATCTATTTCTGTGTTCATGATTGAATAATTTAAATGTTACAAATAATCTGAAAGCTTATTATTATTAATTATATTATTCACAACAAAATTCGACTTCTTTCGCTGCGGACTTTTCCGTTCTAAAAGTGTCGTCCACTTTTAAACGCTTGCCAAAATTTAGTTGTTATTTTTAGAGTTGTATAACGAGGGTGATAAGGACCTGCGCCATCACTTTCGCTTTTATCGCTCTTACATCACTTCTAAATATTGCTTAATTTCAATTCTAAAGCATACCAAATGCTGAAGATGACTTACGACTGCATACAAAAATAATATGAAATATGCAAGGGTGAAAATTCGTATCCGTCACATTAAAAAACTTTCTTCCTGTTAAGCTTGGATTAAATATGCTATAAAAGTTATGTTTATTTGCATCCATTCGTTAATTTCTTTGTTTCCATTTTTCTATCTGCAATTCTTAAATAAAAAAAAATGAAAAAGAAAAAAAAACTGGGGGACGTTAATCATGCACTTTTCATCAGGGGTACGTGAGGCATAAAAGTTTGGGAATTACTGGTATGAAGTTAAAATAAGTACTATAAAAATCGTTTCACATAATAATATAATTGTTTAATCTATAAACCAAATTAAAAACAATCAATTAAAAACAATTTTAAAAGTTTTCTTTGCTTAATTTATTTATAGAACTGCACAAATGTTTCACAAATCAAATAAATTAGATATCTGATGAATTACATGTCGATGTAAGCAATGCCAATGTTTCATTAAATGAAGACTGAATTATATAACGTCAAAGGCTGTTATGTTATTCACCCAGCGTAGATGTCAACATAAGTTGCCTTACGGTACATCACCTGATAAAAGTCTTTCGAAATTCTTCTCGACAGCGGCAGTAATTTCCTGTTTCTGTTCAATTTAATTATTAGTTCGAAATAATTTTTGACGATGGAAATGTTAGAGCTAGAGCTACCCCAGGCTTCTTTGTATAAATACCGAATTTTTATGTAAAGTATTTCAAGATTCCGCTGTAATTAACTACTAGAGACTGTTTGCTGAGAGGTTGTATATTTCTTAACATGAAATATGCCACACATACTACTTAGAAATACGATTTATTCATTGTACAATTTATTTATAGTGCTATAATTTTCAAGAATTTTTCTTGATGTTCTGTGAGTTATTTTTATTAAAAGCTTTATTCGACATTTTATTATACTGATATAGAATATTTCATATAAAGGGATAAAAACATTTAATATAAAATATTGAAAACTTGTTGTAATATTTTATAGCTTAAATCGTGATTTTAAAACTTTCAAAAATTCATATATTACGTGCTCAATATTATAAACTATATTAATTAACTAATCGCATCATCTTATCAAAGTTTACAAAAAGTATTCTACTCTACACAATTATTCTTCATCTGAGCTTAATTTTTTAATTATATCCAAATATGTTTTGAGGGAAGGATATTACGTCTGGCTTTATTACATCAGGGTCGCAGCATCCTATATTTTTTTATATATTTGATACCACTATTTTTAAACTTTAAATTTCATGGTAGATTTCTTTAAAATGTGCAGTAGAAGGATATTGTGAATATTATATTTTGAAAATAGTGGTGGGGACTATTAAAATATATATAGGACGCTGCGACCCCTGATTATACATAGATACCAGCTTTAAGACTGTATCAAGATTTGGAATTTAATTACGAATTAAAGTTTAGCGTATCTCTAATTTGTTAAAAACTT
The DNA here is from genome assembly GCA_963931845.1 of Maratus michaelseni. NCBI lineage: Eukaryota > Metazoa > Arthropoda > Arachnida > Araneae > Salticidae > Maratus > Maratus michaelseni. Next base: position 6,670,607 of record OZ007591.1, read on the forward strand.
ATATATTTTATTGTTTCATATAATGCTAGTGATGTTTTGAAATGCAGTTTCCTAGTTAGAATGTTTACTTTAGTTATCTTAATCTAACTAACTGTCTGTAGCCTCTAGATTTAAGTAAATGTTTTTTCATAGTTTCGTTATCATGATATTAAGAGGATATTATCTGAATGGACATACAAATATTGGATTTAGTATAATGAATAATTGTTCAAGACTTCATGCTAGTTTACTTCAAGTTTTTACGTGTGTACCATACTCTTATGGACATTGAATTTAATCTAATTAGGTTTGAAAAGAAAAATCGGTAAATATTACATTATTTTGACACAATATTTATAAAATGTTTCAATTTTGTAGAAAACCCCCCCCTTTTTAGCACTTTCCAACCTAGTTGAAAAGTGCTTATGACTTCGGTTTGTTTGCCGTATAGCCGTCTGCCGTCTGTCCGTGCTCTAACTCCCGTAAATAGGCTCGGATTGCTCTGCAATTTTTATATGTTATTGTCGTTATCTATAGCATGTTCCCTATTTCAACGGAAGTATGTAGCACTGATAGTTTTTTTACAGGGACACTCAAAAGAATTCCGTTACATTGCGGTCTATGGGGAAAAATCATTTGCGGTTTATTTAAATAATGTTTATTATTTTAAACGCATTGAAATTTATATATATCACTAAGGTGCATTACAAGAGGCTTACTACAGAATAGTGTGTGTATAGCAGTCATCGTTCATTTACAGGGATACACAAAAGAATTCTCTACTGTCTGTTAACAATAATTCCTGGAAGTGCGTTTTAAGTTACTGAACGCGATTTTAATTTTAACTCGCTTTTTGTCTATTACGTGGTGTGTATAAATTCTGTAGATCCTATACAAGGCAGCACAAAAGTTCGCGAACACATTTCCGTTTACTGACAGAAACTCCAGAAGGATAATTTTAAACTCTGCTACGCGTTTCCTAACTAAACTAAAATTTAGCATCCAGTGTAGTATATATACGAATCTATAGATCCTATACAGGGCTGAATAAAAGTATTCGGATATTTTTCCGAATATTGTATCTGTTGGAAATTCCTGAAATTATGTTTTTAAATATGTTATGCGTTTTCCAAATTGTTTACTTAGATGTTATCTTTTAGTTTATTAAACGGTATGTTTTGTAAAATTATTTTGGAAGCGTTGGAAAATGCTACATAATCTATGCTTGAAGCATGATTTTTCGTTCTTGTTTTTCTTACGGGAGGTCTTTTTTTTCTTTGTGGTGAAACTTTTTCTTGCTTACTTGGATTTGAGACCATGTATTTTTTTTTCTCGTAATTCTATAATTTTCTCTATATTCTATAATAAAGTAATTATTGTAATTCACTTCATAGTGACTTCTTCATTTTCTCTACTTATAATACAAAATATACTGCATATAGAAACACGCAAAATGGTATTTTTATAACGAACTGTATGATAAGCACGTTGAATCAGACAGTTTTTAAATCGAAGAATTATGTTAAGCGCTATTTCACATTGAAATGGGTCAAGTTCAGTTACGTATGTTTATTATGGGACACTTCCTCGAACATTCAGAATACTATAAAAAAAAACTTAACCGTTTAATCAGATAAAACATTATGTCTAAGTAAACAATTTAAAAAACCCATAATACATTTCAAAATCCAATTTCAGCAATTGCCATTTATAGTCGGGAAAATATCTGAATTCTTTTCTAAAGCCCTGTATATTATCTTTAGATTTGTATGTATACTACATAATATGAAAAATTTAGTTCAGCTAGAGAATGCACGACACTGTGGAAAATTTCCCTTCAGCAATTTTCGTGAATAAGCGAAAATGTACGCGTTAAAATTCAAATTTCGTCTATGAAAGGGCTTGAATTATGGATTCGTGTACACCGTTAATTCGCGTTAATTCGCGTAAACGCATTTGCAATATACGGAGAGGAAAAATTGTTTCACGTTTAAAGTGTTACTGTATTATATACAGGGTGTCCACGTATAACTTGACCGACCTTTATTTTCGCAACCGTTAGTCCTAGATGCATACTTCCAATTACAAAAATGGTTTAAATAAGGTAAAGAATTATTTTTAAAGCGATTTGGGTCAAGAAAAACATTTATTAAAAAAATACGAAATTAAAATTTTTTTACGGTCCCCCGGTCCTATAAGTGATATTTAGTAAAAATTTACTGTGACACTAACAAGTAAGATAAAAAAAGTCCCATTCATGTACGATTAAAACTGACCGAGTAATTGCTGTTTAAAGTTGGAGTATATTTTTTGTTGCGAAGTAGGGGTCATTCACAAATGTAGTAGAAATATAAATAATCGTCAGATATATCAATAAAAGAAAACTGCCCAGTTAAACTGACGGCATTGAGCTCACAGGCTATTCACACTAACTGTAAATTATATTCTTATTTCAAATAATTTGAAATAAGCCCTCGAAAAATGAAGAAATCGACAATATATTAAGAGGGGGGAACCATCCCCCGTTTCTCCTTCTTATAATTAACCAATGAACCCATAAAACTAATCAGAGAAGCGCCTTACCACAATGAACCTATATACAAAATTTGAAAAAATCGGATAATTCTGCATGAAAAATCCATTTATCTAAATTAAGGGGGGCGGTTAGCCCCCCGTCCCCCCTTTATACTTAACCAAAGAACCCCCAAAACTAATCAGAGAAGCGCCTTATCACAATGAACATATATATAAAATTTGAAGAAAATCGGATAATTCTGCTTAAAAAACCCATTTATCTATATCAAGGGGGTTAGTCCCCCCCCGTTCCCCCCTTTATACTTTACCAGTGAACTCCCAAAACTAATCAGGGAAGTGCCTTACCACAATGAGCCTATACACAAAATTTGGAGTAAATTGGATAATTCTGCATAAAAAACCCATTTATCAAAATTAAGCGGGGGGGTAACCCCCGTTTCCCTCCTTTACACTTCACCAATGAACCCCCAAAACTAATCAGGGAAGCCCCTTACCACAATGAGCCCATATAGAAAGTTTGAAGAAAATCGGATAACTCTGCATGAAAAAAATCATTTATCTAAAATAAGGGGGGAGGATTAACCCCCGTTACCCCCTTTATACTTAACCTATGAACCCCCAAAACTAATCAGGAAAGAACTTTATCACAATGAACCTATATACAAAATTTGAAGAAAAGCGGATAACTCTGCATGAAAAAAATAATTTATCTAAAATAAGGGGGGAGGATTAACCCCCCCCCCCCGTTAACCTCTTTATACTTAACCTATGAACCCCCAAAACTAATCAGGAAAGAACCTTATCACAATGAACCTATATACAAAATTTGTAGAAAATTGGATAATTCTGCATGAAAAAACCATTTATCCAAATTAAGGGGGGTTAGCCCCCCGTTCCCCCCCTTTTATAGTTAACCAATCAATCCCCAAAACTAATCAGGGAAGCGCCTTATCACAAGGAACCTATAAACAAAATTGGAAGAAAATCGGATAACTCTGCATGAAAAATTCATTTATCTAAATTAAGGGGGAGGATTCCCCCCCCCACCCCGTTAGCCCCTTTATACTTAACCTATGAACCCCCAAAACTAATCAGGAAAGAATCTTGTCACAATGAACCTATATACAAAATTTGAAAAAAATTGGACATTTCTGCATGAAAAAACCATTTATCTTAATTAAGGGGGGTTAGCCCCCCCCCGTTCCCCCCTTTATAGTTAAACAATCAATCCCCAAAACTAATCAGGGAAGCGCCTTATCTCAAGGAACCTATAAACGAAATTGGAAGCAAAACGGTTATTTCTGTCAAGAGTTATCGCGTTACGTACGTACATACGTACATACATACATACAGAACGGGCGGCACATAAGCTCTCAGGCTTTGATAGCCTGTGAGCTAAAAAAATAGTTGAGAGGAAAATTAACATTGCAATCTAATATAAAAGTGAAATCTATAATCAGTCTGACATATTAATGCGAAATATACAATTTGTACTTAACATATAAGAGGATAAAAATAACAGAATTTTTGTTAAATAAAAGGATGAAAAACAACAGCCTCAATTAAGATTTTAAATTGCTGTTAGATTACACTGTCTTTCAAATTTTGGGTTGTGCCATGTTTTTTAGCTTTTGAAACTTGATTATAATGTATTTTTTAGCGCTGAATCCGAAAATGACATTCATTTTAAACCATCCCGTCAGGATATTTCTCAAATCGAAAATTTCAAAGTTAAAAAGCTCAAAGTTAAAATTGATCCCCCCTCCCCTACCAACCTCATCGGACCCCTGAGCGATTTAGTTGTAAAAAACCCGGTATAAGCCAAAAAATTGAATAAATTATTGAATTAAATAAAATTAAACTGAATAAAAAAGTCTTACATCTATTTTATAGTATCAGATTTTTCGCTATTTTTTAACCTTGAAATTTACGATTTGCGAAAAATCCTGACATGATGGTTAAAAGTGAAGGTAATTTTTTTATTCAGCGTTAAAAAATACATAAAACGTAATTATAAAAGTTAAAAAACACAACCATCGCAGGTTTATGTTATCTAATCTAAAACTTTTTCGTAAACTTGTTGATGGTAATGTATCCGAATTTTTTTGTGTTATCCTCTAATATGAGTATTATTAAGATGGTAAACGTCGAAAATCGTAATACTATTACATTGTCATCGGATTTAAGTCAGTATGTAAAATTTAACTTCGATCGGACATTTGAAAGTGAGTTAAAGTTCGAGTACAAATTTTAAACTGGAAAGACGATCGTTGCAAGTTAAATAAAACCTTATGAAAATAATATCATTTTTGTTAAAATAAATCATAGCCTCAAATCCTTACAAAATAAAACATATGATAAAATACAATTGTTTTAACTAATCTGAAACTTAACTAATAAAATTTAAGTCAATCTTAATAGTTGTACGATTTATTTCAAAGCGCAGATACCTTGAAATAAGTTTAAGTACTTTATATACGACCTGTAAAAGCACGGCCGAAATCATCTGTTTTGAGAGGCAAAAAAGTGGTATAAGTCATGCATTTCAAAGTTTCATAATTAGGTCAGTTTTAATGTTAGATGAGTGGGACTTTTTTTTTATCTTACTTGTCAGTGTCACAGTAAATTTTTACTAAATATCATTTATAGGACCGAGGGACTGTATAAAAATTTAAATTTCGTAATTTTTTAATAAATGTTTTTCTTGACCCAAATCGCTTTAAAAATAATTCTTTACCTTATTTAAACCATTTTTGTAATTGGAAATATGCATCTAGGACCAACGGTTGCGAAAATAAAGGTCGGTCAGGTTATACGTGGACACCCTGTATATATATATATATATGAGGGTGTTCAATAATTATTGTCCCGAGTGTGTATAAAATATTTGTACTGCGATGGTTGATATGGAATATTGAAGCCTAATGTCTTAGATGCATATATGTTAAATTTCAGAACCGTAGCTGCTATATTAACTTTTTTTTTCGGTTTAGGTGTGAGAAGTGGCACCTATCTTGAAAAATGGAGAACGGTTTTGAGCTTATGGGGACAGACCTGAAGCAGGTCTATGATAGATATGAGACGTGGATATGTCACTATGATCCCGAGTTTTAACGACAGAGTATGGAGTGGCGACTCAGCAGTTCACCTTCCCCCGCAAGTTCAAGGTGCAAGCATCAGCACGCAAGGTTATGGCTAGAATGTTTTGGGATGCGAAGGGTGTGTTCCTTATTGACTACCTAGAGGCTGGACACACTATCATGGGGGCTATTATGCAGCCCTAATTACGCGAAGTAATCAATGCAAAATGGCGCGGGATATTGCAGCGAAAAGTTCTGTTCCATCAGGACAATACTCCGGCCCACAGAAGCCACGTTACTGGTGCCGCAATCCATGAAGCTGGTTTTGATGTGTTAGAACATCCTCCCTACTCTTCAGACCTCACCCCTAGTGACTTTCATTTGTTCCCTAAGTTGAAGGAGCAACTCATGGGGACAAATTTTTACTCGAATGCAGCTGTTATGTAGGCTGTGGAGGAATGGCTCTCAGCTCAGCCAGAGACTTTCTTTGAAGCAGGCATAGCGGCTTTACAGCATAGGGGGCAGACTTGCATTACTGTGAAAGGAGACTTTGAGGGAAAATAATATTGCTTATAGGTCAGAGACAATAATTCTTGAACCACCCTCGTATATATATATATATATATATATATATGTCACGATTTTAAGGGCCGAGATGGTGAGTGCAACATTAATACCATTTTTAATAAATGGTTTTTCAATATTAGATGTTCTTTTCAGAAGTTAATAGAGGAAGTTTCTACGCTAGGGTTGATTGGCTATCGTACTATCCACAGTTGAGTGCGTGTACATATGCAAAAGAGATCACTCTATCCAAAGCACAAAGAAGTTTTTATTTCGAAGGTTAAAAAATTTCAGGTGGAGATCTAGTTTCACAGGATTCATTTTTTAGTTTCGATGACACACTTCCCATTAACACATAAGCATGATGGTGAGATTAAAATGATCCAGACAGAAGTAGTTGAAGAAAAGAATATGGGTCTCGCTCCGCCAACACCAGGCAGGGGTTCGATTTGATTAGAAGCTTAAAATACCATACACCGACACAGCGTTTCTCTTTTCTAATGCTCCCCGAAGCAAGGCGCAGCGATATACCATTTCCGAAAAAGTATGAATACAGGGGTCACGTGACGGCTTATGCGCTAATCGAGAACCAGGGTTCTTTGCGAAACGCGCCAGAATATTTAAGTAAAGTGGTTTCTGCTAAGAAATGGCGCCAAAGAAACGACGATAAAATAGCTGTGACCCAGAGTGTTTTAAGCTAACTGATTATCGTTATCATTAGTTACTGGTTTGAGAATATGGAATGATTTTTACGTTCATGAAAAGAAAAAAAAAATAAGAAAAATGGTTTATCAAACTTGGATCAAAGCCAGAATGGAATTACAATAAAATGTTTTACATTTTAGTATAAGAAAAAGATTTTATGATTTTGACAGTTACTTTTAATATCTGAAATTATTAAAATAAATACAGCCTTTTTAGGAATTTAGAAAAATAAAAAGGAAATAATGTGGTTTTTTTTAAGGGATGAATATTAGGAAGTTTTTATAATTTAAAGATAAAGACGCCGTTTATTGAACTAGCTAGCAGCAATTAAAATATTGAATTTAGATATGAGGTTTTTGGAATAAAATAGAGTTAAAATACATTAATAAACGGAAGAAATAAATATTATAGAGTAATTTAGAATAGGATGGTATAAAATAATTTAGCGTATCGCGATAAATTTTAAATTTTGTTATATATATATATATATATATATATATATATATACAGGGTGATTCATAAAAGATCGGCAGAACTTTAAGGGGTTATAGTACACTTAAAGACAAATAATATTAAATAGGAGACTAAGGGTCCCAGACGTATTCCCAAGGAGATAGGGGGCATTAAAGTTTAGGGTCCGAAATTTCAAATGATTATAAAACATAGAAAAATTGGTCGATTCGTTTGCGGTTTTTGCAAAAAATTTTCTTTATGCCAGTATTTTCTTGAAATAAAATTTTAAAGTTCAATTTCAAAAAATGCCGATAGGGGGCGCTTAAGACTTTGGAGTAACAAACAACTATTTTTTAACGTTATTTTTTGTATTTCTTTAAATGATTTCGAAAGCTTAGACTTAAACTTAAATTTTGATCTAAAAATCTGAGTCCTAACGAGTAGTTAAGTAGCGTAAACTGAAATTTGAAATTTGAAACCCTTCTCCCCCCAGAACAAAAATCAGTTATTCCCGATCTTTGTGTCGTAGATTAGGCTCTAACTACTGCCGCGTTTTGCTAAAATTATTCTTTATGTCAGTATTTTCTTGAAAATAAATTTTAAAGAAAATTTTCAAAAAATTCCGATAGAGGGCGCTTTAGACTTTGGAGTAACGAACAACTATTTTATACCGTTATTTTTTGTGTCTCATTAAATGCTTTCTAAAGCTTAGACTTAAACTTAAATTTTCAGCTCAAAATCTGAATCGCTGAGCGTGGTTCAGTAGCGAGGGGAGGGGGTTCAAACTGAACTGTGCTCAGGAGTAGAAATTTCAAACCCCTCTCCCCAGAAACTTAACCACGTCTAACGATTCAGATTTTGGGCTGAAAATTTAAGTCTAAGCTTTAGAAAGCATTTAATGAGACACAAAAAATAACGGTATAAAATAGTTGTTCGTTACTCCAAAGTCTAAAGCGCCCTCTATCGGAATTTTTTGAAAATTTTCTTTAAAATTTATTTTCAAGAAAATACTGACATAAAGAATAATTTTAGCAAAACGCGGCAGTAGTTAGAGCCTAATCTACGACACAAAGATCGGGAATAACTGATTTTTGTTCTGGGGGGAGAAGGGTTTCAAATTTCAAATTTCAGTTTACGCTACTTAACTACTCGTTAGGACTCAGATTTTTAGATCAAAATTTAAGTTTACGTCTAAGCTTTCGAAATCATTTAAAGAAATACAAAAAATAACGTTAAAAAATAGTTGTTTGTTACTCCAAAGTCTAAAGCGCCCCCTATCGGCATTTTTTGAAATTGAACTTTAAAATTTTATTTCAAGAAAATACTGGCATAAAGAAATTTTTTTGCAAAAACCGCAAACGAATCGACCAATTTTTCCATGTTTTATAATCATTTGAAATTTCGGACCCTAAACTTTAATGCCCCCTATCTCCTTGGGAATACGTCTGGGACCCTTAGTCTCCTATTTAATATTATTTGTCTTTAAGTGTACTATAACCCCTTAAAGTTCTGCCCATCTTTTATGAATCACCCTGTATATATATATGTAACATGTATTTATATTTTTCATGTATTTATATAGATTTATAATATTTTCCATATAATGGTTCCCAATAAATATGTTCCGAAATAAGTGTAAGTGTTGTTTCGAAATAAGTGTGTTACACAAGTGCGTGTGTAATATTTCGAAACAATGTAATGTTTTCGAAAAAGTAGAGACTTATAAACACTCGGTATAGAGAGCTTGAAAAACATAATATTTCCAATATCAAACAGTTTATTTATTAAAACAATTATTAAAACAATATCTGCTAATAAATGAATCCATTTATATCAGCCTCCGACTAAATCATTGTGCATTATTTCTCAAATTGATATTTTCATATAAATAAAGGCTCTTAATTTACAAACGAAATAAGTATACGCTAACTATTATATTCTGACATCTGAAAGAGCGTGATGTTCCACAAAAGGTGCTTATTTCTTTACATAACTGCTTTATTTACATTTGGAAGTTTTCATTCCAAGCAGTTCACTTCTCACGATACGATATTTTAAAAATGCAACACAACCGTGTTTCAGTATAATAATGCAAATTTATTTATCTTCATGCATTAATATATAAACGTTCTTTAATGGTGAATTAATAATTAAAATATAAGTTGCAGAAAATTATCACTTAGAAAATTATATAACTCACTGAGCGGAATAACATTTCCTTTATCTGCGATACAGTGCAGTGATATTAATAATATACATGCATAATTTTGCGGCATTTCGATATTTTGATCTTAAATATTCGCAAATACACACGGCATATTATGTAGTGAATCACTGAATTTGAATCTTAATAAATGTTCTTCAGAAATATGTTACGTATTAATAAGTATGTTTCTAGAGCAACAAAAATGAATGATTCATCAATTCTATCGCATTCTGCCTTTAGTTCTTAAATACATTCAGAAGATTCGAGTAAATGTTGGAAATGATAAATTTTCTGTGTCGAGAAGGGAAGAAAAATTTTAAGCCAATTTTCCTATTATCATAAATCATTTTGCATCTTCAGTGGGAAGACGTAGCTTATAAGAATTTTTTTTTATATCTTTCTGAAATAAAATTATGAGGACAAGAAAAGATGATGTTTGTTATCGACATATAAAATGTATTTAATGTAGCACAAAATTTAAAAGGTAAAATTAAATTGATTTTAATGTGTAGCTTTGAAAACGGCATAAGTACATGTAACTTACATGGTATACATAATTAAAGTTCACCTGTTTAGATCTGTCTTTAGCTGTAGCTATTTATCAGAAACTTAGGAAACTTGAAATGTCTTTCACTAAAGTTATGGAAAATATATTTTGCACAAGAAAAAAATATTTGCATACATTACCACCAATGTGCGTATTATTGTTTTATTTAGAAAATACAAGAAAAATACATTACTGAAATGATTCATCGATACAATTACTGTTCAGTGTGTTAACAACCACTTTCGAAAATACTTTAAATTCTAAAAATGACACGTGTGAAGTAAATTCCTTTCAATTCTGAGAGAGTACCACGATACGCTACATTTAAATTACGGTTGAGTTCTTAAGTTCTCATGACTAATCATATCTTTTAGGCAGAGTACCTTTACACATAAAAGTGGTAACGTATGCACAAAACACTTGTTCAAGTAGAAGTTCTTGCCCAAACTACAACCACTAACATTCTAGAACATCTCGATCCTATCGAGTTCAGATAGAGCAGTGAGACAAGTCAACAAACATTAGTTATCGATAATGGCAGACTCGGCAAGAAGATATGTGATTCGTCCAAAATCGTCTCGACCAATAAAACTTTATAGCCTATATGTTGCTACCCTCTTATAGAGGCTACCTACTAGTAGGTATCCCTAGATCTTTCAGTAAGAAGATTACTGTCTGGGGATCGGGTTGGATAGGCATAAAGAGTGGAGACTACTTATGCGTTTTTTTAGAAAAGCAAGTTGCAATATGCGGAGGAGCACCATCCTACACAAACATGTTCTGAAAATGCAATGGCAGACTTTTGGGGCCACAAAAAATGGTATTCTATAGCATCGATGAATAAAATTCTACCGTTACAGAGCATGTCACCAGACTACTCGAAGTTATACATTCCTAGAAGAGATCGTAAATGATACAGTAAATCCACAACATGTCGTAACCATCTGAGAGTGTAGCAGAACTTCTGAAATTGGATGAGGGTTTTATGCCCCCTCCCTTCCCACATGGTATACATATGGGTATTATCCGAAACCGCCTCTTAAGTATGCGCGTCATCGATCCAAAGAATATCCTAATCCATATCTACCTCACAGCGAGCAAGGAATCCCAGTGAGAATGCATGTAGGCACAGTAATCAGTAAGCAGCAGTAGCTGCAACTTAATTTTATTCGGGGCAAAATCATACACTGTTTCGAAGAATTCATGCTAATGTAGTGAGGCGAACGCTTGTGGTGCCCACGAAATTTGCAGTCCTGTCTCCTTTTACCATGAATGCAAAATTTTCAGTTACTTCCGGAAAACTGCCTGCTTCCTTTTCTAGTATAAATATCTAGCGATTCTCTTTTGTGGAATTTCTTTATTATTTTTCGTAATCCGTTTCGAGTCATTAAATCAGTTTAAAGCTTTTGCAAATCTTGAAATATGCGCAAAATGTCTGATGCAAAATTTCATTTTGATGAAATAGTTTCACGAGAAAAGCGCAATCATGTAAACGTGATGTCATTTTTCATAAGCATGAATAAAAGTCGTATTTTTTAAAAAATATTATGACACTCCTTATTTTTATTTAATTTATATTTCATTTTACAAATTTTTAGTGTTTAAAATATTAATTACAGTTTCACAGCCAGTTGGCATATTTTAGCGAGCGTGGTTTGACGCATAATTAACTCCAATTTTGTTGCAACTCGTATACAGTTGGAACCATAAAGAGCATTTGGCGATTTATCACATGCACCCGGCTGACGGAAAAATGTCTTAAAACTGATTTATTAATTCCTAATGAAGTCATAAAAATATTATAAAAATATTTTATTATTTTTCAGGAATATACCCGTGTAGATAATTCTAGTATATCAGGAAGCAAGTCAGAAATCGATTACAAAATTTCATCTTTAATTACAAAAACCAAGTTAATCTAAATAAATGCGTGTACAAATAGTTTCATTGTTACTCTTTAAATAGACTATTGTTTTTGTGTCACGCAATTTTTAAATTTTGTGTGTAGGTTAAAGGATTGCTATGATATGCTCTCTGGTGTCAATATTTGTAACATGGCTGAATGTCTAATTCATCTCTTCATCAAAATTCTTTCCAAGTGTTACATCTTTCTAACCAATAATGACAGCTGTATATCCTGTATTTAAAAACGTTGTTATTCGCTAATTTTCTATTACTTACCAGCTATTTTAAATGAATAAGTATCAAAAGTATGTAAAACCTATATAAAAATTCGCAATATTCCCAAATGTTTCTTTTCAAAACTCTCTTATTTAACATCACTTTTTGTTTCAAAATTTTTTTTATATATATAAAGTTTCTCAGAACAATAAAAAATTATTCCTGTAAACTTTTCTGAAGTTTATCATTATTTCATTTAATGCTGCATTAAACATTAATCCTCATTGCGTGTTCGAAATCAAAAAATGCTTAATGTGAAAAAGAGTTTTGTTCTAATTATGTTTTGTAATTTCTTTTCAGATATTATAATAACATTTCTTTTTTAGGATATCTTTTTTTTTTTGTTTTCTTTTAATTCAAATAAGTAAGCTATTAATGAGGGTAAAATGATGCAAATAAATTAACTATTATTATTTCTTAGGAAAATTAGAAAATACTTTAATTAAATAATATATTTTTTTTTCTGTTGAAAAGCTACCGTAAGCAATTCGACTTGGTATTGATTTCTTTTTATTGTTTTTATAAAATTTAACAAAAAAAGTTAACTGTTTTAGATCAGTAATTCATCATATTCATAATATTGCTAATTAAAGTTCTTTTTAAGAAACTTTCTTGTCATTTCTGTTTTATCGCTTCCAATGCAAGTGATCTCGTGTAATATAATGTAGATTAAATTAATACTACGCCTTTAATGGGATATATTCTCTCAATGTCGCAAATTGCAATGTTATACATATTACATTACATGACATTTAAATGTAATGTAATGCACAATACCCTTAATATAATATAATAGAAACAGACAAGAAAAAGAATTTTGTTACAGTATTTTCTAGGAGCGATAATTGCTGAAAGTGCATTTTCAAATGCGGTATACATTATTTCAAATCTTAACCAAATTTTAGTATACTTGGGGAGGGTGGGGGTTATAAATTCTATAGTGCGTGAGTGATAGATTCTATAGCGTTGCACAAAATAATTTAAAGCATTACTGTCTATGTGTATGAATTACGTAGAGGTGTTTTTTAATTGTGTTATGCATTTCCCAGTTTAACTATATTTACTTAGTATATAGTAAAATATAGTATATGAATATAAATAAATACCTATACAGGGCTACGCAACAAACTAAATGTATTACGGTTTATGAGTAGTAATTGATCGAAGCGCGATTTTAATTTTGTCGTGCGTTTCCTATCCGTATTATTTTTTAAAACTTAATATGTAGTATATATATAACAATTTATAGATCATATGCAGGGTTGTACAAAATCATTCAAGTTACCATTTGCATTTTATAGCTGAATTAAATTTTAGCAAAGCATGTGAAGTCTATATAAATATATAGAAAAAATGTAGGGCGGCTCAAAAGAATTTGAATATCTAATCGAGGGGGGGGGCGCCAACTGCCGAAATTGTGTGTTCAATTGTGTTATACGTTTTCTAAATTGTTTTTTAGATATCCTTTTTTACCTTATTAAATAGTGAAGTTTCGTTACAATATTTTAGAATGCTAAAAAGTATTTCAGAATATACGCGTGCCATATGTTTTTTCTTTCGTGTGTATTGCTTTTGCTGACTGTATACTTGTTAAAAAGATAAAGCGTACACGCTTTTCCATGTGAAGGTTTTTTTTTAAGACAGCCTAAAATCCTTTAGGGTGATACAACATTGTTCAATATTTTATTGAAAAAAAAGGGTGTTTTTTTTTGGTTGTTTGTTTAATTAAAAATATATATAAATCGGTTATATTATTCTGTAGTCTTTTACAAATTACTGTTACACTAGAAATACATTTTTGAAGAACTGTTTTCAATATAAAAATAGGCTTAATTATTGAAATAAAATCGTAAACATTAAAGAAATACTTCATTATGCAAAAAAGAATAGTAATAGCATAAATGGCGCAACTCTTAAAATGAAAAATGTCTTATTAAAGTGATACATGAATTTGTCAGAGCTGGCTGTAATAAAAGGCATTATACTTTGCACTGTCTCTGATTGTGATTAACTTTAAAGCTCACTGTCATAAATCCTTGCAATTTAAGAGCGACTCTTAAATCTCCTAAAACCTACTTTGCATAAGTAATTAATCATCTTGGAAACTTCTTTTATATCAGTTCAAAACATTTTCTAGTGTAGAACAGTTTTCTAACAATAAAATGTAATACTCTAATTAATAATTTAATTTTTTAAAGTTTTCCTTAATAAACAAGTTTCTACAAGCAATATTATTCTGTTATCTGTTACATATTTTACAAGAAATGTTTTACTTGAAATGTATTTCTTAATGATCATTAGAATAATTGATTATTTGAGCAATTAAATATTTAAAAGAAATGCTGAGATAAAGTACACTGTTTAAAAACGACAAAACTTGCATGCTTGCTCTGTTTAAAACAGTATAAAATCCTTAAGAATGACACTACATTATTTAATATTTTAATGTAAAAATTTAATACTTTCTTTATTTCATATTTAATAAGAAAACTTCTACCAGTTATATTATTTTGTTACGTCATACAAAATCATCAAAAAATGTTTTGCTAGAAATGTTATATCAATTAAAACGTGTTAGAAATACAGCCACTCCTCGACCGGGCGTAAAGTTTGGCGTCAAGTAGGAAGCCCGTAAATTGCCTAAACAGTTTAAATGTTCACTATAAATGTCTTTTTCATGATGTTTTTCAGTATAAAAATATTTATTTACTTTTAAAAAAATCGTTAAAACGAAACAAGTACACTATAAAAAAAGAGGTTTGTTATTCTACAAAAATATAATATAACCACGTACAAAAATATAAAATAACCTCTCCTGTTTCACCCACGATTTAGAAAAGCGTTGTTTATCTTTAGAAACTTCAGAAACTAATATATTTTCGAGATTTAAAGAATGATTTATAAATACAAAGTTTCTTTTGCTACCACTGATTTTGGAAAACATTTCAGAGTAGTTTTTTTCTTTTCTTAAGTTTATTGATCTCGAGCTGATCCGAATCTTTTTTCGAGCTGAAGTTGAGAGCTAAGATGTGGTTCATATAGCCCCAACAACTAACAATATTACTATTACTATCAAATTCTGAATCTCACTAAAATAGAAGAAGTATTTTTCAAGCTTCAAACAACTAAAAAAAAATGCATACCAAAAATAATGCTTCCACGACCAATCAAACTCATTAACAAGTTAAATCAATTTTTCTTCCGTAACTTTTATTTCTTTTATACATCTTTTCTATTTTGAAAATCA
Organism: Maratus michaelseni; assembly: GCA_963931845.1. Taxonomy (NCBI): domain Eukaryota; kingdom Metazoa; phylum Arthropoda; class Arachnida; order Araneae; family Salticidae; genus Maratus; species Maratus michaelseni. The sequence continues at coordinate 6,686,104 of OZ007591.1, forward strand.
ATTATCCTTCACCTGAGTTAATTTAAAATCGAACAAAGCAAAAACCTTTAAAATGACTAAAAGAAAAAAAAAAATCCAGCCTTAAAGTTGTTAAAATAATGAGTGTGATCCAAAAGGAATTTTCTTCGGACACAGGAATGCGATAACTTCCCACTTGAATTGCTCTTGGATATTTGGAAAAGAGCAAAGTTAATGATACATTTCTTACGATGTCATTAATTTTCCTTTATTTGACTTAATTTGATGATTTTTTTTTTTTTTTTTTTTTTTTAATGGCTGGACTACTAAAATGAAGATTTCTTGAAAAATATGAAATTTTATAAGAAATTTAATGTATTGTAACTAAAATACGTAAAGTCTCCGTTCAAGTTATTCGATCGAAAAAAACAATAGTAATCAATCCCAGTAAATGCCAAATTTTTATGCTGAATTTCAAAATGTACTGCAGTTGTTCAACTTTCAATGTATTTTGAAACTGTAAATTCGTTCCAGATTTATATTCATCGGAATAAGTTGCCTACATCAAGCTTCGGCGATTAAGATCGCATCGATTACTTTCTGGATAGTTTGGTATATTTTATTGAAATCCTATATTTATTTATGTTACTACAAATGTTAATTCACGTTATTGTAGCAATGTACTTGAAAATGATTTTTAAAATAATCGGAAAGCGGTAATTAAATTGTTTTTTCCAATTGAGTTTCATTTGAAAGTACAATATTTTATTCCATTCGATGGCGTAAAGAATGAAATTACGCAATTTAGAAGGGAAGATATGGGATCAAAGTGATAATGCCTGTCGTGACACCTAGCGTTATTTTTGTGCTTAGCGTTAATGGCGGATACATTTTTGCTTTGTTCTAATAGATACGTAGAGTAAAGTTCAGAAAGCATTCAAAATAGTTGAAAGCCATTAGTCAGTTTCTAATGTTGATTTTCGTTCTACATCTCAAGCTTTGTTAAATATTTTTTCCTTCCTTCAAAATCCGAATCCAATTCAAGATTTTTAGCATTAAGTTCTGCTTGAATACTTGGTAATTGTTTTTATAAATAACTAAACATATTCTAAATTCTCGAATGTTTTTGATAAATGTAAAAAAACTGCGACTTATAGATATACTGTAATGATATTTTTAAAGTGCTAAACATAATATAACCAACAAAAATTAGCCATCCATAGCGTTTTTACTTAAGTCATAAGTGTATTGAAAAGAGATCGCGCTCTTCTTTCAGATACATTTTTGATTCTTGAGTCTTTGTAGATGAGGCTCTAAATGATTGAAAATGTATACATAACAAAGAGGAATATTTGAATGTAATAATTCGAAAAATCCCTTTTCAAACTAATATTTAGAGAAAATGGTGCAGTATTACCGCATTAAAATGATGTAGAAAATGGTGCGATTTCTATGAGTTATGGGTTTTCTTTATTTTATTTTATTTTTTTTAATTTTTTTTCTTGAATGCTAGAACTTCTAATTTTTAAGTGCCAGAGTTGCTTTTTTATTTCAGCTACCTGGAAAGAGCTAAAATCATTTATGATAAAATCATCCCATAACGAATAAAAAAAAAAAAAGTGATAACTCCGGGCATATTCTGATGCAACTTATTATTTTAAACAATTCAACTTAATTCGATATTATTTTATGTTATATACGAATATATTTTTCATAAAAACTCTCATAAAATATCTAGTTTCATTCACTGATTTTAATTTAGCGTCAAAGTCTGGTACCTTATGGTTTATCTATTTTTTTTTCCTCTGACAATTAATTCTCAACCACTACCTCTTCTACTTGAGATAGAGTTAAAAAGAAAAAAACATGCTTGAAAATTATTTAAAAAATCATAAAAAGTCATCAAATTGATTTACATTTTTCAAACAAATTTCATTCGAAAGTACAATTGCTTTTTTTTTTTTTCAATTGATGATGTAAAAAATTAACTCATGCGATATTTAGAAGTCATATATGTGAGACAAAAGTAACAACAAGAGACAGCATTGCAGTATTAAGTTTTGTTTTAATACTTGATTTTAATAATAGCTATAAATATTATAAATTCTCGATACAAATTTTAAGGGTTGTTACAGGAAACTTTAGAAATAATTTATTGTATAGGAAACCAGGGTCAGAAATCCGTTTATTTAATCAAAATTACAGGGCGTCTCACTTCCGTTTTCGTTCATAACTTTAACAGTAGTGAAGATATGTTAACGAAATCCTTATAATATCCTTACAATTCGTACATAGATGAGTCCGTTGCGAATTTTCTTAAAATATCTTCATTAGTGTTAAAGTTATGAACGAAAACGCAAATTCGGATTGGAGTGAGACCCCCTGTAATTTTGACTAAATAAATAGATTCCTGATCCTGGTTTCCTATACAATAAATGATTGTTACAGTATCCTGTACCAAACCTTAAAATTTGTCCCATGAATTCGGGATCCCCCTGTATTTTTGAAAAAATCAAATTCACTGCGACTTATTGCCGGAGGTAAGTAAAGAAATGCGACTTGTTTGCTAATTACGGACATACAGAGATGTTATTCTTATTATATATTTCGTTTGAAAAAAGTGGAATAAGAGAAAACATGCGTGCAATGAATTTATTTAAGCTTTCCCGTCGTTCGTTTTTTAATCTTCTCTTATATTTTATCTAATAATAAACTTTTAAAACTATTATATATACTTTAACATATAGATTATATATCATAATTTCATTAAACACTAGCTGCAATAAAAATTGCTGTAAAAATTATTTTTAACAATCTTGTATAAAATTGACAAGAGACAACATATTCACTTTTTAAATAAATCTTACTAACCTATATCGAAATTGCTTTATCGCAATTTCATTTTAATCGAATAGAAATAACAGCCATAAATCATTTTACGAGGCATTATAAATAACTTTGGATCGCAATATGATGGCAGGTACAATTTTTGAACAGTATTTTTTCGCCTTATTTAATCTGAGAAAAACAAAATTACAAATTGTGCGATTTAACACGTTAGCTGAGAATTCTACCTTTTTTAACTATTAAATAAAAAAATTTCAATATGAAAAAGTGGTGCTAGACTCCTTAATTTCAAGGAGTGAACGCCAGGGTTTCTAGTTTGACCGCCTTTTATAATAAGAAATTATGAATTCATATCAGAAATTGCGAATAGAAATTTTTGCTTTATTTAATGACAGACATTTCGTAATTTCGTAATAATAAATATTATAAAATTAAATATTGATTATGCTGACCATTTAAACAAATATTTACAATTACCACTGTTCTCTCGCGGAAAAAATATCCTGATAAAATGCACAGAAGGGAATAGAAAATCTTTCCAGCGGAACAGAGGAATTATTCTGCTAGAGCGCTATTAAAATCCATTCTTAAAACAATTACTCACAAATACTCTGTTGTTTACAGAAGTATTCTCAATTAACATTTCGAACAGTTCCCAATTGTAAGAACTGATTCTGTAACTCCCTCGTGGGAACTGCCAAAACAGCGGGGATATTTCTCAACCAGATAACTAAAATATCAGTTCAGTTTATTTTATTCAACAGAATAGAATAGTCGACGACAATTTTAGAATTAAATATAATACAACCAGCAGCGTTTCTAATTCTCCGGGGTATGGATTCTATTCAGGTGATTGTTTATTGAAATCCCTTCAGCGTATTTGTCTTCAGAATAATTATTGCAAAACAGATGGTTTAGTTTTGGAAATATCATTGAATATTTTATGAAGATATTAAGAAACTATAGTATACAATACATTTCTAAGTATCCAAATTATTATTATTTTTTTTTTTTTGCTTTCTCTAAAGATTATCGAAGAAAATTTTGACCAAGATTGAATCTTATGTGTGGTGATGATAAAGTCGCTGATTCTAATGAACTGTACATACAAATCGTGGCTACTATAAAACATGATCTGAACTTTTGTAAGTATTGTAAAAAAATATATCTAGTTGAAACTCTTTAAATAAAATAATCAAAACACCCAGAATTAATATTTCATTGTCACTTGCTAAAACGTGTATCCGAATATGTAGTACATTTCACCTGAATCCAAACGTGTAGACAGCGAAGTGTCGCACTCACCTGAGACGAAACATTCCGTCCAGATTAAGGGGGGAACCAGATTCAGTGGAGAGTTCGCCGTCGATATGGTTCCAGTTCGAAACTCTTTCAAGTGGTAAAAAAATGTTATGTCCTATATGAGCTGAATTATTCGACGTACGATCAACTTGGTTTTGTTAATATTCATCTCAACGACGACTTGCATCAGAATACTTTTTTATTTGCTTCCATGTTTTTTTCATCGTCTTGTGCTTGTCTTAATCTAATAAAAGTGTCCGTTTGCAAAGACGGACTATTTCCTGAACGTCTCTATAAATGTGATGTAAAATGGCCATTCATAAAACAGCATATTATTCAAATATTTCATATCTTTATTTAGTCTATCATTATATATTAACCTATTACTTGAGTCTAGTTAGGCGAGAAGGTTAAATTAATTTAAGCAAAAAAGGTTTTCCTTTAATGTGATTGTAACCCAATTCCATTGAACATATTAAAATTATACATATACAATATTGTTCAAATTCATAATATTGCACATCTCGTATTTGGTATATCTTAAGCGAAATGCAGGTTAATTCTTGTATTTTCTTATTTTAATAGTAATAAGTAATATGCATAAAAACAGTTAAATTTAAAAACGCATACCACATTTTAAAACGCATTTCTAGCAATTATCGCTCATGGACATGGGCAATACTGTAAGAAAACGACTTAGAAGGGAAAAAAAAATAAAGGAAGGTAAGGGAGATAAGGGAAGAGTAAGGGACTCTAGATAAGGGAAGGGTAGAAAAGTTCTCGTTTATCGTTTCTCACATTCGAAACTTTCATACAAAATGTCATTTCAAATGTTACAGTGGACTGTAAAACTAGTCTCAACATTTTAGGGCGAATTCAGCTAAATTTGCCGATAACATAAACTTGTAAGCTTAATAATGCCATGACTAACTAGACAGAGGATCAACTATGTATTTCTTCGAATGGCCGTTAGTAGATATAAAACAAGAGTTCTGCGCCAGCGGTGGATGCGGTGGTGACCTCTGAAGGTGAAGTTCAAGGTCACCGGATGTAGCAGGTGTGGATAAAAAACAGGTTGTGACAGGAAGTGAACCGGAAGTGTAGATAGGAAGTTTAACCGGAAATGTGACAGGAAGTGAATGCGATAAGGGAGAGAGGGGGAGGGCTTATTTTTGTGGGGGGCTTAATTTTTTTTTTGTTGGTTTTAATCCTTCTAGTCGAGTGGAGTTGAGTTGTAGGAATCCTGCTATCAGAATGAATTTAGTTTGAAAGTAATATTAGCAAAATATTCGATTTTTTTTTCTCACCTGAAATAAAAATTTTATTTGCTAACTAACACCTAATATAAAAATGGAAATCTTTCTGACTTTGTTTTACTTTATAAAAGTTTAACGTGAAATTTATATTAGGACTGGAAACGCGACAGGAAATAAGATCGGAAACGGGATTAGACATGTTTATTTATTTATTTATTTTCCAAAAAGGGTTTTCAGGAAGCAGTAAACATGTTTTGGGAACATGTTTGGGAGCGTGTTACAACAGGACGGGTAGTTTAAAAGACCGGAAGTGATTAAGATGAGAGAGATAAAGAAGGTGCATGATTAGACATATAGATTTTGTTCTTTGTAGAGGGTGAAATTTTATTTTTTTTTTATTTAAAGTGTTTTCATTTTTTTTTAATTTAATTTATTTAAAGCGTTTCAAATTATTTATTTATTTATTTATTTATTTTTTGTAGTGGTTTACGTATTATTTTAATTTTTAGTGACATTAGAACCTGCAATTTTCTGTATCACACATGTCTTATCTTAGGTTACCAAGGACGTGTGTGTGTGTTGTTATCTCTTTAAATGCGAGAGATGGGGACTTCAGACCTGCGTTGAGATATCTTTATCATAGTTTTAATGAACTGCAGGAAATTGTCTTTAGCTATTGAGTAATTCGCGAGTTTTGGTTTAATATGAATGCTATTACATCTGTTTGTTTAATTTACAAGCACATTTCTCTTACAACATTCTGTCAACAGATCATTTCCATATTCGAAATAATAATTTAGAAGGAAAATTTTTATATGAAAATACTATGAAATGTCATTTATAGAGATTGACAAAAATAGCATGCTTGATTCTTTCTTGTATTAACCTTATAATCATTTATTTTAGAAATATAGGTTTATAGTTTTGTTACGAAAAATAACGTGTTTACATATTTTAAAAACAAAAGCAAAGTGATTTTTACAAATGTAACTATAAGCTATACACCCACGCATTTGTGTTATTGAATTAAATTACAATGCTTAATATTGTATTCACTGTACTATTTTCCTGCAAAAGCCGTTTCACAAACTTGTGTACTGAAATTAATGTGGCATTTTTAGGGAAAAAATTAATTCAAGTCTTTGTGACTAATCTTTCAAAGGAAAAAAAGATTTGTCATACTTTCTCTTACATTATATCTTCCATTTTTAAGTTTACAAATTTGTGGAGTAACTTAAATAATCGTTTTTATGCTAATTAAACAATATATTTTTTAATTATATGTTTGTTTTTTAATTAACTTGTAATAGCTTCTTTTTTTTTCTTTTTCTTTTTCTTAAAAGGGTACTGTAGAATAACTTATGTCACAAATACTACATCCTTCTTTAGTTAAATATGTTTCACTTAAGACATGACAAAGTCTCTTAGAAACATTTCATTTTGGAGTTAAGTGATTAAACAAGAAAAATATTATTTATAAAAACACAACACATAAGACTAGCGGCTGAGAGGTTCTACTCTCAAAGCTGATAGATGGAAGGTGTTAGGTTTAAACCTCTCTCACGGTCGTCGACCTAACCGTTCGAAGTTTTCTTCGAAACTTGTCAATATGGGTAAGAACACCTTAGAAAGACCTACATGGAGACACATATCCCTAACGCAGATAATCAACCCTATATTTAACCAACCAGTCACAACACGCAAGACATAATCATTACATTCAGTTAAGAAGTGATTTGACGTGCAAAATTTGATTTATAAAAACATACAATATGATATATCACATTAAACATACAATTTGAACGATTTTTTCCCTTTCATATGAAAAATTTTTAACAAGAATTTAGTGACTATTTATCTTATTAAAGAGAGCGGTTATTTTGTTTAGAGTTATACGATTAAAATAAATTTTCAATAGATTTGACTTTATACAAGCAACATTTAAAAAAAGAGAATGGAATCTAGTGTTTATAAATTAACGTATTTCAATTTTACAAATACTTCACACACCCCTCTTTTTCCCCTATTTTGGTAGACTTTATACACATAAGACATAAAAGATGTTTTAGAATACATCATTTAGAAATTAAGCAACTTGATAAGTAAAATAATTATTTATAAAAGCAATAGATACGAAAGTAATAAATATTTCAACTTACAAATGTACGAACTTCTGATAGGTAAGACCTTCTCAATCATTGTGCAAGAATTAAGTGGTGGTTGAGCTTATAACATTATAGGATGAAATAATCACGTGACGTATTTTTAAACCAATAAAATATTAGTATTTTAAACCAATAAAATGTTAGTATTTTTACACGAGCGCCCTCTATCATTATATAAATTTCAATGAAATGAGTTCATAACATTATACTGTCCCTTCTCATCGGTGTAATAGGTTGCATTTTTCGTTTAAGTTAGTTTTTTTTTTCATTTAAGCTATTATGGAATGAGTTATGAATTCTTATGTTGATGATCTAACCAACTTGAAGTGTCAACCCTCATCACCAGAATTAAATAATCAAGAGATGGATTCTACAATTTTATCCAAAGAAGGACCCGTTTCGAAGTATGGCGTGAAACCCACCTCATCAGGACTAAAGAAAGAGTTTGTGTGTTTTACTTGTAACAAAGATTTTTTCCGAAAGGATCATTTAAAACAACATTTGATGACCCATTCAGGAGAAAAACCTTTTGTGTGTGTCATCTGTCGAAAAGCTTTCTCTAGAAAAGCTCTTTTGAATCGCCATAAATTGTCTCATTTAAAAGAACCTACACAACATAAGTGTGGTGATTGCAACGAACTGTTTTCAAGAAAGTACGACTTATTGAAACATGAAAAGATTCACAAATCACCCAAACAATATAAGTGTATTAAATGCAATGAACTGTTTTCGAGAAAGTACGACTTATTGAAACATAAGAAGATCCATAAGCCCCGAAAGCAGTATAAATGCATCCAGTGTAGTGAAATATTTAATCGGAAATATGATTTATCACGTCATATAGACACCGCGCACAAAGTACTACCCAAAGTTGTCAAATCGACATCTTTAAAAGATTCGTTATATGAAAAAGTGAAGCATTTTAAAAGACAAAATGCTTTAAATGTATTTACTAAAACTGTAATAAATTCTAATGAGGAGAATGATCAAGATTTTCACACGTTTTTTAACAGTATTCGGTCGGACGTTTTGAATGAATTAAATTATCAGATAGAAGTAAAAAGGTCAATGAAATGGTATGCAACTGCAAAAGTTGTTGTAAGCCGCCAAACACCGGACGGTGATATAGATACTATCACCCCATATTTTCATTCAAGAACTGTACTGGAATTGACGAATCAAAACATACCTGTACATGTTGAGGATGCCTTTACGAAAATTATTAACTCTTTTGAGAAATTCACTCAACAAGGATCTAATTGGGCATTGCAACAAATATTAAATCTAGAACTGTCTACAGCTAAATATAGAATGGTTTAAAATGTGTGGACTAGTTTTGAAACATGTATATTCATGTTTTTGCTATTGTAGTTATTGAAAATGATAAATAAATAGTCTTTGACTAAAAAATCATAAGTTTTTTATTATTTTCATGGTAACTATTTTATATAAATTACTTATAACAGTTTGTCAATGCTACATAAACTACTGTTTAACATTTTGAATGTCTTAAACAAAATGGGAATGAATTTGTTGAAATTATGTAAAACATGATGAAATAAATGTGATGTATTTATTATATGTTACTTAAACTACAAGAGAATGATTGGAAATGTGTTATTTTAAATCTATGATACTTTTAATCACTAACAAGGTAAGACGTGACGTTATGAATCATCGATGGGTTTTCCTTTGAATATGTATTAATCTTACTTATTGATAAGAAAGTTGGAAAAATAGACTTAACACATTGTTAAAGGTTTTGGAAAAATGTATAGTTGGTTAAAAATTTTAGAAAATTTAACATAAAGTAACAAATTTTAGAAAATAAACGTTTCGATAAATAAAAAAATTACATTTTGGTAAACTTTACACTTAGACAATATTTTAAACTAAGGAAAAATTAGACTTAACGCATTGTTACAGTTTCTTTGAAAAATATCTAGTTGGTTATAAATTTTAGAAAATTCGACCTAACGAAATTAACACACTTAAAAATATCTAGGTTATACATTTTATAAAATAAGCAACAAATACACATTTCGATACATTGACAAAAGAAAATAATTAAGTTTAAGTAAACTTTACACTTAGACAATATTTCAAACTAAGAAAAATAATAAATTTACACTTATACAATATTTTAAACTAAGAAAAATAATAACTTTACACTTATACAATATTTTAAACTAAGGAAAATTAATAACTTTAAACATCAGACTTAACACATTGTTAAAGTTTTTTGAAAATAACACGACATTTTCAAAGCAGTGGAAATAGTATACCTGTAAAAAAATTCAACTTAGTGGAATTTAATATTGAAATTTTTTAACCGCACTCATTTAAAAAATAAAACTTTATAAAATATTCACTTTTTTTAAATAAGCAACTGTTAAACATTTTGAATGTCTTAGACAAAGTGTGAATAAATTTGTTGAAATTATATAAAACATGAAAAATTTCATAACTTTTAAAGGAAATTTTATTTTTGGTGAAATAAACTCGAGCTATTTATTGTATGTAACTTAAACTACTATAGAGAATCGATTGAAAATGTGTTACTTTTAAGCACTCACAAGATAAGACACGATGTTAGGAATTATAGATGTGTTTTTCCCCCACAATTGACGTCACTTGTAGCATATTTACTGATCAAGTCATAAAATCATAGTTCAGAGTATGTTTATGAGCACGGCGTTTAGTTGAGATTTAAGATATTTGAGAAATATAAACTACAACTTTGACTACTTTTTGAAATTTCCCCCTACATAAGAAAAAGGACATAGGAAAATAAAATGAAAAGTTGTCTTTGAATGGAATCGAACCATTATCTTTTCACTTAACAGCTAAATGCGTTGACAATTACATCACAAAGGCACTGATAACAACTGGTTGAATATATTGGGTTTCTTTTTTAAGGTTAAATTCATTTAATATTCAAGTTATTTCTTAATGATACACTTAAAAACAATAAATTAAATTAGCATTCAAAAAACAAACGATCACATTATTGTGTAAAAAAATCAAATGTTTTGAAAGTCACGAGTTAAAATTGTGGAGGGTGCGATAACTTGGAAGTGCATTGCAGAAGGGGAGTTAAATTTTTGAAGAAGTTTAATCTTAGAAGACTAGAGTAAAATTTGAAATGACTTAGAATTTAATTAGAATTTAGATGTGAACCTTTTAAAATGAAATAATAGTTTTTTTTTGTATCGCCCTCTATCGGTGGGTAATGGAATTAAGAGATAATTAAAAGTTTTAACTTGGATTCGAACCCACAACAAAAATTATTTTACGGTTTGATAATTTAGGGTAGGTTTAACTAAGAAAACCATGATATTATAGTATTTAGAGATGTTTTAAGATATTCGATAAAGGAAATCATCTAAATTTTCAATTTAATTGAATGGTTTACTACTTAAAATACTACAAAATGAATAGAACCCGATACATAGTTTTTTTAAATTAATTATATTTTTCGAAAGGTTAAATTGACTTATTGATAAACTTAGGATTTATGTTTAAAGTGAATAAATTTGATATGTTAGGTTTACTTAATAACAGAGGGTTGAATAAGTTATTTTTTTTTTTTAAATTAAAGTTTACTAAAAGTTTTTAATGTTAAAAAAATTGTAAGTTACGTTAAAAAAGTTAACAAAAATATAGTTTAAAAAAATTAAAAGTTTACAAAAAGTTTAAAATTCTTTAAATTAATTAAAATTAACTTTTTAATTTTAACTATTGAGAGACTATAATTTAATTGTTAATCCTTGTAACCAACTGGTGCATATCAAATATCTGCACATGTGCAGAAAAAACATACACTTTTACACTAACGTGAGTTCGATTTTAAATTATTTGCTAATTTTTATACAACTCGTTTACCTTTCAGAAACAAAATAGAATTAAATACTTACCGAAAAACACGTCCACTTCTTGTGCTTTCTTTCACTAGACTAACCTATCTCTCTTAACTTTGTTAGGGGGCGCTGCAATCAACGTAGAGGCGCTACCAGTCTTCCGGTTTGTGACGTCATTTCCGGTTTGAGATAAGAATAAACTTTAAATACAAACTACACTCGCTCGGTCATTCTTCCTCCACTCTTACTTGATAGCAGTTGTTAGTTTCTTAGATTGACGTGTTGAATGACGTCATCACGTGTTTGTCTAAACTTGTCCAGTCTTGTTTCTGTGCTGCACGTCTGTTTTGCTAACTCATCTCTTACTCGTCTAGACTTGTTTCGTCTGCTTTGATGATTCATCTTTTGCTTTAACTGTTTGGCCTTGCTGGTGTCAACCACCTCATGTGTTTTGTCATAGCTTGAATATACTTTACACCAATCACTTAAATATAAAAGTCTTGTCACAACTTACTTAAACTTTGATAAAAATATTAATTATTCATAAATTTTATCAAATTCTTATACATTTACTAAGTCACTTTCATTCAAAAATATGGTAAAGTCCGATTTTAAATCGAAGTCTAAGATAAATTCCCCAAATTTGTAACATTTTAACACTAATAATAAGTATCGTAAACACCCTGTACATACAAGTTTTGTAAACATAATATTACTTATAGCTAACTCGATCAGTCTCATGATAAATAATATAAGAAAAAGTTAGAATAGTTCACATATTTTTGTAATTAAAAAATGTATGCACAAACACACACACACAATATCTTACAAGGTTACAATACTCAACACACAGTTCACCATACTTAAAAAAACGATTCACGATAAATTTATAAATTTAAATTTAAATATTTGAAAAATACTGAAGTATTTTTATTTATAATTGTTCATTTATAAATAAAATATTTAAATTTAAATTTATAAATTTATCGTGAATCGTTTTTTTAAGTATGGTGAACTGTGTGTTGAGTATTGTAACCTTGTAAGATATTGTGTGTGTGTGTTTGTGCATACATTTTTTAATTACAAAAATATGTGAACTATTCTAACGTTTTCTTATATTATTTATCATGAGACTGATCGAGTTAGCTATAAGTAATATTATGTTTACAAAACTTGTATGTACAGGGTGTTTACGATACTTATTATTAGTGTTAAAATGTTACAAATTTGGGGAATTTATCTTAGACTTCGATTTAAAATCGGACTTTACCATATTTTTGAATGAAAGTGACTTAGTAAATGTATAAGAATTTGATAAAATTTATGAATAATTAATATTTTTATCAAAGTTTAAGTAAGTTGTGACAAGACTTTTATATTTAAGTGATTGGTGTAAAGTATATTCAAGCTATGACAAAACACATGAGGTGGTTGACACCAGCAAGGCCAAACAGTTAAAGCAAAAGATGAATCATCAAAGCAGACGAAACAAGTCTAGACGAGTAAGAGATGAGTTAGCAAAACAGACGTGCAGCACAGAAACAAGACTGGACAAGTTTAGACAAACACGTGATGACGTCATTCAACACGTCAATATAAGAAACTAACAACTGCTATCAAGTAAGAGTGGAGGAAGAATGACCGAGCGAGTGTAGTTTGTATTTAAAGTTTATTCTTATCTCAAACCGGAAATGACGTCACAAACCGGAAGACTGGTAGCGCCTCTACGTTGATTGCAGCGCCCCCTAACAAAGTTAAGAGAGATAGGTTAGTCTAGTGAAAGAAAGCACAAGAAGTGGACGTGTTTTTCGGTAAGTATTTAATTCTATTTTGTTTCTGAAAGGTAAACGAGTTGTATAAAAATTAGCAAATAATTTAAAATCGAACTCACGTTAGTGTAAAAGTGTATGTTTTTTCTGCACATGTGCAGATATTTGATATGCACCAGTTGGTTACAAGGATTAACAATTAAATTATAGTCTCTCAATAGTTAAAATTAAAAAGTTAATTTTAATTAATTTAAAGAATTTTAAACTTTTTGTAAACTTTTAATTTTTTTAAACTATATTTTTGTTAACTTTTTTAACGTAACTTACAATTTTTTTAACATTAAAAACTTTTAGTAAACTTTAATTTAAAAAAAAAAAAAATAACTTATTCAACCCTCTGTTATTAAGTAAACCTAACATATCAAATTTATTCACTTTAAACATAAATCCTAAGTTTATCAATAAGTCAATTTAACCTTTCGAAAAATATAATTAATTTAAAAAAACTATGTATCGGGTTCTATTCATTTTGTAGTATTTTAAGCAGTAAACCATTCAATTAAATTGAAAATTTAGATGATTTCCTTTATCGAATATCTTAAAACATCTCTAAATACTATAATATCATGGTTTTCTTAGTTAAACCTACCCTAAATTATCAAACCGTAAAATAATTTTTGTTGTGGGTTCGAATCCAAGTTAAAACTTTTAATTATCTCTTAATTCCATTACCCACCGATAGAGGGCGATACAAAAAAAAACTATTATTTCATTTTAAAAGGTTCACATCTAAATTCTAATTAAATTCTAAGTCATTTCAAATTTTACTCTAGTCTTCTAAGATTAAACTTCTTCAAAAATTTAACTCCCCTTCTGCAATGCACTTCCAAGTTATCGCACCCTCCACAATTTTAACTCGTGACTTTCAAAACATTTGATTTTTTTACACAATAATGTGATCGTTTGTTTTTTGAATGCTAATTTAATTTATTGTTTTTAAGTGTATCATTAAGAAATAACTTGAATATTAAATGAATTTAACCTTAAAAAAGAAACCCAATATATTCAACCAGTTGTTATCAGTGCCTTTGTGATGTAATTGTCAACGCATTCAGCTGTTAAGTGAAAAGATAATGGTTCGATTCCATTCAAATACAACTTTTCATTTTATTTTCCTATGTCCTTTTTCTTATGTAGGGGGAAATTTCAAAAAGTAGTCAAAGTTGTAGTTTATATTTCTCAAATATCTTAAATCTCAACTAAACGCCGTGCTCATAAACATACCCTGAACTATGATTTTATGACTTGATCAGTAAATATGCTACAAGTGACGTCAATTGTGGGGGAAAAACACATCTATAATTCCTAACATCGTGTCTTATCTTGTGAGTGCTTAAAAGTAACACATTTTCAATCGATTCTCTATAGTAGTTTACAATAAATAGCTCGAGTTTATTTCACCAAAAATAAAATTTCCTTTAAAAGTTATGAAATTTTTCATGTTTTATATAATTTCAACAAATTTATTCACACTTTGTCTAAGACATTCAAAATGTTTAACAGTTGCTTATTTAAAAAAAGTGAATATTTTATAAAGTTTTATTTTTTAAATGAGTGCGGTTAAAAAATTTCAATATTAAATTCCACTAAGTTGAATTTTTTTACAGGTATACTATTTCCACTGCTTTGAAAATGTCGTGTTATTTTCAAAAAACTTTAACAATGTGTTAAGTCTGATGTTTAAAGTTATTAATTTTCCTTAGTTTAAAATATTGTATAAGTGTAAAGTTATTATTTTTCTTAGTTTAAAATATTGTATAAGTGTAAATTTATTATTTTTCTTAGTTTGAAATATTGTCTAAGTGTAAAGTTTACTTAAACTTAATTATTTTCTTTTGTCAATGTATCGAAATGTGTATTTGTTGCTTATTTTATAAAATGTATAACCTAGATATTTTTAAGTGTGTTAATTTCGTTAGGTCGAATTTTCTAAAATTTATAACCAACTAGATATTTTTCAAAGAAACTGTAACAATGCGTTAAGTCTAATTTTTCCTTAGTTTAAAATATTGTCTAAGTGTAAAGTTTACCAAAATGTAATTTTTTTATTTATCGAAACGTTTATTTTCTAAAATTTGTTACTTTATGTTAAATTTTCTAAAATTTTTAACCAACTATACATTTTTCCAAAACCTTTAACAATGTGTTAAGTCTATTTTTCCAACTTTCTTATCAATAAGTAAGATTAATACATATTCAAAGGAAAACCCATCGATGATTCATAACGTCACGTCTTACCTTGTTAGTGATTAAAAGTATCATAGATTTAAAATAACACATTTCCAATCATTCTCTTGTAGTTTAAGTAACATATAATAAATACATCACATTTATTTCATCATGTTTTACATAATTTCAACAAATTCATTCCCATTTTGTTTAAGACATTCAAAATGTTAAACAGTAGTTTATGTAGCATTGACAAACTGTTATAAGTAATTTATATAAAATAGTTACCATGAAAATAATAAAAAACTTATGATTTTTTAGTCAAAGACTATTTATTTATCATTTTCAATAACTACAATAGCAAAAACATGAATATACATGTTTCAAAACTAGTCCACACATTTTAAACCATTCTATATTTAGCTGTAGACAGTTCTAGATTTAATATTTGTTGCAATGCCCAATTAGATCCTTGTTGAGTGAATTTCTCAAAAGAGTTAATAATTTTCGTAAAGGCATCCTCAACATGTACAGGTATGTTTTGATTCGTCAATTCCAGTACAGTTCTTGAATGAAAATATGGGGTGATAGTATCTATATCACCGTCCGGTGTTTGGCGGCTTACAACAACTTTTGCAGTTGCATACCATTTCATTGACCTTTTTACTTCTATCTGATAATTTAATTCATTCAAAACGTCCGACCGAATACTGTTAAAAAACGTGTGAAAATCTTGATCATTCTCCTCATTAGAATTTATTACAGTTTTAGTAAATACATTTAAAGCATTTTGTCTTTTAAAATGCTTCACTTTTTCATATAACGAATCTTTTAAAGATGTCGATTTGACAACTTTGGGTAGTACTTTGTGCGCGGTGTCTATATGACGTGATAAATCATATTTCCGATTAAATATTTCACTACACTGGATGCATTTATACTGCTTTCGGGGCTTATGGATCTTCTTATGTTTCAATAAGTCGTACTTTCTCGAAAACAGTTCATTGCATTTAATACACTTATATTGTTTGGGTGATTTGTGAATCTTTTCATGTTTCAATAAGTCGTACTTTCTTGAAAACAGTTCGTTGCAATCACCACACTTATGTTGTGTAGGTTCTTTTAAATGAGACAATTTATGGCGATTCAAAAGAGCTTTTCTAGAGAAAGCTTTTCGACAGATGACACACACAAAAGGTTTTTCTCCTGAATGGGTCATCAAATGTTGTTTTAAATGATCCTTTCGGAAAAAATCTTTGTTACAAGTAAAACACACAAACTCTTTCTTTAGTCCTGATGAGGTGGGTTTCACGCCATACTTCGAAACGGGTCCTTCTTTGGATAAAATTGTAGAATCCATCTCTTGATTATTTAATTCTGGTGATGAGGGTTGACACTTCAAGTTGGTTAGATCATCAACATAAGAATTCATAACTCATTCCATAATAGCTTAAATGAAAAAAAAAACTAACTTAAACGAAAAATGCAACCTATTACACCGATGAGAAGGGACAGTATAATGTTATGAACTCATTTCATTGAAATTTATATAATGATAGAGGGCGCTCGTGTAAAAATACTAACATTTTATTGGTTTAAAATACTAATATTTTATTGGTTTAAAAATACGTCACGTGATTATTTCATCCTATAATGTTATAAGCTCAACCACCACTTAATTCTTGCACAATGATTGAGAAGGTCTTACCTATCAGAAGTTCGTACATTTGTAAGTTGAAATATTTATTACTTTCGTATCTATTGCTTTTATAAATAATTATTTTACTTATCAAGTTGCTTAATTTCTAAATGATGTATTCTAAAACATCTTTTATGTCTTTTATGTGTATAAAGTCTACCAAAATAGGGGAAAAAGAGGGGTGTGTGAAGTATTTGTAAAATTGAAATACGTTAATTTATAAACACTAGATTCCATTCTCTTTTTTTAAATGTTGCTTGTATAAAGTCAAATCTATTGAAAATTTATTTTAATCGTATAACTCTAAACAAAATAACCGCTCTCTTTAATAAGATAAATAGTCACTAAATTCTTGTTAAAAATTTTTCATATGAAAGGGAAAAAATCGTTCAAATTGTATGTTTAATGTGATATATCATATTGTATGTTTTTATAAATCAAATTTTGCACGTCAAATCACTTCTTAACTGAATGTAATGATTATGTCTTGCGTGTTGTGACTGGTTGGTTAAATATAGGGTTGATTATCTGCGTTAGGGATATGTGTCTCCATGTAGGTCTTTCTAAGGTGTTCTTACCCATATTGACAAGTTTCGAAGAAAACTTCGAACGGTTAGGTCGACGACCGTGAGAGAGGTTTAAACCTAACACCTTCCATCTATCAGCTTTGAGAGTAGAACCTCTCAGCCGCTAGTCTTATGTGTTGTGTTTTTATAAATAATATTTTTCTTGTTTAATCACTTAACTCCAAAATGAAATGTTTCTAAGAGACTTTGTCATGTCTTAAGTGAAACATATTTAACTAAAGAAGGATGTAGTATTTGTGACATAAGTTATTCTACAGTACCCTTTTAAGAAAAAGAAAAAGAAAAAAAAAGAAGCTATTACAAGTTAATTAAAAAACAAACATATAATTAAAAAATATATTGTTTAATTAGCATAAAAACGATTATTTAAGTTACTCCACAAATTTGTAAACTTAAAAATGGAAGATATAATGTAAGAGAAAGTATGACAAATCTTTTTTTCCTTTGAAAGATTAGTCACAAAGACTTGAATTAATTTTTTCCCTAAAAATGCCACATTAATTTCAGTACACAAGTTTGTGAAACGGCTTTTGCAGGAAAATAGTACAGTGAATACAATATTAAGCATTGTAATTTAATTCAATAACACAAATGCGTGGGTGTATAGCTTATAGTTACATTTATAAAAATCACTTTGCTTTTGTTTTTAAAATATGTAAACACGTTATTTTTCGTAACAAAACTATAAACCTATATTTCTAAAATAAATGATTATAAGGTTAATACAAGAAAGAATCAAGCATGCTATTTTTGTCAATCTCTATAAATGACATTTCATAGTATTTTCATATAAAAATTTTCCTTCTAAATTATTATTTCGAATATGGAAATGATCTGTTGACAGAATGTTGTAAGAGAAATGTGCTTGTAAATTAAACAAACAGATGTAATAGCATTCATATTAAACCAAAACTCGCGAATTACTCAATAGCTAAAGACAATTTCCTGCAGTTCATTAAAACTATGATAAAGATATCTCAACGCAGGTCTGAAGTCCCCATCTCTCGCATTTAAAGAGATAACAACACACACACACGTCCTTGGTAACCTAAGATAAGACATGTGTGATACAGAAAATTGCAGGTTCTAATGTCACTAAAAATTAAAATAATACGTAAACCACTACAAAAAAAAATAAATAAATAAATAAATAAATAAATAATTTGAAACGCTTTAAATAAATTAAATTAAAAAAAATGAAAACACTTTAAATAAAAAAAAAATAAAATTTCACCCTCTACAAAGAACAAAATCTATATGTCTAATCATGCACCTTCTTTATCTCTCTCATCTTAATCACTTCCGGTCTTTTAAACTACCCGTCCTGTTGTAACACGCTCCCAAACATGTTCCCAAAACATGTTTACTGCTTCCTGAAAACCCTTTTTGGAAAATAAATAAATAAATAAACATGTCTAATCCCGTTTCCGATCTTATTTCCTGTCGCGTTTCCAGTCCTAATATAAATTTCACGTTAAACTTTTATAAAGTAAAACAAAGTCAGAAAGATTTCCATTTTTATATTAGGTGTTAGTTAGCAAATAAAATTTTTATTTCAGGTGAGAAAAAAAAATCGAATATTTTGCTAATATTACTTTCAAACTAAATTCATTCTGATAGCAGGATTCCTACAACTCAACTCCACTCGACTAGAAGGATTAAAACCAACAAAAAAAAAATTAAGCCCCCCACAAAAATAAGCCCTCCCCCTCTCTCCCTTATCGCATTCACTTCCTGTCACATTTCCGGTTAAACTTCCTATCTACACTTCCGGTTCACTTCCTGTCACAACCTGTTTTTTATCCACACCTGCTACATCCGGTGACCTTGAACTTCACCTTCAGAGGTCACCACCGCATCCACCGCTGGCGCAGAACTCTTGTTTTATATCTACTGCCGTTAACAGAACTTTTTTAATTACTTTAGGAAATGTAAAATAATAATTTATTAAAAACTTAGAATTCAGATACTTTCCATCTATTGATTACAAGTTATGTTTTGAAAATATGAAAATATTACTATCGTCATGCGGAACACGCCGCAACTGTACAGAATTTCTAGAACTCTGGCACATCAGGAAATGAGTGCAAAATGAATTACAAAATCGCATCTTTACATTACATGAACCAAGTTAAGTTAAATACAACTGTGAAAAAATACATATATATTGAAAATTCAAATAATTTATAAAATATTTCTATCTATTTATTATTTATTTATTTGAAAACATATACCTATAATGAGATTTTCTCTTGGTAAGTCAGTACTACTAATATTTACTTCTATTAGTATCTTTATACCTTAAATCCTTTTGATTTTTTTTTTCTTGTAATAATTAAGAGCAAATTTTTATTTGGAAAATGATTTTTACCTTTATCTGTCCAGATAAAAGGACATATTTTAATGAATTAGAATAAAAATATTTTATATAGAAATTTCTAAAAACACTTGAATGGAATCAATCTCTACTAATGAGATTTGAATGCCATTCTTTATACGCACATAACGTATATGCATGCATTACGAAAAAGTAATTTAAACTAACTCATTAAATTCATCTCATTAGTCAGGGTTATTTTAAAAACCATTAATATGAAAGGACACAGGGCGTAAAACCTAATCGTTTCAACCTAATGACAGGAGAGTCCAAATTAATTTTACGATCATTAAAAAGACATATATATTTGCTCGCTCTGAAAATTTGACAGACTTCAATTTATTTTTGATAGACATAATATATTGTGAGTGCATCCGTATTTCAGGCATATGAAACAAGAAGCAAAAAGTATGCATCCACATACATCATGAAACTCTTTCCAATGGTACACGCGTGTACATTGTTGTATGAATGCAATCATTCCGATTAATTAATTGGAGCAAAAATGAAATTTAAGAACAGTGTTAAAATCACTGATGTCTTGAACACGGAAACACAATCAGACTTTATCGATAATCTTGAGGACCTGAGAAAAAACGCCAAAAGACAAATTTTAAAAGTTCAAAATGAGAATTTAACTTACAATCTGAGACGAGGAAAGCCTAACAAATGACATGATTGCAATAAAACGCACACAGGGAGGTCCAGACTTGAAACTAAAATCAAAGTATTTATGCCCTCTCTTACGAAGTTATAAACGACACCTACGATGTACAAAAAATTGAATTTACAAAAAGCCCATTGGTCACCAGCACTTGAACCGAGTACCTGAAGCCGTAAACTAATGAAGCTTGAAGTCATTATAAAAAAGTAGAGAATTTCACGCTTATGACGTAATTACCGGAATGAGGAATAATAATAATAATAATAAAATCTGACACATTCTTAATTACGAAGAAATGAGTATATCTATTTCGTGAAATGTGATGGAAGAAAAAAAAAGACGAAGAACAGAAAGAGAGAAAAAAAACATGTGTGATGTTTAACGACGTTTAACATGTTGTGACGACGAATTTTATGGTTTTTTCAAAAGACGAACTCTAAACTGTTTTCTTAGATGAATCATCAAATTTAAAAGCAAAAAAAAAAAAAAAAAAAAAAAATGTATGCTTCTTGCCTCTTTTTCTAATTTGAGGTGCTTTAGTTGCTCCCACTAGCGGTCACCTGTGTATTCCGATTTTTTTTGTGGGTCACTAAGGGCTGTCTACTCTCAGGGGAGGCGAAGTTTTCGAGTCGCCGTTCAGTGTCAGGTGGCAAAACGCGGCAGAACTTGAGTGGAAAACGAGAGCGACAGACGATAGTGTAAGAATGAACTGCTTTAAAAGACGAGTTGCGTCTCAGCGTTAGAAGTTTATTTTTTATGTACGTTTAAAGAGTAAATTCATTCCTTGTAAATAGTTTTGTGTACAAAATTCTCCATTATGACTATAAGCCTTTAATAAGTCTAAAGTTGTCTTATTGTTTGTGATGAGAGCGTCAGTTATTATATATATATGTATAATCGATTTTAGAGAATATAAGATAGAAATTGTATCTTAAAAAAATCTAAAGAAAAATTCTGTACATTCTTATAACGTTAATGTAAAATTGACAGTGTATTTTGAT
The DNA here is from genome assembly GCA_963931845.1 of Maratus michaelseni. Classification (NCBI taxonomy): domain Eukaryota; kingdom Metazoa; phylum Arthropoda; class Arachnida; order Araneae; family Salticidae; genus Maratus; species Maratus michaelseni. The sequence continues at coordinate 6,707,818 of OZ007591.1, forward strand.
TTTTTTCCCCTTTAAATTGTGTTTTTATTTTCATAATTTTGAAAAGTTTTTAAACTGACTTTTTTCGGAAATAAAGTTTTCCGCTTTCATGAGCTCTGCTCTGGTGAGAAGATAAGAAAGCCGTGATTCATTGTTACTCAGTTTGCTAAAATCTAATAAAGAAAGCGTTGAAAGAAAAATTATCGTAAAAGAATGTAGGAATTAAGCTAATGGTGTACGTTCAAATACAATTTTTTTTTTTTTTAAATCTGAAAAACACTTTTCATTACAGTTATTTTTAATATCCTGTCTGACCTTCATAAAAAAGATTCCTAGTCAATATTCTTAAGTCATTTCTCACTTTAATGGTTTTAAAATCTCCTTTTACCATATTTAGAGAAATGACTTGAGGGTGAATCGAAACGTGAAAAATGTTATGCTAATGTATGAGAGAACTTAAATAAGCCGAAAACAGTAAGCGACAGCATGTAGACGGACTTTTTTACATAAAACAAAAGGAATGTCATATCTTAAGATATGATATTTCTTCAGCTCAAATTTCGGCTGAAGGTTCTACTATTTGTTAAAGAATTATAAAGACGCAGTGCTCTTTTGAAACATTTTTATTTTAAAGCATTCTAATGTCATATTCTGCACTATATTTCAGCATAGAATTATTAGTTAAGGAAGATTGACAATAAGACCTTTTCTGCGCTAAAAAGAACTGTTTTTAACACTTTTCAACATAGTTGAAAACGTTTGTTTGTTTATCTGTTTCTCAATCCCCCTTCTGACTTTCCCTGCTCTAACTTGCGTAAATATACTCTGATTGACATGAAATTTTTATACGTTATAGCGATTTCTATAAAATGTTCGGCATTGAAAATGAAGTGTGCAGCATGTATAGTTTTTTTTTCAGGGACACTCAAAAGAATTCCGTTACATTATTGTAGTCCAAGGGGAAAACCGTTTTCGATGCATTTTATTAATGTTACGATATTTCTAACATAATGAGATTGTTATGCAACACTGAGATGGACTACAACATGCTTGCTTAGGAGTATGGAATAAATAGCATTTATAGCTTGCGTACAAGGATGCTCAAAACAATTCCATTACATTATGCTCTAAGGGAAAAAATCATTTGTGGTGCATTTCGATGATTTATTTTACTATGATTTCATTTACTTACATCATAGTGAATTCAATGAATTGCATTGCAATATGCCTTCTTTAGATTATGGAGTGCATAGAATTTATCGTTCATTTACAGGGATTCACAAAAGAATTCGGTAACAGGAATGATTAAGATCGGTAATTGCTGGAAGGGCATTTTCCGCTGTGGTATGAATGCTTAAACTAATCTAATTTTGCGTGTATTAGGCGGTATAAATGCTAGTGTGCATAAATTCTATAGATCGCATACAGGGCTACACGAAAGAACCCGCATACTATAAGGTAGTTTCAAATGATGTCACAAACCGACCATTGGTCAAACAACCGTTGGAGGGCAGTTGGGATTGGTATCTGAGAGGATTGTGGTCACGATTGGAGGTAAACCGGGCAGTTGTGATTGGTGGATAAAAAGTTCATCAACTGATTGCATTATTCCTACAGAGAGCAAGTGTTGAAAATGAATTTTTACTGAGGTATGTGTTATTTTAGTTGTTTATTTAGATATCTCATTACATTCTATGAAAAAATGAAATTTCTTAATAATATTCTTCTTAATATCTGTTAGTGTTGGAAAGTGTTTAATAATCTATTCCTGTTGCAGGATTTTCTGTTCTTGTTTCTGTTTCAAAATAGAAAAATGAGATACTTTTATAATCTATAACAGGGCTGTCCAATGGTACCATGATGTCCTTTGAAGGTGCGCTTGGTATTCCTTTTAATGTTTCTTGTAACTTGTTGTCGGAGCAAAGCTCCGGCTTCCCGTGAAAAATTACACTTTTGTGTACACGATAGCGGCCAAAATATTTGCCGCATTAACATCAAAATTTGACTGGAAGTCGACAGTGCCAAAATCTCGCCGGGGATTGAAAATCAGAAATATTCGTCAATTCTAACGTCCGAAAACGTCTGCCCTAAATTTTTCGATTTTCCCATAGAGATAATATTGCGATTGTTTGAATTAAGTAAAAAGAAAATTGAAATAATTTATATTGTTGCCATTTTTTATCATGGAAAACTTATTTAAATAAAAGCTCCAGCTTCCCGTGAAAAATTACACTTTTGTGTACACGATAGCGGCCAAAATATTTGCCGCATTAACACGAAAATTGGACTGGAAGTCGATAGTGCCAAAATCTCGCGGGGAATGAAAATCAGAAATATCCGTCAATTCTAACGCCCGAAAACGTCTGCCCTAAATTTTACGATTTTCCCATAGAGATAACATTACGATTGTTTGAATTAAATAAAAAGGAAAATTAAAATAATTTATATTGTTGCCATTTTTTATCATGAAAAACTTATTTAAATAACAATATACTCGGAAACAACCTTTTAGTAAAAGCTCTTAATCTCGGTCTCATATATTTTACTTTTCTAAAATAAGGACCCCATACATTTTTATCTTAAAACACGTGCAATGAAGTTTAAATTGTATTAAGTACATGAATTTAGTTTTTTTAATCGAACTCAGCAATCTGTGTAATTAAACTTTTTGTTTCCATTTCAAAATATTTTTTTTTCTTTTCAAACTTATTGTATAAACGAAGTATCAGGGTAAATCTGTTTATTTTGATACAGTCGGGCAAATCCAGGATAAAAAAAATATATATTAAGAAACCTTTTATATATGAACGGATTATATGTTTTATTATATAGAATTTGCAAGAATGCCAGTTAAGAGAAAGCAATCAGCTGAAATGAAAAGAATTGTGCAACGTAATTCAATTCGGAGAAGTCGCACAGTAAGAAGTCAGTTACCTTCAGAATTTTTGTCGAGTACCGATATAATGACAACTCAGATGAATGAAGCAATCAGGTTTGATAGAGTAGCTACATTGAACAAATGATGATAGTTTAAATACATCCAGTGGTTAATCTTTACCGTATACGAGGCTCACAGTATGAATACAGCGGAAATGTAACCAGCTTTGAACAAAATTTCGAGAGTTTTATTTCCTGCCTGCCTGCTAATCTTTCAGATATGACTTCAACTGTGTTAGTGACAAGATATACTTTATCAGGATGTGCAGAGTTTTCTGTTCGCTCACAACGCCTTCTAGAAGTACTCAGATGGTTTAAAGCTCACAATCCTTATTATTCAAATATCATAATTGATGAAGATTTCGCTACACTACCTGAGAATGGTGATGTATCTCAAATGTTACCAAAATCAGCCGATATTACTGAGGATATTGATATTTTGAACGAGGAAATAAGACGCGAGTCATTCAGACCACTACTTAAGCCGGTAGATCAAAACAACTTAATAAATGACGTAATTCGTGTGCCTCATCCTTCATTAAATTCACAGCCTATCAACGAATTTCAAGAAGATTGTTACATAGCACATGCTTTTCCTCATCTTTTCCCACATGGTACAGCTTACTTACGACAACCTCGTCAAAAGTAGTCTCTCCTGATGAGTATTTTAAGTTCCTGATGAAATATGAAAATGGGTGATTTGCTAGAGACCCCCGATTTCGCTAATTTGCCATAAGTTCAATTCTTCGGTGGCAGTCTTTGGCTAAAGGGCGTTTTTTTGTTCAACGAAATAGGTTCAGTAATAAGACGGTAGAGCAGATGCGTGATATTCTGAATTGGCAACCAGAAATGGCAAAACACATGATTTATGCTAGCAAATTAAGATCCACAAAAGGATATTATAGTGCACGTTGTGGGGAACTCCTTTCCATGGTTCGACAAATTGGAACACCAACAATTATTTTTTACACTGTCTGCAGCTGATTATCACTGGCCTGATCTTTTCTGACTTTTAGAACCTAACAGAGATCCAAATGAGCTTACTGATGCAGAACGCAGACAATTAATGCACGAAAATCCTCTCTTGACAGGTTGGCTCTTTCAAAAACGTTGTGATATATTTTTAAGAAAAATCTTGACGTTGTTTTTAATCGACGACTACTGAGTTTGTTTCGATTGGCAGTGGCGTGGAAGTCCTCACATGCATGGATTGTTGTGGTTAAGAGGGGCCCCAAACATAGAAACACTAGACATGACTAACGAAGAAAATGTAGCAGCCGTTACAGCATATTTTGAAAAACTATGCAGCGCTGTTAATCCTGACAAGGACGTCCTCGCAAATGATATACACCGCTGTCGAGTTCGCTTTTCAGACATTTCCAGTGAAGATCGTGAAAAAGATCTCGCTCAGTTCTTAAATCAAGTCCAAAGTCACACAAGACATGGAGATTATTGCCTAAGGAAAAAAAGTGTTACAATTAGTTATAGCTGCAGATTTGGTTTTCCAAAAGCAGAGTGCAAGTCTTCAAAGCTTAAAGTAGAAAATGGCATAATTAGCTTTTTTCCAAAAGGAAACGAGTCTGAAATGAATACCTATAATTGCTTCGTGTCACAAGTTTGGATAGTTAACACGGATTTCAGGTCTATTACATCAAAAGATGCTGTTTTGCATTACATTGTCAAATATCATGGATGTACTATATAGTACATCCATGTCAAATATGCGTCAAAATCAGAATCAGCTTCTGTTCCTTACAAGGAATTGTTATATGAGATTTTAAATAAGATGAATGAAACAAATCCAGCAGTTCAAGCAGTTCAAAAACTCATTTTGTCTTCTATTTCTGAAAGGGATTATTCACCCCAAGAGGTAGTACACATATTAATGGGATGGCAATGTATTGCAGTAGTCGTGAGGTAGTTACAATACGGCTTCATGATAAGAACTCGGAAGGATAAACTTTGCAAGAGACGAAAGACTATCAAAAAGCATGGTTCAAAAAATATTGCGCGCGGCCGGAGAGACTTGCTTCTTGCACGCTTCTTAAGTTTGTAAAATCTTTGTCAGTAAGAGGAGTCGATTATCATTAAAGAAGAAAAGATGCAGTTGTCAGAGTTTTTCCTCTTATCGCTCAACCATGATCCAACTCTAGCAGAAGAAAACTATAGTCAGCAAGTATTACTCAATTATCCTTGGAGAAGTAATTCTGACTCTTTATTGCAAGAATGGCCTCCATATGTGTATCAGTCACGGGAGGAGGCATTCAATAACCTAAATATTGATGCACACCAAGAAATGAATTTTCCTGCTGTTAGCAGTATACATGAGCCAGAAATCCTGCAAGAAGAATAACGCGAGATTGATCCCTATATGGCCGCAGCTGCCATTGTTCCTATGCAGACAAACGAAGATACTTTGGGGCAAAGCGTAATTTATCATGCATGTGAGTGGAAAAGTGAGAGTTGCAATTACCGTGATCGTAATTTTACTTAATTTCTAAATTACTGCAAAGAACAAAAACTTACAGTGCATCAAAATTACGCTAATTCTGAGATCAGATTTACAGATGAGCAGCAAAAGATACTTCACTTATGCACACAACAGCTTTCGTCTTTGCAATCAAGATTTATAAATTGCATTAAATGTACTTTTATCGTTGGGAAAGCCGGAGCTGGAAAAAGTACGGTAATAAAAGAAATTCGTAAAAGAGTTACCGAGCAGTTAGGACCGGAAGCTATTATGGTTTTGGCTCCAACAGGTGCTGCTGCAATTAATGTCGAGGGCAAAAGAATTCACTCTGCACTAAAAGTACCAACATGTTTTAAATCGTTCGCTGATTTAGGAAGTGAAGCACCAAAAAATCTACAGCTCAGCATGAATCCAGTTTCATTTCTCATTATTGACGAATTTTCGTTGATCGGATGCCGTCTGATGGCGGCACTTGAGCAAAGATGTCGCGAAGGTAAACCAGACAGCACTGAACTTTTTGAAGGCTTATTTGTTTACCTGATTGGAGATATTAGGCAGCTACAGCCTGTAAAAGACACACGTCTGTATGGGAGACATTCTACAAAAGACATTTTGGATTTGCGCGGACAAACAGTGGTTAAGACGTTTGAAAAATGTTTCACCTTGACAAAGTCAATGACACAAATCGAGGATCAGAAAAGACAGTTCGGAGAGGCTCTTACTTTTCTCTCCGTAGGCGAAGTTACAGGTGATCAATTCGCATCCCTCATGCAACGACGTAAAGTTATACTGCCTCCGGCTGAACTTGAAAGATAAAGATGCCATACGCCTTTTTCACCACAAACAAGCAAGCTGAAGAACATAATCAAGAAGTACTTCGTAAATCAAAATGGTCAGTGGCAAGAATATTAGCAGACCACAATAATCAAATAGCAAGATGGAGTGAAGATGATCACGCATATGGACTTCAGGCTGAACTTTTCTTAGCAATTGGATGCAGAGTTATGTTGCGTACCAATCTGTGGACAGAGAGAGGATTGGTCAACGGGGCATTTGGTACGGTAAAAGATATTGTATACGGACCAGGACTACGGCCTCCAGGCTTGCCACAGGCAGTAATGGTTCATTTTGAAGATTATCGTGGACCATTTCTCACTGAAAGACTTTTTCCTATCACATCTATTGCAAAGTCTTGGAAAGAAAACAATGTCTCATACTCCCGTACTCAGTTACCTTTAACAGTTTCATACGCTGTCACCATACACAAATCCCAGGGTTTAATTTTGTCAAAAAATGCTGTGGACATTAGTCAAAAGGAGTTATCACTTGGAGCAAGTTATGTCGCGTTTAGTAGAGTTCGTTGTTTAGAGGATGTTCTCATTGAAGTGCCTTCCGCAAAGGATAGGCTAGACCAAATTAGAAGAATGGGGGCACTTGCTGACAGATTAGCATTTGAGCAGTATCTGAGGCAACTGTCGACCGAATAAACACTCTAAGATTCAACAGCTGTTATTGTAAATTTTCTTTCATACTATTAAACAGTAAATAAAAAAAAATAAAATATTTATATTATATATTTTTAATCTTATGTTTTATGTTTATCCCACTCAATGCTCCGACATTTCGGCCTGACGGATTCTAGTTTAATAATAATAATAATGAAACAGTTTAAAAGGTCCTTTGCTTTGAAAGCATTAATGTTTAATATTTTTTATAACATTTTTGCGTGCTTTATTATGAAGACTTTGAACTTCTTATTTTTCTAAGTTTTTTGAGTTAGTGTTTTAAAAAATATAATGTTAAATATACGATTTATGTTTTTTCTCTGCAATTTACTTGTATAGGATGCCCCTGATTCGTAGGGAGCTATCACTGTTAGTCGCATGTGTATAGCCACTGCTACTATAATGATATAACATTGTTGTATGCAAGTATCGAGGTAATATACAATAAGTTTTCAATGCAAATTAATTTCCTTTTTTACTTTCTTCTATCTATAATAGAAGAAAGTATTGTAATGGAAATTTTATTCGACTTCAGGTTTTTGACGGATTTACACGTTTTAGGGGTCAAAGATTCCGAAAAACATGCACTGCAAAAAAAAAATGTTGATTTTACAGTAATATACTGTTTTTCCCTACAGTTTAATACTGCTCCAATAACTACAGCGAAAAACTGCTTTCCATCAAGTCCCGCGCTGCGCAGTAGATTGTCTTGCTGTCGCTTTTCGTTATCCAATGATACTTGCAGGCAGGGCCGAAACTAGGGTGAGGGGTGAGGGGGGGGGGGAGTGCAGACCTTAGAAGGGCGACTGCCCGGGACGCTAAACATTAAGGGGGGGGGGGAAATTAGCAAAATAAAACACTTAATAAAAACTTGATAGGTTCTTTTTTTTTTTTTTTTTTTTTTTTTTTTTTTTTTTTTTGCAAGTCACTATACACAAAGATATTTTACGACATTTCAGTTCTTAATACATTGTGACTCATATCTTTGTGACTTTAAAAGCCTACTGAATTATACACTGTAAAAAAAATATGTAAATTAACGGGCATTTACCGTATTATTTTACAGTAGATGTCCGTTTTTGAAGCTCAACGGTAAAACTCCGTAAATTTACGTTGTGGAAGTATAAATTTGGAATACTGGTGTGTTCTTACGGGCAAAGCCTGTTTTTTTACGCAGGATGTTCAAATCTGCTACCAAGCCATTTTTTTACGTTCAAATACCTTCGAATGAAAGTCTTTCCATGACGTCATAAGAGAAAATTTTCTATGTTTAATATATGATTATTATCTAATTTTGACTGGATATATGCAATAATACACGCATAAAATTATCGTCTGGTTTTAATATGTTAGCGTTTTCGCAAATTAACAGAAAAGCTAGTCGGATGTGGCAATCCCAAAAATTTTCATTAAAAAAATTCATCATAGGTCCCTCACGAGGGCCACCCATCCCCCCCCCCCTCTCCAGCCTATATCCTGGCGCAAATAATCGGCCGTGACAAATAACGAACTAATATTAACTAAAAAACATTTAACCTAAATCAATTTTTTTTTCACTTACTTTTCCCAAAATTCTCGGAAAAAATAAATTTTAATATTTTTCTTAAAAAAAAGTTATGTAACATTTCAAACTGAGGGTGGGGGGGGGGGGGTGATCGCATTATTACAAGTTTCTATTGCATGGTCTCCGACAGAACGAAATCCAATAAATGGATTTTTTATTTATTTATTCATTTTTGAATATTTATTTTTGGGCGGGGGGGGGGGGGGATGTTGTGTTAAGTCCATGCCTTATTATTATACTAAGTAAACAAATATTTTCTCTGAATCATTTTATTTCTTAGTGTGTTTGTGTTTAATAATTTTAAGTCACAAAAGAGAAAAAATAATGTTTTTTTTTTTTTTTCTTTTCAAAATCCTGATAGAGTAACGAAATATTCTTTTACAATATTCGTGCTTGTAAAAATTAAAAAATAAATTAGTTTAAAACTGAAGGCACGCTTTTACTAACAAATATGTTTTTAAAGTTAATACGTAATTTTAATCTTAAATTTCACCAAAGTAGAAATGTAATATTTTATGTGGGGACGCTGACATCTATCCCCAGTATATCTGCCCCCATACGTCATTTTTCCGTCTAAGCAGTAGGGGATACATATCCAGCTTTTGAGCATTTCACTTTCTTCGAGAGTCGGATATCCGACCCCAGTATATCTGCCCCCATATCAGAAGGGGACATATATCCAAAACCAGACCATGTTACTTTCGTCGAGACCTGGATATCCATCCCCAGTATATCTGCCCCCATACGTCATCTTCTTGACGTCACAGCAGAAGGGGATAGATATCCAGTTTTTGAGCATTTTCACTCTCGTCGAGTGTTGGATATCCGACCCCTGTATATGCATCCCCGTACGTCATCTTGACGTCATAGCAGAAGGGGACATATATCAAGGGGTCACATATCCGATGCTTGGACCTTTTACTTTTGAGGAGAGCATTGGATAACCGACCCTTGGATATCTTCCCCCATACGTCATTTTGACGTCAGATCAAAGGGGATAAATATCAAGGGGGTACATATCCACTGCTAGGACATTCTACTTTTGAAGAGAGCATTGGATATCCGTCCCCTGTATATCTGTCCCCATACGTCATCTTGGCGTCACAGCAGAGAGGATACCAGGCTGAATCATTCCGCCATTTAATAACCCAGCGGACCAAAACCAAGCTAAAATCGGTTAGCTTACCGTACTATAAGAGTATAATAGTATAATAGTGGACGGCGAGTGACAGTAACAGGGACGGCAAACACCTGCTCAGGCGGTTTCCTAATGCTGAGCTAGGTTGCAATATGGCGGTTATTTTGGGCAACATAATGGATATGCGTCAGCTCCCATACAGGAGCCTTACACATATCCAGTGCTAGAGCATTTTCACGCTCGTCGAGAGTTGGATATCCGACCTCTGTATATATATCCCCTTTTACGTACAGTTTTTATTTTTGCCGTGAACTTAACGTACTTATATGTACTTATTTATCTAGAAATCTGTAGACGTTACGAGGATCATAATACACCAATATATACATATATATACATAATTGAAACAATATAAATACTGTTTCAATTATGTATTGTTATATTTATAACAATACATAATTGAATTTTGTTACATATATGTATTATGTTTCAATGTATTGAATACAATATATCTATTGAAATTTGTAATATTAAAAGTATTTTTTTAAATCATTTTTTCCAATT
>OZ007591.1:8193358-8292358 GCA_963931845.1 Maratus michaelseni
AGTGGATGCCACCCTCCGACCACGCTAAAAAACGGAGATGTGAAGTGGATGCCACCCTCCGACCACGCTAAAAAACGGAGATGTGAAGTGGATGCCACCCTCCGACCACGCTAAAAAACGGAGAAGTGAAGTGGATGCCACCCTCCGACCACGCTAAAAAACGGAGATGTGAAGCGGATGCCAGCCTCCGACCACGCTAAAAAACGGAGAAGTGGATGCCAACAACTATAAAAAACGGACAACCACTATATGTGGATGCCACTACAGTGGATGCTAATACAAGTGCCAACCTCCGACCACGCTAAAAAACGGAGATGTGAAGTGGATGCCACCCTCCGACCACGCTCAAAAACGGAGATGTGAAGTGGATGCCAGCCTCCGACCACGCTCAAAAACGGAGATGTGAAGTGGATGCCAGCCTCCGACCACGCTAAAAAACGGAGATGTGAAGTGGATGCCAGCCTCCGACCACGCTAAAAAACGGAGATGTGAAGTGGATGCCAGCCTCCGACCACGCTAAAAAACGGAGATGTGAAGTGTATGCCAGCCTCCGACCACGCTAAAAAACGGAGATGTGAAGCGGATGCCAGCCTCCGACCACGCTAAAAAACGGAGAAGTGGATGCCAACAACTATAAAAAACGGACAACCACTATATGTGGATGCCACTACAGTGGATGCTAATACAAGTGCCAACCTCCGACCACGCTAAAAAACGGAGATGTGAAGTGGATGCCAGCCTCCGACCACGCTAAAAAACGGAGATGTGAAGTGGATGCCAGCCTCCGACCACGCTAAAAAACGGAGATGTGAAGTGGATGCCAGCCTCCGACCACGCTAAAAAACGGAGATGTGAAGTGGATGCCAGCCTCCGACCACGCTAAAAAACGGAGATGTGAAGTGGATGCCAGCCTCCGACCACGCTAAAAAACGGAGATGTGAAGTGGATGCCAGCCTCCGACCACGCTAAAAAACGGAGATGTGAAGTGGATGCCAGCCTCCGACCACGCTAAAAAACGGAGATGTGAAGTGGATGCCAGCCTCCGACCACGCTAAAAAACGGAGATGTGAAGTGGATGCCAGCCTCCGACCACGCTAAAAAACGGAGATGTGAAGTGGATGCAAGCCTCCGACCACGCTAAAAAACGGAGAAGTGAAGTGGATGCCAGCCTCCGACCACGCTAAAAAACGGAGAAGTGAAGTGGATGCCAGCCTCCGACCACGCTAAAAAACGGAGAAGTGAAGTGGATGCCAGCCTCCGACCACGCTAAAAAACGGAGATGTGAAGTGGATGCCAGCCTCCTACCACGGTAAAAAACGGAGATGTGAAGTGGATGCCAGCCTCCGACCACGCTAAAAAACGGAGATGTGAAGTGGATGCCAGCCTCCGACCACGCTAAAAAACGTAGATGTGAAGTGGATGCCAGCCTCCGACCACGCTAAAAAACGGAGATGTGAAGTGGATGCCAGCCTCCGACCACGCTAAAAAACGGAGATGTGAAGTGGATGCCAGCCTCCGACCACGCTAAAAAACGGAGATGTGAAGTGGATGCCAGCCTCCGACCACGCTAAAAAACGGAGAAGTGAAGTGGATGCCAGCCTCCGACCACGCTAAAAAACGGAGATGTGAAGTGGATGCCAGCCTCCGACCACGCTAAAAAACGGAGATGTGAAGTGGATGCCACCCTCCGACCACGCTAAAAAACGGAGATGTGAAGTGGATGCCACCCTCCGACCACGCTAAAAAACGGAGATGTGAAGTGGATGCCAGCCTCCGACCACGCTAAAAAACGGAGAAGTGAAGTGGACGCCACCCTCCGACCACGCTAAAAAACGGAGAAGTGAAGTGGATGCCACCCTCCGACCACGCTAAAAAACGGAGATGTGAATTGGATGCCACCCTCCGACCACGCTAAAAAACGGAGAAGTGAAGTGGATGCCACCCTCCGACCACGCTGAAAAACGGAGAAGTGAAGTGGATGCCAGCCTCCGACCACGCTAAAAAACGGAGATGTGAAGTGGATGCCAGCCTCCGACCACGCTAAAAAACGGAGATGTGAAGTGGATGCCACCCTCCGACCACGCTAAAAAACGGAGATGTGAAGTGGATGCCACCCTCCGACCACGCTAAAAAACGGAGATGTGAAGTGGATGCCACCCTCCGACCACGCTAAAAAACGGAGATGTGAAGTGGATGCCACCCTCCGACCACGCTAAAAAACGGAGATGTGAAGTGGATGCCACCCTCCGACCACGCTAAAAAACGGAGATGTGAAGTGGATGCCACCCTCCGACCACGCTAAAAAACGGAGATGTGAAGTGGATGCCACCCTCCGACCACGCTAAAAAACGGAGAAGTGAAGTGGATGCCACCCTCCGACCACGCTAAAAAACGGAGATGTGAAGTGGATGCCAGCCTCCGACCACGCTAAAAAACGGAGATGTGAAGTGGATGCCAGCCTCCGACCACGCTAAAAAACGGAGATGTGAAGTGGATGCCAGCCTCCGACCACGCTAAAAAACGGAGATGTGAAGTGGATGCCACCCTCCGACCACGCTAAAAAACGGAGATGTGAAGTGGATGCCAGCCTCCGACCACGCTAAAAAACGGAGATGTGAAGTGGATGCCAGCCTCCGACCACGCTAAAAAACGGAGATGTGAAGTGGATGCCAGCCTCCGACCACGCTAAAAAACGGAGATGTGAAGTGGATGCCAGCCTCCGACCACGCTAAAAAACGGAGATGTGAAGTGGATGCCAGCCTCCGACCACGCTAAAAAACGGAGATGTGAAGTGGATGCCAGCCTCCGACCACGCTAAAAAACGGAGATGTGGATGCCAACAACTATAAAAAACGGACAACCACTATATGTGGATGCCACTACAGTGGATGCTAATACAAGTGCCAACCTCCGACCACGCTAAAATCGGAGAAGTGGATGCCAACAACTATAAAAAACGGACAGTGGATGCTAATACAATTGCCACTACTACTGCAACTATTAATGCCACTACAAGATAAATACTAAATATATAGGCATATACTAAATTATCCTTATTTCTTGACCGATCATCTGCCACGACAATTGTCAAATCAAATGTAAAACGAAGAAGGATAAGTAGAAGAAAAAGGAAACTCGGAATCAATAAACTCTCATAATATCCCATAATACTGGGAATATACTTGGACTGGACTGTGTCCTTGAGTAAGTCTGTATGCCACAGTACTGATCATATCCTTCTCAACCCTTGGTCAGCTGCAAGGATAATTGAAATTTCTTTGGAGGTTTGGTGGGTTGGAATTTCTCTTCTCTTTGAGGTAATTTTAAGATTAATTCCCGTCTAAAAATATATATACAATACTATTGAATGACGATATTTCGTCAACTTCCGTGTCAAGTCGATGGTGAAGTCCGCCGTTTGGTAAGTTGTGATGCAGCTGCCGGTTCAATTGCCGGGTGATCTCTGAGTTCCCGTGTCAAGTCGATGGTGAAGTCCGCCGTTTGGTAAGTTGTGATTCAGCTGCCGGTTCAATTGCCGGGTGATCTCTGAGTTCAGAGGACATGTATGTGGTGAAATACGCTGCTTGGCCAGTTGTGTAGTCAGCTGCCGGGAAAGTTGTCGGTAAATCCTGTCAGATCAATTCAACAAATGTGCGGAAGATCTGTTGCGAGAATAGCTGCCGGGTCAAATGTGAGATCATCTGCCATGTCAGTTGACACATACGTCCCTTAAAGAATAAGAGAAAAGTAGTAGTATGTAAAACGAAGAAGGAGAAACAGAAAAAAAAAGAAAATCGGAATCAATAAACTCTTAATACACCATAATGCTGGGAATATCCTTGGTCAGCTCTAAGGAAATATGGAAAATCAGAGAAGTGAAGTGGATGCCAGCCTCCGACCACGCTCAAAAACGGAGATGTGAAGTGGATGCCAGCCTCCGACCACGCTCAAAAACGGAGATGTGAAGTGGATGCCAGCCTCCGACCACGCTCAAAAACGGAGATGTGAAGTGGATGCCAGCCTCCGACCACGCTCAAAAACGGAGATGTGAAGTGGATGCCAGCCTCCGACCACGCTCAAAAACGGAGATGTGAAGTGGATGACAGCCTCCGACCACGCTCAAAAACGGAGATGTGAAGTGGATGCCAGCCTCCGACCACGCTCAAAAACGGAGATGTGAAGTGGATGCCAGCCTCCGACCACGCTAAAAAACGGAGATGTGAAGCGGATGCCAGCCTCCGACCACGCTAAAAAACGGAGATGTGAAGCGGATGCCAGCCTCCGACCACGCTAAAAAACGGAGATGTGAAGCGGATGCCAGCCTCCGACCACGCTAAAAAAGGGAGATGTGAAGCGGATGCCAGCCTCCGACCACGCTAAAAAACGGAGATGTGAAGCGGATGCCAGCCTCCGACCACGCTAAAAAACGGAGATGTGAAGTGGATGCCACCCTCCGACCACGCTAAAAAACGGAGATGTGAAGTGGATGCCAGCCTCCGACCACGCTAAAAAACGGAGATGTGAAGTGGATGCCAGCCTCCGACCACGCTAAAAAACGGAGATGTGAAGTGGATGCCAGCCTCCGACCACGCTAAAAAACGGAGATGTGAAGTGGATGCCAGCCTCCGACCACGCTAAAAAACGGAGATGTGAAGTGGATGCCAGCCTCCGACCACGCTAAAAAACGGAGATGTGAAGTGGATGCCAGCCTCCGACCACGCTAAAAAACGGAGATGTGGATGCCAACAACTATAAAAAACGGACAACCACTATATGTGGATGCCACTACAGTGGATGCTAATACAAGTGCCAACCTCCGACCACGCTAAAATCGGAGAAGTGGATGCCAACAACTATAAAAAACGGACAGTGGATGCTAATACAATTGCCACTACTACTGCAACTATTAATGCCACTACAAGATAAATACTAAATATATAGGCATATACTAAATTATCCTTATTTCTTGACCGATCATCTGCCACGACAATTGTCAAATCAAATGTAAAACGAAGAAGGATAAGTAGAAGAAAAAGGAAACTCGGAATCAATAAACTCTCATAATATCCCATAATACTGGGAATATACTTGGACTGGACTGTGTCCTTGAGTAAGTCTGTATGCCACAGTACTGATCATATCCTTCTCAACCCTTGGTCAGCTGCAAGGATAATTGAAATTTCTTTGGAGGTTTGGTGGGTTGGAATTTCTCTTCTCTTTGAGGTAATTTTACGATTAATTCCCGTCTAAAAATATATATACAATACTATTGAATGACGATATTTCGTCAACTTCCGTGTCAAGTCGATGGTGAAGTCCGCCGTTTGGTAAGTTGTGATGCAGCTGCCGGTTCAATTGCCGGGTGATCTCTGAGTTCCCGTGTCAAGTCGATGGTGAAGTCCGCCGTTTGGTAAGTTGTGATTCAGCTGCCGGTTCAATTGCCGGGTGATCTCTGAGTTCAGAGGACATGTATGTGGTGAAATACGCTGCTTGGCCAGTTGTGTAGTCAGCTGCCGGGAAAGTTGTCGGTAAATCCTGTCAGATCAATTCAACAAATGTGCGGAAGATCTGTTGCGAGAATAGCTGCCGGGTCAAATGTGAGATCATCTGCCATGTCAGTTGACACATACGTCCCTTAAAGAATAAGAGAAAAGTAGTAGTATGTAAAACGAAGAAGGAGAAACAGAAAAAAAAAGAAAATCGGAATCAATAAACTCTTAATACACCATAATGCTGGGAATATCCTTGGTCAGCTCTAAGGAAATATGGAAAATCAGAGAAGTGAAGTGGATGCCAGCCTCCGACCACGCTCAAAAACGGAGATGTGAAGTGGATGCCAGCCTCCGACCACGCTCAAAAACGGAGATGTGAAGTGGATGCCAGCCTCCGACCACGCTCAAAAACGGAGATGTGAAGTGGATGCCAGCCTCCGACCACGCTCAAAAACGGAGATGTGAAGTGGATGCCAGCCTCCGACCACGCTCAAAAACGGAGATGTGAAGTGGATGACAGCCTCCGACCACGCTCAAAAACGGAGATGTGAAGTGGATGCCAGCCTCCGACCACGCTCAAAAACGGAGATGTGAAGTGGATGCCAGCCTCCGACCACGCTAAAAAACGGAGATGTGAAGCGGATGCCAGCCTCCGACCACGCTAAAAAACGGAGATGTGAAGCGGATGCCAGCCTCCGACCACGCTAAAAAACGGAGATGTGAAGCGGATGCCAGCCTCCGACCACGCTAAAAAAGGGAGATGTGAAGCGGATGCCAGCCTCCGACCACGCTAAAAAACGGAGATGTGAAGCGGATGCCAGCCTCCGACCACGCTAAAAAACGGAGATGTGAAGCGGATGCCAGCCTCCGACCACGCTAAAAAACGGAGATGTGAAGCGGATGCCAGCCTCCGACCACGCTAAAAAACGGAGATGTGAAGCGGATGCCAGCCTCCGACCACGCTAAAAAACGGAGATGTGAAGCGGATGCCAGCCTCCGACCACGCTAAAAAACGGAGATGTGAAGCGGATGCCAGCCTCCGACCACGCTAAAAAACGGAGATGTGAAGCGGATGCCAGCCTCCGACCACGCTAAAAAACGGAGAAGTGAAGCGGATGCCAGCCTCCGACCACGCTAAAAAACGGAGAAGTGAAGCGGATGCCAGCCTCCGACCACGCTAAAAAACGGAGAAGTGAAGCGGATGCCAGCCTCCGACCACGCTAAAAAACGGAGATGTGAAGCGGATGCCAGCCTCCGACCACGCTAAAAAACAGAGATGTGAAGCGGATGCCAGCCTCCGACCACGCTAAAAAACGGAGAAGTGAAGCGGATGCCAGCCTCCGACCACGCTAAAAAACGGAGAAGTGAAGCGGATGCCAGCCTCCGACCACGCTCAAAAACGGAGATGTGAAGTGGATGCCAGCCTCCGACCACGCTCAAAAACGGAGATGTGAAGTGGATGCCAGCCTCCGACCACGCTCAAAAACGGAGATGTGAAGTGGATGCCAGCCTCCGACCACGCTCAAAAACGGAGATGTGAAGTGGATGCCAGCCTCCGACCACGCTCAAAAACGGAGATGTGAAGTGGATGCCAGCCTCCGACCACGCTAAAAAACGGAGATGTGAAGTGGATGCCAGCCTCGACCACGCTAAAAAACGGAGATGTGAAGTGGATGCCAGCCTCCGACCACGCTAAAAAACGGAGATGTGAAGTGTATGCCAGCCTCCGACCACGCTAAAAAACGGAGATGTGAAGCGGATGCCAGCCTCCGACCACGCTAAAAAACGGAGAAGTGGATGCCAACAACTATAAAAAACGGACAACCACTATATGTGGATGCCACTACAGTGGATGCTAATACAAGTGCCAACCTCCGACCACGCTGAAAAACGGAGATGTGAAGTGGATGCCAGCCTCCGACCACGCTAAAAAACGGAGATGTGAAGTGGATGCCAGCCTCCGACCACGCTAAAAAACGGAGATGTGAAGCGGATGCCAGCCTCCGACCACGCTAAAAAACGGAGATGTGAAGCGGATGCCAGCCTCCGACCACGCTAAAAAACGGAGATGTGAAGCGGATGCCAGCCTCCGACCACGCTAAAAAAGGGAGATGTGAAGCGGATGCCAGCCTCCGACCACGCTAAAAAACGGAGATGTGAAGCGGATGCCAGCCTCCGACCACGCTAAAAAACGGAGATGTGAAGCGGATGCCAGCCTCCGACCACGCTAAAAAACGGAGATGTGAAGCGGATGCCAGCCTCCGACCACGCTAAAAAACGGAGATGTGAAGCGGATGCCAGCCTCCGACCACGCTAAAAAACGGAGATGTGAAGCGGATGCCAGCCTCCGACCACGCTAAAAAACGGAGATGTGAAGTGGATGCCAGCCTCCGACCACGCTAAAAAACGGAGATGTGAAGCGGATGCCAGCCTCCGACCACGCTAAAAAACGGAGAAGTGAAGCGGATGCCAGCCTCCGACCACGCTAAAAAACGGAGAAGTGAAGCGGATGCCAGCCTCCGACCACGCTAAAAAACGGAGAAGTGAAGCGGATGCCAGCCTCCGACCACGCTAAAAAACGGAGATGTGAAGCGGATGCCAGCCTCCGACCACGCTAAAAAACGGAGATGTGAAGCGGATGCCAGCCTCCGACCACGTTAAAAACGGAGAAGTGAAGCGGATGCCAGCCTCCGACCACGCTAAAAAACGGAGAAGTGAAGCGGATGCCAGCCTCCGACCACGCTCAAAAACGGAGATGTGAAGGGGATGCCAGCCTCCGACCACGCTCAAAAACGGAGATGTGAAGTGGATGCCAGCCTCCGACCACGCTCAAAAACGGAGATGTGAAGTGGATGCCAGCCTCCGACCACGCTCAAAAACGGAGATGTGAAGTGGATGCCAGCCTCCGACCACGCTAAAAAACGGAGATGTGAAGTGGATGCCAGCCTCCGACCACGCTAAAAAACGGAGATGTGAAGTGTATGCCAGCCTCCGACCACGCTAAAAAACGGAGATGTGAAGCGGATGCCAGCCTCCGACCACGCTAAAAATCGGAGAAGTGGATGCCAACAACTATAAAAAACGGACAACCACTATATGTGGATGCCACTACAGTGGATGCTAATACAAGTGCCAACCTCCGACCACGCTAAAAAACGGAGATGTGAAGTGGATGCCAGCCTCCGACCACGCTAAAAAACGGAGATGTGAAGTGGATGCCAGCCTCCGACCACGCTAAAAAACGGAGATGTGAAGTGGATGCCAGCCTCCGACCACGCTAAAAAACGGAGATGTGAAGTGGATGCCAGCCTCCGACCACGCTAAAAAACGGAGATGTGGATGCCAACAACTATAAAAAACGGACAACCACTATATGTGGATGCCACTACAGTGGATGCTAATACAAGTGCCAACCTCCGACCACGCTAAAAAACGGAGAAGTGGATGCCAACAACTATAAAAAACGGACAGTGGATGCTAATACAATTGCCACTACTACTGCAACTATTAATGCCACTACAAGATAAATACTAAATATATAGGCATATACTAAATTATCCTTATTTCTTGACCGATCATCTGCCACGACAATTGTCAAATCAAATGTAAAACGAAGAAGGATAAGTAGAAGAAAAAGGAAACTCGGAATCAATAAACTCTCATAATATCCCATAATACTGGGAATATACTTGGACTGGACTGTGTCCTTGAGTAAGTCTGTATGCCACAGTACTGATCATATCCTTCTCAACCCTTGGTCAGCTGCAAGGATAATTGAAATTTCTTTGGAGGTTTGGTGGGTTGGAATTTCTCTTCTCTTTGAGGTAATTTTACGATTAATTCCCGTCTAAAAATATATATACAATACTATTGAATGACGAATAAGAAGAAAAGCAAGAAGTTGTCAAGTCTGTGGAGAAAGACATTATTTCGTCAACTTCCGTGTCAAGTCGATGGTGAAGTCCGCCGTTTGGTAAGTTGTGATGCAGCTGCCGGTTCAATTGCCGGGTGATCTCTGAGTTCCCGTGTCAAGTCGATGGTGAAGTCCGCCGTTTGGTAAGTTGTGATTCAGCTGCCGGTTCAATTGCCGGGTTATCTCTGAGTTCAGAGGACATGTATGTGGTGAAATACGCTGCTTGGCCAGTTGTGTAGTCAGCTGCCGGGAAAGTTGTCGGTAAATCCTGTCAGATCAATTCAACAAATGTGCGGAAGATCTGTTGCGAGAATAGCTGCCGGGTCAAATGTGAGATCATCTGCCATGTCAGTTGACACATACGTCCCTTAAAGAATAAGAGAAAAGTAGTAGTATGTAAAACGAAGAAGGAGAAACAGAAAAAAAAAGAAATTCGGAATCAATAAACTCTTAATACACCATAATGCTGGGAATATCCTTGGTCAGCTCTAAGGAAATATGGAAAATCAGAGAAGTGAAGTGGATGCCAGCCTCCGACCACGCTAAAAAACGGAGATGTGAAGTGGATGCCAGCTTCCGACCACGCTAAAAAACGGAGAAGTGAAGTGGATGCCAGCCTCCGACCACGCTAAAAAACGGAGATGTGAAGTGGATGCCAGCCTCCGACCACGCTAAAAAACGGAGAAGTGAAGTGGATGCCAGCCTCCGACCACGCTAAAAAACGGAGATGTGAAGTGGATGCCAGCCTCCGACCACGCTAAAAAACGGAGATGTGAAGTGGATGCCAGCCTCCGACCACGCTAAAAAACGGAGATGTGAAGTGGATGCCAGCCTCCGACCACGCTAAAAAACGGAGATGTGAAGTGGATGCCAGCCTCCGACCACGCTAAAAAACGGAGATGTGAAGTGGATGCCAGCCTCCGACCACGCTAAAAAACGGAGATGTGAAGTGGATGCCAGCCTCCGACCACGCTAAAAAACGGAGATGTGAAGTGGATGCCAGCCTCCGACCACGCTAAAAAACGGAGAAGTGAATTGGATGCCACCCTCCGACCACGCTAAAAAACGGAGAAGTGAAGTGGATGCCACCCTCCGACCACGCTAAAAAACGGAGATGTGAAGTGGATGCCACCCTCCGACCACGCTAAAAAACGGAGATGTGAAGTGGATGCCACCCTCCGACCACGCTAAAAAACGGAGAAGTGAAGCGGATGCCACCCTCCGACCACGCTAAAAAACGGAGAAGTGAATTGGATGCCACCCTCCGACCACGCTAAAAAACGGAGAAGTGAATTGGATGCCACCCTCCGACCACGCTAAAAAACGGAGAAGTGAAGTGGATGCCACCCTCCGACCACGCTAAAAAACGGAGATGTGAAGTGGATGCCACCCTCCGACCACGCTAAAAAACGGAGATGTGAAGTGGATGCCACCCTCCGACCACGCTAAAAAACGGAGATGTGAAGTGGATGCCACCCTCCGACCACGCTAAAAAACGGAGATGTGAAGTGGATGCCACCCTCCGACCACGCTAAAAAACGGAGATGTGAAGTGGATGCCACCCTCCGACCACGCTAAAAAACGGAGAAGTGAAGTGGATGCCACCCTCCGACCACGCTAAAAAACGGAGAAGTGAAGTGGATGCCACCCTCCGACCACGCTAAAAAACGGAGATGTGAAGTGGATGCCACCCTCCGACCACGCTAAAAAACGGAGATGTGAAGTGGATGCCACCCTCCGACCACGCTAAAAAACGGAGATGTGAAGTGGATGCCAGCCTCCGACCACGCTAAAAAACGGAGATGTGAAGTGGATGCCAGCCTCCGACCACGCTAAAAAACGGAGATGTGAAGTGGATGCCAGCCTCCGACCACGCTAAAAAACGGAGATGTGAAGTGGATGCCAGCCTCCGACCACGCTAAAAAACGGAGATGTGAAGTGGATGCCAGCCTCCGACCACGCTAAAAAACGGAGATGTGAAGTGGATGCCAGCCTCCGACCACGCTAAAAAACGGAGATGTGGATGCCAACAACTATAAAAAACGGACAACCACTATATGTGGATGCCACTACAGTGGATACTAATACAAGTGCCAACCTCCGACCACGCTAAAAAACGGAGAAGTGGATGCCAACAACTATAAAAAACGGACAGTGGATGCTAATACAATTGCCACTACTACTGCAACTATTAATGCCACTACAAGATAAATACTAAATATATAGGCATATACTAAATTATCCTTATTTCTTGACCGATCATCTGCCACGACAATTGTCAAATCAAATGTAAAACGAAGAAGGATAAGTAGAAGAAAAAGGAAACTCGGAATCAATAAACTCTCATAATATCCCATAATACTGGGAATATACTTGGACTGGACTGTGTCCTTGAGTAAGTCTCTATGCCACAGTACTGATCATATCCTTCTCAACCCTTGGTCAGCTGCAAGGATAATTGAAATTTCTTTGGAGGTTTGGTGGGTTGGAATTTCTCTTCTCTTTGAGGTAATTTTACGATTAATTCCCGTCTAAAAATATATATACAATACTATTGAATGACGAATAAGAAGAAAAGCAAGAAGTTGTGAAGTCTGTGGAGAAAGACATTATTTCGTCAACTTCCGTGTCAAGTCGATGGTGAAGTCCGCCGTTTGGTAAGTTGTGATGCAGCTGCCGGTTCAATTGCCGGGTGATCTCTGAGTTCCCGTGTCAAGTCGATGGTGAAGTCCGCCGTTTGGTAAGTTGTGATTCAGCTGCCGGTTCAATTGCCGGGTGATCTCTGAGTTCAGAGGACATGTATGTGGTGAAATACGCTGCTTGGCCAGTTGTGTAGTCAGCTGCCGGGAAAGTTGTCGGTAAATCCTGTCAGATCAATTCAACAAATGTGCGGAAGATCTGTTGCGAGAATAGCTG
This sequence comes from Maratus michaelseni, assembly GCA_963931845.1. Classification (NCBI taxonomy): domain Eukaryota; kingdom Metazoa; phylum Arthropoda; class Arachnida; order Araneae; family Salticidae; genus Maratus; species Maratus michaelseni. The sequence continues at coordinate 8,205,680 of OZ007591.1, forward strand.
CCGGGTCAAATGTGAGATCATCTGCCATGTCAGTTGACACATACGTCCCTTAAAGAATAAGAGAAAAGTAGTAGTATGTAAAACGAAGAAGGAGAAACAGAAAAAAAAAGAAATTCGGAATCAATAAACTCTTAATACACCATAATGCTGGGAATATCCTTGGTCAGCTCTAAGGAAATATGGAAAATCAGAGAAGTGAAGTGGATGCCAGCCTCCGCCCACGCTCAAAAACGGAGATGTGAAGTGGATGCCAGCCTCCGACCACGCTCAAAAACGGAGATGTGAAGTGGATGCCAGCCTCCGACCACGCTCAAAAACGGAGATGTGAAGTGGATGCCAGCCTCCGACCACGCTCAAAAACGGAGATGTGAAGTGGATGCCAGCCTCCGACCACGCTCAAAAACGGAGATGTGAAGTGGATGCCAGCCTCCGACCACGCTCAAAAACGGAGATGTGAAGTGGATGCCAGCCTCCGACCACGCTAAAAAACGGAGATGTGAAGTGGATGCCAGCCTCCGACCACGCTAAAAAACGGAGATGTGAAGCGGATGCCAGCCTCCGACCACGCTAAAAAACGGAGATGTGAAGCGGATGCCAGCCTCCGACCACGCTAAAAAACGGAGATGTGAAGCGGATGCCAGCCTCCGACCACGCTAAAAAACGGAGATGTGAAGCGGATGCCAGCCTCCGACCACGCTAAAAAACGGAGATGTGAAGCGGATGCCAGCCTCCGACCACGCTAAAAAACGGAGATGTGAAGCGGATGCCAGCCTCCGACCACGCTAAAAAACGGAGATGTGAAGCGGATGCCAGCCTCCGACCACGCTAAAAAACGGGGATGTGAAGCGGATGCCAGCCTCCGACCACGCTAAAAAACGGAGATGTGAAGCGGATGCCAGCCTCCGACCACGCTAAAAAACGGAGATGTGAAGCGGATGCCAGCCTCCGACCACGCTAAAAAACGGAGATGTGAAGCGGATGCCAGCCTCCGACCACGCTAAAAAACGGAGATGTGAAGCGGATGCCAGCCTCCGACCACGCTAAAAAACGGAGATGTGAAGCGGATGCCAGCCTCCGACCACGCTAAAAAACGGAGATGTGAAGCGGATGCCAGCCTCCGACCACGCTAAAAAACGGAGAAGTGAAGCGGATGCCAGCCTCCGACCACGCTAAAAAACGGAGAAGTGAAGCGGATGCCAGCCTCCGACCACGCTAAAAAACGGAGATGTGAAGCGGATGCCAGCCTCCGACCACGCTAAAAAACGGAGATGTGAAGCGGATGCCAGCCTCCGACCACGCTAAAAAACGGAGAAGTGAAGCGGATGCCAGCCTCCGACCACGCTAAAAAACGGAGAAGTGAAGCGGATGCCAGCCTCCGACCACGCTAAAAAACGGAGGAGTGAAGCGGATGCCAGCCTCCGACCACGCTCAAAAACGGAGATGTGAAGTGGATGCCAGCCTCCGACCACGCTCAAAAACGGAGATGTGAAGTGGATGCCAGCCTCCGACCACGCTCAAAAACGGAGATGTGAAGTGGATGCCAGCCTCCGACCACGCTCAAAAACGGAGATGTGAAGTGGATGCCAGCCTCCGACCACGCTCAAAAACGGAGATGTGAAGTGGATGCCAGCCTCCGACCACGCTAAAAAACGGAGATGTGAAGTGGATGCCAGCCTCCGACCACGCTAAAAAACGGAGATGTGAAGTGGATGCCAGCCTCCGACCACGCTAAAAAACGGAGATGTGAAGTGGATGCCAGCCTCCGACCACGCTAAAAAACGGAGATGTGAAGTGGATGCCAGCCTCCGACCACGCTAAAAAACGGAGATGTGAAGTGGATGCCAGCCTCCGACCACGCTAAAAAACGGAGAAGTGAAGTGGATGCCAGCCTCCGACCACGCTAAAAAACGGAGATGTGAAGTGGATGCCAGCCTCCGACCACGCTAAAAAACGGAGATGTGAAGTGGATGCCACCCTCCGACCACGCTAAAAAACGGAGATGTGAAGTGGATGCCACCCTCCGACCACGCTAAAAAACGGAGATGTGAAGTGGATGCCAGCCTCCGACCACGCTAAAAAACGGAGAAGTGAAGTGGATGCCACCCTCCGACCACGCTAAAAAACGGAGAAGTGAAGTGGATGCCACCCTCCGACCACGCTAAAAAACGGAGATGTGAATTGGATGCCACCCTCCGACCACGCTAAAAAACGGAGAAGTGAATTGGATGCCACCCTCCGACCACGCTAAAAAACGGAGAAGTGAAGTGGATGCCACCCTCCGACCACGCTAAAAAACGGAGAAGTGAAGTGGATGCCAGCCTCCGACCACGCTAAAAAACGGAGATGTGAAGTGGATGCCAGCCTCCGACCACGCTAAAAAACGGAGATGTGAAGTGGATGCCACCCTCAGACCACGCTAAAAAACGGAGATGTGAAGTGGATGCCACCCTCCGACCACGCTAAAAAACGGAGATGTGAAGTGGATGCCACCCTCCGACCACGCTAAAAAACGGAGATGTGAAGTGGATGCCACCCTCCGACCACGCTAAAAAACGGAGATGTGAAGTGGATGCCACCCTCCGACCACGCTAAAAAACGGAGATGTGAAGTGGATGCCACCCTCCGACCACGCTAAAAAACGGAGATGTGAAGTGGATACCACCCTCCGACCACGCTAAAAAACGGAGAAGTGAAGTGGATGCCACCCTCCGACCACGCTAAAAAACGGAGATGTGAAGTGGATGCCAGCCTCCGACCACGCTAAAAAACGGAGATGTGAAGTGGATGCCAGCCTCCGACCACGCTAAAAAACGGAGATGTGAAGTGGATGCCAGCCTCCGACCACGCTAAAAAACGGAGATGTGAAGTGGATGCCACCCTCCGACCACGCTAAAAAACGGAGATGTGAAGTGGATGCCAGCCTCCGACCACGCTAAAAAACGGAGATGTGAAGTGGATGCCAGCCTCCGACCACGCTAAAAAACGGAGATGTGAAGTGGATGCCAGTCTCCGACCACGCTAAAAAACGGAGATGTGGATGCCAACAACTATAAAAAACGGACAACCACTATATGTGGATGCCACTACAGTGGATGCTAATACAAGTGCCAACCTCCGACCACGCTAAAAAACGGAGAAGTGGATGCCAACAACTATAAAAAACGTACAGTGGATGCTAATACAATTGCCACTACTACTGCAACTATTAATGCCACTACAAGATAAATACTAAATATATAGGCATATACTAAATTATCCTTATTTCTTGACCGATCATCTGCCACGACAATTGTCAAATCAAATGTAAAACGAAGAAGGATAAGTAGAAGAAAAAGGAAACTCGGAATCAATAAACTCTCATAATATCCCATAATACTGGGAATATACTTGGACTGGACTGTGTCCTTGAGTAAGTCTGTATGCCACAGTACTGATCATATCCTTCTCAACCCTTGGTCAGCTGCAAGGATAATTGAAATTTCTTTGGAGGTTTGGTGGGTTGGAATTTCTCTTCTCTTTGAGGTAATTTTACGATTAATTCCCGTCTAAAAATATATATACAATACTATTGAATGACGAATAAGAAGAAAAGCAAGAAGTTGTCAAGTCTGTGGAGAAAGACATTATTTCGTCAACTTCCGTGTCAAGTCGATGGTGAAGTCCGCCGTTTGGTAAGTTGTGATGCAGCTGCCGGTTCAATTGCCGGGTGATCTCTGAGTTCCCGTGTCAAGTCGATGGTGAAGTCCGCCGTTTGGTAAGTTGTGATTCAGCTGCCGGTTCAATTGCCGGGTGATCTCTGAGTTCAGAGGACATGTATGTGGTGAAATACGCTGCTTGGCCAGTTGTGTAGTCAGCTGCCGGGAAAGTTGTCGGTAAATCCTGTCAGATCAATTCAACAAATGTGCGGAAGATCTGTTGCGAGAATAGCTGCCGGGTCAAATGTGAGATCATCTGCCATGTCAGTTGACACATACGTCCCTTAAAGAATAAGAGAAAAGTAGTAGTATGTAAAACGAAGAAGGAGAAACAGAAAAAAAAAGAAATTCGGAATCAATAAACTCTTAATACACCATAATGCTGGGAATATCCTTGGTCAGCTCTAAGGAAATATGGAAAATCAGAGAAGTGAAGTGGATGCCAGCCTCCGACCACGCTCAAAAACGGAGATGTGAAGTGGATGCCAGCCTCCGACCACGCTCAAAAACGGAGATGTGAAGTGGATGCCAGCCTCCGACCACGCTCAAAAACGGAGATGTGAAGTGGATGCCAGCCTCCGACCACGCTCAAAAACGGAGATGTGAAGTGGATGCCAGCCTCCGACCACGCTCAAAAACGGAGATGTGAAGTGGATGCCAGCCTCCGACCACGCTCAAAAACGGAGATGTGAAGTGGATGCCAGCCTCCGACCACGCTCAAAAACGGAGATGTGAAGTGGATGCCAGCCTCCGACCACGCTAAAAAACGGAGATGTGAAGTGGATGCCAGCCTCCGACCACGCTAAAAAACGGAGAAGTGAAGCGGATGCCAGCCTCCGACCACGCTAAAAAACGGAGATGTGAAGCGGATGCCAGCCTCCGACCACGCTAAAAAACGGAGATGTGAAGCGGATGCCAGCCTCCGACCACGCTAAAAAACGGAGATGTGAAGCGGATGCCAGCCTCCGACCACGCTAAAAAACGGAGATGTGAAGCGGATGCCAGCCTCCGACCACGCTAAAAAACGGAGATGTGAAGCGGATGCCAGCCTCCGACCACGCTAAAAAACGGAGATGTGAAGCGGATGCCAGCCTCCGACCACGCTAAAAAACGGAGATGTGAAGCGGATGCCAGCCTCCGACCACGCTAAAAAACGGAGATGTGAAGTGGATGCCAGCCTCCGACCACGCTAAAAAACGGAGATGTGAAGCGGATGCCAGCCTCCGACCACGCTAAAAAACGGAGAAGTGAAGCGGATGCCAGCCTCCGACCACGCTAAAAAACGGAGAAGTGAAGCGGATGCCAGCCTCCGACCACGCTAAAAAACGGAGAAGTGAAGCGGATGCCAGCCTCCGACCACGCTAAAAAACGGAGATGTGAAGCGGATGCCAGCCTCCGACCACGCTAAAAAACAGAGATGTGAAGCGGATGCCAGCCTCCGACCACGCTAAAAAACGGAGAAGTGAAGCGGATGCCAGCCTCCGACCACGCTCAAAAACGGAGAAGTGAAGCGGATGCCAGCCTCCGACCACGCTCAAAAACGGAGATGTGAAGTGGATGCCAGCCTCCGACCACGCTCAAAAACGGAGATGTGAAGTGGATGCCAGCCTCCGACCACGCTCAAAAACGGAGATGTGAAGTGGATGCCAGCCTCCGACCACGCTCAAAAACGGAGATGTGAAGTGGATGCCAGCCTCCGACCACGCTCAAAAACGGAGATGTGAAGTGGATGCCAGCCTCCGACCACGCTAAAAAACGGAGATGTGAAGTGGATGCCAGCCTCCGACCACGCTAAAAAACGGAGATGTGAAGTGGATGCCAGCCTCCGACCACGCTAAAAAACGGAGATGTGAAGTGTATGCCAGCCTCCGACCACGCTAAAAAACGGAGATGTGAAGCGGATGCCAGCCTCCGACCACGCTAAAAAACGGAGAAGTGGGTGCCAACAACTATAAAAAACGGACAACCACTATATGTGGATGCCACTACAGTGGATGCTAATACAAGTGCCAACCTCCGACCACGCTAAAAAACGGAGATGTGAAGTGGATGCCAGCCTCCGACCACGCTAAAAAACGGAGATGTGAAGTGGATGCCAGCCTCCGACCACGCTAAAAAACGGAGATGTGAAGTGGATGCCAGCCTCCGACCACGCTAAAAAACGGAGATGTGGATGCCAACAACTATAAAAAACGGACAACCACTATATGTGGATGCCACTACAGTGGATGCTAATACAAGTGCCAACCTCCGACCACGCTAAAAAACGGAGAAGTGGATGCCAACAACTATAAAAAACGGACAGTGGATGCTAATACAATTGCCACTACTACTGCAACTATTAATGCCACTACAAGATAAATACTAAATATATAGGCATATACTAAATTATCCTTATTTCTTGACCGATCATCTGCCAGGACAATTGTCAAATCAAATGTAAAACGAAGAAGGATAAGTAGAAGAAAAAGGAAACTCGGAATCAATAAACTCTCATAATATCCCATAATACTGGGAATATACTTGGACTGGACTGTGTCCTTGAGTAAGTCTGTATGCCACAGTACTGATCATATCCTTCTCAACCCTTGGTCAGCTGCAAGGATAATTGAAATTTCTTTGGAGGTTTGGTGGGTTGGAATTTCTCTTCTCTTTGAGGTAATTTTACGATTAATTCCCGTCTAAAAATATATATACAATACTATTGAATGACGAATAAGAAGAAAAGCAAGAAGTTGTCAAGTCTGTGGAGAAAGACATTATTTCGTCAACTTCCGTGTCAAGTCGATGGTGAAGTCCGCCGTTTGGTAAGTTGTGATGCAGCTGCCGGTTCAATTGCCGGGTGATCTCTGAGTTCCCGTGTCAAGTCGATGGTGAAGTCCGCCGTTTGGTAAGTTGTGATTCAGCTGCCGGTTCAATTGCCGGGTGATCTCTGAGTTCAGAGGACATGTATGTGGTGAAATACGCTGCTTGGCCAGTTGTGTAGTCAGCTGCCGGGAAAGTTGTCGGTAAATCCTGTCAGATCAATTCAACAAATGTGCGGAAGATCTGTTGCGAGAATAGCTGCCGGGTCAAATGTGAGATCATCTGCCATGTCAGTTGACACATACGTCCCTTAAAGAATAAGAGAAAAGTAGTAGTATGTAAAACGAAGAAGGAGAAACAGAAAAAAAAAGAAATTCGGAATCAATAAACTCTTAATACACCATAATGCTGGGAATATCCTTGGTCAGCTCTAAGGAAATATGGAAAATCAGGTTATAATTGAATTTTGTTTGGTTGTTTGTTGTGTAGAAATTACTCTTCTGTTTGAGTTAATTTTACGATTTTTGTGGCCTGCGGTTGTATTAATGGAAATAATTTCTGGATTAAGGAGAAGGAAGTATGGAATAATCAGAAACAGAATAGAAAGGAATTAAATTTTAACATCCGATAATACTTGGAATAGCCTTGGTTAGCTGAAAGGAAATCTAGCTGCAAGGAAATCTGCAATGTCAGGTTATAATTGAAATTTCTTTGGTGGATAGTTGTGTATGAATTTATCTTCCCTTTGAGGTAATTTTCCAATTATTTCCGATTAGTTCTGTCCATTTCTGTTTCCGAAAACGTGAAGATATTCCATTGAGAAAAATTAGAAAATTAAAGTAAACAAAAGAAAAAGGGAAAGAAAAGGAAAAGAAGAAATTGTGGTAGAAACTGGGTAGAAATTTCCCTTCGGGACTTTGGGGTTCCTTTCCTATTATTTACGATTTTGTTAATTAATCTTTAATCAAGACACTGTCAAACCGCTGGTGAAATACGTCACTTGGTCAGCTGCCGTGTCAAAAATTCGCTCATTTGCGAAGTCAGCAGTCAAGTCGGTGGTGAATTCCGCCGTTTGGTCAGTTGTGATGTCAGATGACGGTTCAATTGCCGGGTCATCTGCCAGTTCAGATGATATGTATGTGGTGAAATACGCCGCTTGGTCAGTTGTGAAGTCAGCTCCCGGGAACGTTGTCGGTTCATCTGCCAGATCAACTGTCAAATGTGTGGCAGATCTATTGCGAGGTTAGCTGCCGGGTCAAATGACCGATCATCTGCCACGACAGTTGTCAAATCCTTCTTTCAAGAAATAAGGATAATTTAGTATGTAAAACGAAGAAGGAGAAGCAGAATAAAAAGGAAACTTGGAATCAATAAACTCGCAATATCCCATAATACTGGGAATATACATGGACTGGACTGTATCCTTGAGTAAATGCGTATTGCTGGAATCGACCCACTACCTGAGAAAATACTGGCTACTCTTAACAAGAAAATCAAGACACTTTCAAATCGCCGGTGAAATACATCACTTGGTCAGCTGCCGTGTCGAAAATTCGTTCATTTGCGAAGTCAGCAATCAAATTGGTGGTGAAATCCGCCGTTTGGTCAGTTGTGATGTCAGATGCCGATTCAATTGCCGGTCATCTGCCAGTTCATGTGATGGCTGGCGAATATCACAAGCTAGCGATGGGAATATCACAAGCTAGCGTTAGTTTATATGAAAAAAAGTCATTCTCGTTTAATAATCTTTTTAAATAAAATCTTTCATTATCTTTTTCTGAGAAAAACTAATTATTTATTCTATTTTAATTAAAACACTCTTTGCATAGCAATGTTCGTAAGATAATATAAATGAGACTTGTATTTTTATCAACAAAAAAAATGTTTTTAATTGAAAACGATAATAAATTGTGATTTCTTTTATGTAAAGTTACAAAATATGCACTTATGTTACAATTTTTATTTTTGTTTCTTTCAAATTTATTTAGAAAAATAATAAATTAGCTAAGCTTTATAATTAATCATATTTATAACAGCGATTTCTAAATAGCGACAGGAAAAAGAAGTTTCGTCATCTTTGTTTTATATTTGGAAGCTTTTCAATTTGAGCGACCGAGGATTTAATGAATGCCTGAATTTTTTGCGGACATCTTCATCTAATTTGAAATATCTGATTCAACCATGAGAAGTGGCAGAATTTTTAGCAAAGTTTGTTTCGTGTTTAAGTAGGGAATAAAAAGAAAAATCTGATATTTTTTCAGAAGACTGAAGGAAAAATGAAATACACAAATAAAAATAAAAATAAGATAGTTTAAAAAAAAAATGATGGAAAGAGGTAACGCAGAGGTAAAACTTAAGAGATCAAACTGCAAGCTGAAAAGCGCGGGCGAATATTCTAGAATGTTTCGGAAATATCTGATTACTTCGAACAAATAAGAAAGGAAAAAAAATACGTAGGTTTTACCGAGTGTGGGCAGGATGCCAAGATAAAAATTTTACATTGTAACTGAGATTAGCTTTTATATTTTGAGAGAGAATAAAAGAAAGATTATTTTGCCAGAAAACATAGGGAAATAAAAATAAAAAGATATAGGTTGTTATTTCAAGAGAAATAAATTATGTATTTAGCTGGGAGAGTGATATTTAAAAGAATTAAATATTATGATGCGTTAATTTAATGAAATAAAAAGAGTGTAATTTTAACAGAACAGCACTTAGAGCCATTTTTTAAGAGAATTAATTTAGAATAAAGCCTTTTTAGCTAGGCGGAATTTTGACAATCTAAATGCTAGAACGAGAGAATAATTTAGAATAATGAGATTTAAACAGAATTATAGCTTTGATGAGGCCAACGGCGAAAAAAATTAAAATTTGTTTCATTATATATATATATATATATATATATGTAATAATAATTTTTTTCCTTCTTTTCGCCATTTTCATAGTCCTTAGTCCAAATTATCACCATTCTATTAAATTACTAAATATTATTTATTTTAGTATTTTAGCATTTCTCTGTCTTTTATTATATCTCAAATCCCCTGTTTTGTTTAGCATTTGATTAAATTCCTTTTATTGATACATTGAAATTTATTCTTTCAGAATATTTTTTCTTTACATTCTTTTTATTTTATTATTTTCAGATATCGTTCGATTGTCCCATCAACCCCTGCTTTCGCGCGCACTATTGGATAGTCATATTTGCGCGTTCGTATTCCTACACCAATTTTTTGAATATAAAACTTACTGCACGGGAGCGGACCGTCAGAATTTTGCTCTAAATTGGTTGTTAAAATAATATGCGGCCCCAGTGACCCCCATTCTCAACTCAACATTGCATTTCAGTTTGTGCATAGTGTGTCTATCTAAGTGTATGGTATTCTCTTCAATATCTGTCATCTCTTCGAATGTTAGCATCGTACTTCTGTGATGACAATTAGTTACTCATGTAACTGTGATGACAATTAGTTACTCATGTAACAGAGTAACAAAGTACTCATGTAACAGTACGTCATGTAACAGATGACGTCTCTCCTAATAAACACATTGATTTTTCTACATTGATTTTTCTTCTGTCTACCCCATAATAAAGAAACACAACTTTAGGACTGTTTGGTATAATTTTATTTATTACTTCTTTTTTACAAAAGTAATTTAATTTTTAATTGGGAAAAATAATTCTATTATTTGTGTGTGCTCTTATTTTGTGCAGCCCGATTATGGAAGTATCATGACTCCCCAATCCTTTGCTAAAATTAATGTTAATGATTATGATTTAATAGGAGAAATAAATACAGTAAAAAACAAAACTTTAAGGGATATAATGGGGAATTATTTTGATATTTTTTTCAAAAAAAAAAATATGTTGTGGGGAAGATTAATATTGAGCCACAGCGTATCTTTCTCAAATCTGACCTACCTATATCTATATAAAACTGGAGTAAATGATATTGGAATAATCCATAGGATATCTTAATAATGACATATTCCCCAACCTTTCTTAAGATGCTACAGAGTTTTATTTCCTGCTATCACCACTTGAAAAATGAATAATAATAAGAGTGATATGACATACCAACCCAAATTGAATAAGAGTTATAAAAATTACTTCATCATATTACCACTTATGTTCTCTTGTTTGATTATAAACAAGATATTACATAAACATCTTCAAGTTGGATGATTGACTACCTCAATAAGGGTTCTTTTTCATGAATATTTTATTGTTTTTCTGTGTAAATTATGTATTTTTATGTGAGAATATTTTTTATACTCTATAGTGATCATCGACATTATAGTATAGATAAATAATTGATGTTGAAAGAGAGAAATTATACTAGTAATTACTATAAGATGAATTAAGTTACTATAAGATTATTACTATAAGATTATTACTATAAGATTATTACTATAAGATGAATTAATTCCATATCTTAGTCAAAATATTCCGAATTCCCTATTCTAAAAATTATTCTAAATTGCAAAAACTTCCTAAAAAGCATTTGATTAAATTCCTTTTATTGAGACATTGAAATTTATTCTTTCAGAATATTTTTTCTTTACATTCTTTTTATTTTATTATTTTCAGATATCGTTCGATTGTCCCATCATCCCCTGCTTTTGTGCGCTTAATTTTCCCTTCCAAATTCATCCGAATAGTGCAATGAGTTCTTACATTTACGTCAGGTTAACACTCTCTTAACCTAATTTCCTAGCCATTGACATTTAAGTTTTTCCAGTGCTCTCTTCATGGCCACAACCCTTTTTACAAACTATTGGATAGTCATATTTGCGCGTTCGTATTCCAGTGGATGCCAGCCTCCGACCACGCTAAAAAACGGAGATGTGAAGTGGATGCCAGCCTCCGACCACGCTAAAAAACGGAGAAGTGAAGTGGATGCCAGCCTCCGACCACGCTAAAAAACGGAGAAGTGAAGTGGATGCCAGCCTCCGACCACGCTAAAAAACGGAGATGTGAAGTGGATGCCAGCCTCCGACCACGCTAAAAAACGGAGATGTGAAGTGGATGCCAGCCTCCGACCACGCTAAAAAACGGAGATGTGAAGTGGATGCCAGCCTCCGACCACGCTAAAAAACGGAGATGTGAAGTGGATGCCAGCCTCCGACCACGCTAAAAAACGGAGAAGTGAAGTGGATGCCAGCCTCCGACCACGCTAAAAAACGGAGAAGTGAAGTGGATGCCAGCCTCCGACCACGCTAAAAAACGGAGAAGTGAAGTGGATGCCAGCCTCCGACCACGCTAAAAAACGGAGAAGTGAAGTGGATGCCAGCCTCCGACCACGCTAAAAAACGGAGATGTGAAGTGGATGCCAGCCTCCGACCACGCTAAAAAACGGAGATGTGAAGTGGATGCCAGCCTCCGACCACGCTAAAAAACGGAGATGTGAAGTGGATGCCAGCCTCCGACCACGCTAAAAAACGGAGAAGTGAAGTGTATGCCAGCCTCCGACCACGCTAAAAAACGGAGATGTGAAGTGTATGCCAGCCTCCGACCACGCTAAAAAACGGAGATGTGAAGTGGATGCCAGCCTCCGACCACGCTAAAAAACGGAGATGTGAAGTGGATGCCAGCCTCCGACCACGCTAAAAAACGGAGATGTGAAGTGGATGCCAGCCTCCGACCACGCTAAAAAACGGAGATGTGAAGTGAATGCCAGCCTCCGACCACGCTAAAAAACGGAGATGTGAAGTGGATGCCAGCCACCGACCACGCTAAAAAACGGAGATGTGAAGTGGATGCCAGCCTCCGACCACGCTAAAAAACGGAGATGTGAAGTGGATGCCAGCCTCCGACCACGCTTAAAAACGGAGATGTGAAGTGGATGCCAGCCTCCGACCACGCTAAAAAACGGAGATGTGAAGTGGATGCCAGCCTCCGACCACGCTAAAAAACGGAGATGTGAAGTGGATGCCAGCCTCCGACCACGCTAAAAAACGGAGATGTGAAGTGGATGCCAGCCTCCGACCACGCTAAAAAACGGAGATGTGAAGTGGATGCCAGCCTCCGACCACGCTAAAAAACGGAGAAGTGAAGTGGATGCCAGCCTCCGACCACGCTAAAAAACGGAGATGTGAAGTGGATGCCAGCCTCCGACCACGCTAAAAAACTGAGAGGTGAAGTGGATGCCAGCCTCCGACCACGCTAAAAAACGGAGAAGTGAAGTGGATGACAGCCTCCGACCACGCTAAAAAACGGAGATGTGAAGTGGATGCCAGCCTCCGACCACGCTAAAAAACGGAGTTGTGAAATGGATGCCACCCTCCGACCACGCTAAAAAACGGAGAAGTGGATGCCAACAACTATAAAAAACGGACAACCACTATATGTGGATGCCACTACAGTGGATGCTAATACAAGTGCCAACCTCCGACCACGCTAAAAAACGGAGATGTGAAGTGGATGCCAGCCTCCGACCACGCTAAAAAACGGAGATGTGAAGTGGATGCCAGCCTCCGACCACGCTAAAAAACGGAGATGTGAAGTGGATGCCAGCCTCCGACCACGCTAAAAAACGGAGAAGTGAAGTGGATGCCACCCTCCGACCACGCTAAAAAACGGAGAAGTGAAGTGGATGCCAGCCTCCGACCACGCTAAAAAACGGAGAAGTGAAGTGGATGCCAGCCTCCGACCACGCTAAAAAACGGAGATGTGAAGTGGATGCCAGCCTCCGACCACGCTAAAAAACGGAGATGTGAAGTGGATGCCAGCCTCCGACCACGCTAAAAAACGGAGAAGTGAATTGGATGCCAGCCTCCGACCACGCTAAAAAACGGAGAAGTGAAGTGGATGCCAGCCTCCGACCACGCTAAAAAACGGAGAAGTGAAGTGGATGCCAGCCTCCGACCACGCTAAAAAACGGAGAAGTGAAGTGGATGCCACCCTCCGACCAGGCTAAAAAACGGAGAAGTGAAGTGGATGCCACCCTCCGACCACGCTAAAAAACGGAGATGTGAAGTGGATGCCAGCCTCCGACCACGCTAAAAAACGGAGATGTGAAGTGGATGCCACCCTCCGACCACGCTAAAAAACGGAGAAGTGAAGTGGATGCCACCCTCCGACCACGCTAAAAAACGGAGAAGTGAAGTGGATGCCACCCTCCGACCACGCTAAAAAACGGAGATGTGAAGTGGATGCCAGCCTCCGACCACGCTAAAAAACGGAGATGTGAAGTGGATGCCACCCTCCGACCACGCTAAAAAACGGAGATGTGAAGTGGATGCCACCCTCCGACCACGCTAAAAAACGGAGATGTGAAGTGGATGCCAGCCTCCGACCACGCTAAAAAACGGAGATGTGAAGTGGATGCCAGCCTCCGACCACGCTAAAAAACGGAGAAGTGAAGTGGATGCCACCCTCCGACCACGCTAAAAAACGGAGATGTGAAGTGGATGCCAGCCTCCGACCACGCTAAAAAACGGAGATGTGAAGTGGATGCCAGCCTCCGACCACGCTAAAAAACGGAGATGTGAAGTGGATGCCAGCCTCCGACCACGCTAAAAAACGGAGATGTGAAGTGGATGCCAGCCTCCGACCACGCTAAAAAACGGAGATGTGAAGTGGATGCCAGCCTCCGACCACGCTAAAAAACGGAGAAGTGAAGTGGATGCCAGCCTCCGACCACGCTAAAAAACGGAGATGTGAAGTGGATGCCACCCTCCGACCACGCTAAAAAACGGAGATGTGAAGTGGATGCCAGCCTCCGACCACGCTAAAAAACGGAGATGTGAAGTGGATGCCAGCCTCCGACCACGCTAAAAAACGGAGATGTGAAGTGGATGCCAGCCTCCGACCACGCTAAAAAACGGAGAAGTGAAGTGGATGCCAGCCTCCGACCACGCTAAAAAACGGAGAAGTGAAGTGGATGCCAGCCTCCGACCACGCTAAAAAACGGAGATGTGAAGTGGATGCCAGCCTCCGACCACGCTAAAAAACGGAGATGTGAAGTGGATGCCAGCCTCCGACCACGCTAAAAAACGGAGATGTGAAGTGGATGCCAGCCTCCGACCACGCTAAAAAACGGAGATGTGAAGTGGATGCCAGCCTCCGACCACGCTAAAAAACGGAGAAGTGAATTGGATGCCACCCTCCGACCACGCTAAAAAACGGAGAAGTGAAGTGGATGCCACCCTCCGACCACGCTAAAAAACGGAGATGTGAAGTGGATGCCACCCTCCGACCACGCTAAAAAACGGAGATGTGAAGTGGATGCCACCCTCCGACCACGCTAAAAAACGGAGAAGTGAAGTGGATGCCACCCTCCGACCACGCTAAAAAACGGAGAAGTGAATTGGATGCCACCCTCCGACCACGCTAAAAAACGGAGAAGTGAATTGGATGCCACCCTCCGACCACGCTAAAAAACGGAGAAGTGAAGTGGATGCCACCCTCCGACCACGCTAAAAAACGGAGATGTGAAGTGGATGCCACCCTCCGACCACGCTAAAAAACGGAGATGTGAAGTGGATGCCACCCTCCGACCACGCTAAAAAACGGAGATGTGAAGTGGATGCCACCCTCCGACCACGCTAAAAAACGGAGATGTGAAGTGGATGCCACCCTCCGACCACGCTAAAAAACGGAGATGTGAAGTGGATGCCACCCTCCGACCACGCTAAAAAACGGAGAAGTGAAGTGGATGCCACCCTCCGACCACGCTAAAAAACGGAGAAGTGAAGTGGATGCCACCCTCCGACCACGCTAAAAAACGGAGATGTGAAGTGGATGCCACCCTCCGACCACGCTAAAAAACGGAGATGTGAAGTGGATGCCACCCTCCGACCACGCTAAAAAACGGAGATGTGAAGTGGATGCCAGCCTCCGACCACGCTAAAAAACGGAGATGTGAAGTGGATGCCAGCCTCCGACCACGCTAAAAAACGGAGATGTGAAGTGGATGCCAGCCTCCGACCACGCTAAAAAACGGAGATGTGAAGTGGATGCCAGCCTCCGACCACGCTAAAAAACGGAGATGTGAAGTGGATGCCAGCCTCCGACCACGCTAAAAAACGGAGATGTGGATGCCAACAACTATAAAAAACGGACAACCACTATATGTGGATGCCACTACAGTGGATACTAATACAAGTGCCAACCTCCGACCACGCTAAAAAACGGAGAAGTGGATGCCAACAACTATAAAAAACGGACAGTGGATGCTAATACAATTGCCACTACTACTGCAACTATTAATGCCACTACAAGATAAATACTAAATATATAGGCATATACTAAATTATCCTTATTTCTTGACCGATCATCTGCCACGACAATTGTCAAATCAAATGTAAAACGAAGAAGGATAAGTAGAAGAAAAAGGAAACTCGGAATCAATAAACTCTCATAATATCCCATAATACTGGGAATATACTTGGACTGGACTGTGTCCTTGAGTAAGTCTCTATGCCACAGTACTGATCATATCCTTCTCAACCCTTGGTCAGCTGCAAGGATAATTGAAATTTCTTTGGAGGTTTGGTGGGTTGGAATTTCTCTTCTCTTTGAGGTAATTTTACGATTAATTCCCGTCTAAAAATATATATACAATACTATTGAATGACGAATAAGAAGAAAAGCAAGAAGTTGTGAAGTCTGTGGAGAAAGACATTATTTCGTCAACTTCCGTGTCAAGTCGATGGTGAAGTCCGCCGTTTGGTAAGTTGTGATGCAGCTGCCGGTTCAATTGCCGGGTGATCTCTGAGTTCCCGTGTCAAGTCGATGGTGAAGTCCGCCGTTTGGTAAGTTGTGATTCAGCTGCCGGTTCAATTGCCGGGTGATCTCTGAGTTCAGAGGACATGTATGTGGTGAAATACGCTGCTTGGCCAGTTGTGTAGTCAGCTGCCGGGAAAGTTGTCGGTAAATCCTGTCAGATCAATTCAACAAATGTGCGGAAGATCTGTTGCGAGAATAGCTGCCGGGTCAAATGTGAGATCATCTGCCATGTCAGTTGACACATACGTCCCTTAAAGAATAAGAGAAAAGTAGTAGTATGTAAAACGAAGAAGGAGAAACAGAAAAAAAAAGAAATTCGGAATCAATAAACTCTTAATACACCATAATGCTGGGAATATCCTTGGTCAGCTCTAAGGAAATATGGAAAATCAGAGAAGTGAAGTGGATGCCAGCCTCCGCCCACGCTCAAAAACGGAGATGTGAAGTGGATGCCAGCCTCCGACCACGCTCAAAAACGGAGATGTGAAGTGGATGCCAGCCTCCGACCACGCTCAAAAACGGAGATGTGAAGTGGATGCCAGCCTCCGACCACGCTCAAAAACGGAGATGTGAAGTGGATGCCAGCCTCCGACCACGCTCAAAAACGGAGATGTGAAGTGGATGCCAGCCTCCGACCACGCTCAAAAACGGAGATGTGAAGTGGATGCCAGCCTCCGACCACGCTCAAAAACGGAGATGTGAAGTGGATGCCAGCCTCCGACCACGCTCAAAAACGGAGATGTGAAGTGGATGCCAGCCTCCGACCACGCTAAAAAACGGAGATGTGAAGTGGATGCCAGCCTCCGACCACGCTAAAAAACGGAGATGTGAAGCGGATGCCAGCCTCCGACCACGCTAAAAAACGGAGATGTGAAGCGGATGCCAGCCTCCGACCACGCTAAAAAACGGAGATGTGAAGCGGATGCCAGCCTCCGACCACGCTAAAAAACGGAGATGTGAAGCGGATGCCAGCCTCCGACCACGCTAAAAAACGGAGATGTGAAGCGGATGCCAGCCTCCGACCACGCTAAAAAACGGAGATGTGAAGCGGATGCCAGCCTCCGACCACGCTAAAAAACGGAGATGTGAAGCGGATGCCAGCCTCCGACCACGCTAAAAAACGGAGATGTGAAGCGGATGCCAGCCTCCGACCACGCTAAAAAACGGAGATGTGAAGCGGATGCCAGCCTCCGACCACGCTAAAAAACGGAGATGTGAAGCGGATGCCAGCCTCCGACCACGCTAAAAAACGGAGATGTGAAGCGGATGCCAGCCTCCGACCACGCTAAAAAACGGAGATGTGAAGCGGATGCCAGCCTCCGACCACGCTAAAAAACGGAGATGTGAAGCGGATGCCAGCCTCCGACCACGCTAAAAAACGGAGAAGTGAAGCGGATGCCAGCCTCCGACCACGCTAAAAAACGGAGAAGTGAAGCGGATGCCAGCCTCCGACCACGCTAAAAAACGGAGATGTGAAGCGGATGCCAGCCTCCGACCACGCTAAAAAACGGAGATGTGAAGCGGATGCCAGCCTCCGACCACGCTAAAAAACGGAGAAGTGAAGCGGATGCCAGCCTCCGACCACGCTAAAAAACGGAGAAGTGAAGCGGATGCCAGCCTCCGACCACGCTAAAAAACGGAGGAGTGAAGCGGCTGCCAGCCTCCGACCACGCTCAAAAACGGAGATGTGAAGTGGATGCCAGCCTCCGACCACGCTCAAAAACGGAGATGTGAAGTGGATGCCAGCCTCCGACCACGCTCAAAAACGGAGATGTGAAGTGGATGCCAGCCTCCGACCACGCTCAAAAACGGAGATGTGAAGTGGATGCCAGCCTCCGACCACGCTCAAAAACGGAGATGTGAAGTGGATGCCAGCCTCCGACCACGCTAAAAAACGGAGATGTGAAGTGGATGCCAGCCTCCGACCACGCTAAAAAACGGAGATGTGAAGTGGATGCCAGCCTCCGACCACGCTAAAAAACGGAGATGTGAAGTGGATGCCAGCCTCCGACCACGCTAAAAAACGGAGATGTGAAGTGGATGCCAGCCTCCGACCACGCTAAAAAACGGAGATGTGAAGTGGATGCCAGCCTCCGACCACGCTAAAAAACGGAGAAGTGAAGTGGATGCCAGCCTCCGACCACGCTAAAAAACGGAGATGTGAAGTGGATGCCAGCCTCCGACCACGCTAAAAAACGGAGATGTGAAGTGGATGCCAGCCTCCGACCACGCTAAAAAACGGAGATGTGAAGTGGATGCCACCCTCCGACCACGCTAAAAAACGGAGATGTGAAGTGGATGCCAGCCTCCGACCACGCTAAAAAACGGAGAAGTGAAGTGGATGCCACCCTCCGACCACGCTAAAAAACGGAGAAGTGAAGTGGATGCCACCCTCCGACCACGCTAAAAAACGGAGATGTGAATTGGATGCCACCCTCCGACCACGCTAAAAAACGGAGAAGTGAATTGGATGCCACCCTCCGACCACGCTAAAAAACGGAGAAGTGAAGTGGATGCCACCCTCCGACCACGCTAAAAAACGGAGAAGTGAAGTGGATGCCAGCCTCCGACCACGCTAAAAAACGGAGATGTGAAGTGGATGCCAGCCTCCGACCACGCTAAAAAACGGAGATGTGAAGTGGATGCCACCCTCCGACCACGCTAAAAAACGGAGATGTGAAGTGGATGCCACCCTCCGACCACGCTAAAAAACGGAGATGTGAAGTGGATGCCACCCTCCGACCACGCTAAAAAACGGAGATGTGAAGTGGATGCCACCCTCCGACCACGCTAAAAAACGGAGATGTGAAGTGGATGCCACCCTCCGACCACGCTAAAAAACGGAGATGTGAAGTGGATGCCACCCTCCGACCACGCTAAAAAACGGAGATGTGAAGTGGATGCCACCCTCCGACCACGCTAAAAAACGGAGAAGTGAAGTGGATGCCACCCTCCGACCACGCTAAAAAACGGAGATGTGAAGTGGATGCCAGCCTCCGACCACGCTAAAAAACGGAGATGTGAAGTGGATGCCAGCCTCCGACCACGCTAAAAAACGGAGATGTGAAGTGGATGCCAGCCTCCGACCACGCTAAAAAACGGAGATGTGAAGTGGATGCCACCCTCCGACCACGCTAAAAAACGGAGATGTGAAGTGGATGCCAGCCTCCGACCACGCTAAAAAACGGAGATGTGAAGTGGATGCCAGCCTCCGACCACGCTAAAAAACGGAGATGTGAAGTGGATGCCAGCCTCCGACCACGCTAAAAAACGGAGATGTGGATGCCAACAACTATAAAAAACGGACAACCACTATATGTGGATGCCACTACAGTGGATGCTAATACAAGTGCCAACCTCCGACCACGCTAAAAAACGGAGAAGTGGATGCCAACAACTATAAAAAACGGACAGTGGATGCTAATACAATTGCCACTACTACTGCAACTATTAATGCCACTACAAGATAAATACTAAATATATAGGCATATACTAAATTATCCTTATTTCTTGACCGATCATCTGCCACGACAATTGTCAAATCAAATGTAAAACGAAGAAGGATAAGTAGAAGAAAAAGGAAACTCGGAATCAATAAACTCTCATAATATCCCATAATACTGGGAATATACTTGGACTGGACTGTGTCCTTGAGTAAGTCCGTATGCCACAGTACTGATCATATCCTTCTCAACCCTTGGTCAGCTGCAAGGATAATTGAAATTTCTTTGGAAGTTTGGTGGGTTGGAATTTCTCTTCTCTTTGAGGTAATTTTACGATTAATTCCCGTCTAAAAATATATATACAATACTATTGAATGACGAATAAGAAGAAAAGCAAGAAGTTGTCAAGTCTGTGGAGAAAGACATTATTTCGTCAACTTCCGTGTCAAGTCGATGGTGAAGTCCGCCGTTTGGTAAGTTGTGATGCAGCTGCCGGTTCAATTGCCGGGTGATCTCTGAGTTCCCGTGTCAAGTCGATGGTGAAGTCCGCCGTTTGGTAAGTTGTGATTCAGCTGCCGGTTCAATTGCCGGGTGATCTCTGAGTTCAGAGGACATGTATGTGGTGAAATACGCTGCTTGGCCAGTTGTGTAGTCAGCTGCCGGGAAAGTTGTCGGTAAATCCTGTCAGATCAATTCAACAAATGTGCGGAAGATCTGTTGCGAGAATAGCTGCCGGGTCAAATGTGAGATCATCTGCCATGTCAGTTGACACATACGTCCCTTAAAGAATAAGAGAAAAGTAGTAGTATGTAAAACGAAGAAGGAGAAACAGAAAAAAAAAGAAATTCGGAATCAATAAACTCTTAATACACCATAATGCTGGGAATATCCTTGGTCAGCTCTAAGGAAATATGGAAAATCAGGTTATAATTGAATTTTGTTTGGTTGTTTGTTGTGTAGAAATTACTCTTCTGTTTGAGTTAATTTTACGATTTTTGTGGCCTGCGGTTGTATTAATGGAAATAATTTCTGGATTAAGGAGAAGGAAGTATGGAATAATCAGAAACAGAATAGAAAGGAATTAAATTTTAACATCCGATAATACTTGGAATAGCCTTGGTTAGCTGAAAGGAAATCTAGCTGCAAGGAAATCTGCAATGTCAGGTTATAATTGAAATTTCTTTGGTGGATAGTTGTGTATGAATTTATCTTCCCTTTGAGGTAATTTTCCAATTATTTCCGATTAGTTCTGTCCATTTCTGTTTCCGAAAACGTGAAGATATTCCATTGAGAAAAATTAGAAAATTAAAGTAAACAAAAGAAAAAGGGAAAGAAAAGGAAAAGAAGAAATTGTGGTAGAAACTGGGTAGAAATTTCCCTTCGGGACTTTGGGGTTCCTTTCCTATTATTTACGATTTTGTTAATTAATCTTTAATCAAGACACTGTCAAACCGCTGGTGAAATACGTCACTTGGTCAGCTGCCGTGTCAAAAATTCGCTCATTTGCGAAGTCAGCAGTCAAGTCGGTGGTGAATTCCGCCGTTTGGTCAGTTGTGATGTCAGATGACGGTTCAATTGCCGGGTCATCTGCCAGTTCAGATGATATGTATGTGGTGAAATACGCCGCTTGGTCAGTTGTGAAGTCAGCTCCCGGGAACGTTGTCGGTTCATCTGCCAGATCAACTGTCAAATGTGTGGCAGATCTATTGCGAGGTTAGCTGCCGGGTCAAATGACCGATCATCTGCCACGACAGTTGTCAAATCCTTCTTTCAAGAAATAAGGATAATTTAGTATGTAAAACGAAGAAGGAGAAGCAGAATAAAAAGGAAACTTGGAATCAATAAACTCGCAATATCCCATAATACTGGGAATATACATGGACTGGACTGTATCCTTGAGTAAATGCGTATTGCTGGAATCGACCCACTACCTGAGAAAATACTGGCTACTCTTAACAAGAAAATCAAGACACTTTCAAATCGCCGGTGAAATACATCACTTGGTCAGCTGCCGTGTCGAAAATTCGTTCATTTGCGAAGTCAGCAATCAAATTGGTGGTGAAATCCGCCGTTTGGTCAGTTGTGATGTCAGATGCCGATTCAATTGCCGGTCATCTGCCAGTTCATGTGATGGCTGGCGAATATCACAAGCTAGCGATGGGAATATCACAAGCTAGCGTTAGTTTATATGAAAAAAAGTCATTCTCGTTTAATAATCTTTTTAAATAAAATCTTTCATTATCTTTTTCTGAGAAAAACTAATTATTTATTCTATTTTAATTAAAACACTCTTTGCATAGCAATGTTCGTAAGATAATATAAATGAGACTTGTATTTTTATCAACAAAAAAAATGTTTTTAATTGAAAACGATAATAAATTGTGATTTCTTTTATGTAAAGTTACAAAATATGCACTTATGTTACAATTTTTATTTTTGTTTCTTTCAAATTTATTTAGAAAAATAATAAATTAGCTAAGCTTTATAATTAATCATATTTATAACAGCGATTTCTAAATAGCGACAGGAAAAAGAAGTTTCGTCATCTTTGTTTTATATTTGGAAGCTTTTCAATTTGAGCGACCGAGGATTTAATGAATGCCTGAATTTTTTGCGGACATCTTCATCTAATTTGAAATATCTGATTCAACCATGAGAAGTGGCAGAATTTTTAGCAAAGTTTGTTTCGTGTTTAAGTAGGGAATAAAAAGAAAAATCTGATATTTTTTCAGAAGACTGAAGGAAAAATGAAATACACAAATAAAAATAAAAATAAGATAGTTTAAAAAAAAAATGATGGAAAGAGGTAACGCAGAGGTAAAACTTAAGAGATCAAACTGCAAGCTGAAAAGCGCGGGCGAATATTCTAGAATGTTTCGGAAATATCTGATTACTTCGAACAAATAAGAAAGGAAAAAAAATACGTAGGTTTTACCGAGTGTGGGCAGGATGCCAAGATAAAAATTTTACATTGTAACTGAGATTAGCTTTTATATTTTGAGAGAGAATAAAAGAAAGATTATTTTGCCAGAAAACATAGGGAAATAAAAATAAAAAGATATAGGTTGTTATTTCAAGAGAAATAAATTATGTATTTAGCTGGGAGAGTGATATTTAAAAGAATTAAATATTATGATGCGTTAATTTAATGAAATAAAAAGAGTGTAATTTTAACAGAACAGCACTTAGAGCCATTTTTTAAGAGAATTAATTTAGAATAAAGCCTTTTTAGCTAGGCGGAATTTTGACAATCTAAATGCTAGAACGAGAGAATAATTTAGAATAATGAGATTTAAACAGAATTATAGCTTTGATGAGGCCAACGGCGAAAAAAATTAAAATTTGTTTCATTATATATATATATATATATATATGTAATAATAATTTTTTTCCTTCTTTTCGCCATTTTCATAGTCCTTAGTCCAAATTATCACCATTCTATTAAATTACTAAATATTATTTATTTTAGTATTTTAGCATTTCTCTGTCTTTTATTATATCTCAAATCCCCTGTTTTGTTTAGCATTTGATTAAATTCCTTTTATTGATACATTGAAATTTATTCTTTCAGAATATTTTTTCTTTACATTCTTTTTATTTTATTATTTTCAGATATCGTTCGATTGTCCCATCAACCCCTGCTTTCGCGCGCACTATTGGATAGTCATATTTGCGCGTTCGTATTCCTACACCAATTTTTTGAATATAAAACTTACTGCACGGGAGCGGACCGTCAGAATTTTGCTCTAAATTGGTTGTTAAAATAATATGCGGCCCCAGTGACCCCCATTCTCAACTCAACATTGCATTTCAGTTTGTGCATAGTGTGTCTATCTAAGTGTATGGTATTCTCTTCAATATCTGTCATCTCTTCGAATGTTAGCATCGTACTTCTGTGATGACAATTAGTTACTCATGTAACTGTGATGACAATTAGTTACTCATGTAACAGAGTAACAAAGTACTCATGTAACAGTACGTCATGTAACAGATGACGTCTCTCCTAATAAACACATTGATTTTTCTACATTGATTTTTCTTCTGTCTACCCCATAATAAAGAAACACAACTTTAGGACTGTTTGGTATAATTTTATTTATTACTTCTTTTTTACAAAAGTAATTTAATTTTTAATTGGGAAAAATAATTCTATTATTTGTGTGTGCTCTTATTTTGTGCAGCCCGATTATGGAAGTATCATGACTCCCCAATCCTTTGCTAAAATTAATGTTAATGATTATGATTTAATAGGAGAAATAAATACAGTAAAAAACAAAACTTTAAGGGATATAATGGGGAATTATTTTGATATTTTTTTCAAAAAAAAAAATATGTTGTGGGGAAGATTAATATTGAGCCACAGCGTATCTTTCTCAAATCTGACCTACCTATATCTATATAAAACTGGAGTAAATGATATTGGAATAATCCATAGGATATCTTAATAATGACATATTCCCCAACCTTTCTTAAGATGCTACAGAGTTTTATTTCCTGCTATCACCACTTGAAAAATGAATAATAATAAGAGTGATATGACATACCAACCCAAATTGAATAAGAGTTATAAAAATTACTTCATCATATTACCACTTATGTTCTCTTGTTTGATTATAAACAAGATATTACATAAACATCTTCAAGTTGGATGATTGACTACCTCAATAAGGGTTCTTTTTCATGAATATTTTATTGTTTTTCTGTGTAAATTATGTATTTTTATGTGAGAATATTTTTTATACTCTATAGTGATCATCGACATTATAGTATAGATAAATAATTGATGTTGAAAGAGAGAAATTATACTAGTAATTACTATAAGATGAATTAAGTTACTATAAGATTATTACTATAAGATTATTACTATAAGATTATTACTATAAGATGAATTAATTCCATATCTTAGTCAAAATATTCCGAATTCCCTATTCTAAAAATTATTCTAAATTGCAAAAACTTCCTAAAAAGCATTTGATTAAATTCCTTTTATTGAGACATTGAAATTTATTCTTTCAGAATATTTTTTCTTTACATTCTTTTTATTTTATTATTTTCAGATATCGTTCGATTGTCCCATCATCCCCTGCTTTTGTGCGCTTAATTTTCCCTTCCAAATTCATCCGAATAGTGCAATGAGTTCTTACATTTACGTCAGGTTAACACTCTCTTAACCTAATTTCCTAGCCATTGACATTTAAGTTTTTCCAGTGCTCTCTTCATGGCCACAACCCTTTTTACAAACTATTGGATAGTCATATTTGCGCGTTCGTATTCCAGTGGATGCCAGCCTCCGACCACGCTAAAAAACGGAGATGTGAAGTGGATGCCAGCCTCCGACCACGCTAAAAAACGGAGAAGTGAAGTGGATGCCAGCCTCCGACCACGCTAAAAAACGGAGAAGTGAAGTGGATGCCAGCCTCCGACCACGCTAAAAAACGGAGAAGTGAAGTGGATGCCAGCCTCCGACCACGCTAAAAAACGGAGAAGTGAAGTGGATGCCAGCCTCCGACCACGCTAAAAAACGGAGATGTGAAGTGGATGCCAGCCTCCGACCACGCTAAAAAACGGAGATGTGAAGTGGATGCCAGCCTCCGACCACGCTAAAAAACGGAGATGTGAAGTGGATGCCAGCCTCCGACCACGCTAAAAAACGGAGATGTGAAGTGGATGCCAGCCTCCGACCACGCTAAAAAACGGAGATGTGAAGTGGATGCCAGCCTCCGACCACGCTAAAAAACGGAGATGTGAAGTGGATGCCAGCCTCCGACCACGCTAAAAAACGGAGATGTGAAGTGGATGCCAGCCTCCGACCACGCTAAAAAACGGAGAAGTGAAGTGGATGCCAGCCTCCGACCACGCTAAAAAACGGAGAAGTGAAGTGGATGCCAGCCTCCGACCACGCTAAAAAACGGAGATGTGAAGTGGATGCCAGCCTCCGACCACGCTAAAAAACGGAGATGTGAAGTGGATGCCAGCCTCCGACCACGCTAAAAAACGGAGATGTGAAGTGGATGCCAGCCTCCGACCACGCTAAAAAACGGAGATGTGAAGTGGATGCCAGCCTCCGACCACGCTAAAAAACGGAGAAGTGAAGTGGATGCCAGCCTCCGACCACGCTAAAAAACGGAGATGTGAAGTGGATGCCAGCCTCCGACCACGCTAAAAAACTGAGAGGTGAAGTGGATGCCAGCCTCCGACCACGCTAAAAAACGGAGAAGTGAAGTGGATGCCAGCCTCCGACCACGCTAAAAAACGGAGATGTGAAGTGGATGCCAGCCTCCGACCACGCTAAAAAACGGAGTTGTGAAATGGATGCCACCCTCCGACCACGCTAAAAAACGGAGAAGTGGATGCCAACAACTATAAAAAACGGACAACCACTATATGTGGATGCCACTACAGTGGATGCTAATACAAGTGCCAACCTCCGACCACGCTAAAAAACGGAGAAGTGAAGTGGATGCCAGCCTCCGACCACGCTAAAAAACGGAGAAGTGGATGCCAACAACTATAAAAAACGGACAACCACTATATGTGGATGCCACTACAGTGGATGCTAATACAAGTGCCAACCTCCGACCACGCTAAAAAACGGAGATGTGAAGTGGATGCCAGCCTCCGACCACGCTAAAAAACGGAGATGTGAAGTGGATGCCAGCCTCCGACCACGCTAAATAACGGAGATGTGAAGTGGATGCCAGCCTCCGACCACGCTAAAAAACGGAGATGTGAAGTGGATGCCAGCCTCCGACCACGCTAAAAAACGGAGATGTGAAGTGGATGCCAGCCTCCGACCACGCTAAAAAACGGAGATGTGGATGCCAACAACTGTAAAAAACGGACAACCACTATATGTCGATGCCACTACAGTGGATGCTAATACAAGTGCCAACCTCCGACCACGCTAAAAAACGGAGAAGTGGATGCCAACAACTATAAAAAACGGACAGTGGATGCTAATACAATTGCCACTACAACTGCAACTATTAATGCCACTACAAGATAAATACTAAATATATAGGCATATACTAAATTATCCTTATTTCTTGACCGATCATCTGCCACGACAATTGTCAAATCAAATGTAAAACGAAGAAGGATAAGTAGAAGAAAAAGGAAACTCGGAATCAATAAACTCTCATAATATCCCATAATACTGGGAATATACTTGGACTGGACTGTGTCCTTGAGTAAGTCCGTATGCCACAGTACTGATCATATCCTTCTCAACCCTTGGTCAGCTGCAAGGATAATTGAAATTTCTTTGGAGGTTTGGTGGGTTGGAATTTCTCTTCTCTTTGAGGTAATTTTACGATTAATTCCCGTCTAAAAATATATATACAATACTATTGAATGACGAATAAGAAGAAAAGCAAGAAGTTGTCAAGTCTGTGGAGAAAGACATTATTTCGTCAACTTCCGTGTCAAGTCGATGGTGAAGTCCGCCGTTTGGTAAGTTGTGATGCAGCTGCCGGTTCAATTGCCGGGTGATCTCTGAGTTCCCGTGTCAAGTCGATGGTGAAGTCCGCCGTTTGGTAAGTTGTGATTCAGCTGCCGGTTCAATTGCCGGGTGATCTCTGAGTTCAGAGGACATGTATGTGGTGAAATACGCTGCTTGGCCAGTTGTGTAGTCAGCTGCCGGGAAAGTTGTCGGTAAATCCTGTCAGATCAATTCAACAAATGTGCGGAAGATCTGTTGCGAGAATAGCTGCCGGGTCAAATGTGAGATCATCTGCCATGTCAGTTGACACATACGTCCCTTAAAGAATAAGAGAAAAGTAGTAGTATGTAAAACGAAGAAGGAGAAACAGAAAAAAAAAGAAATTCGGAATCAATAAACTCTTAATACACCATAATGCTGGGAATATCCTTGGTCAGCTCTAAGGAAATATGGAAAATCAGGTTATAATTGAATTTTGTTTGGTTGTTTGTTGTGTAGAAATTACTCTTCTGTTTGAGTTAATTTTACGATTTTTGTGGCCTGCGGTTGTATTAATGGAAATAATTTCTGGATTAAGGAGAAGGAAGTATGGAATAATCAGAAACAGAATAGAAAGGAATTAAATTTTAACATCCGATAATACTTGGAATAGCCTTGGTTAGCTGAAAGGAAATCTAGCTGCAAGGAAATCTGCAATGTCAGGTTATAATTGAAATTTCTTTGGTGGATAGTTGTGTATGAATTTATCTTCCCTTTGAGGTAATTTTCCAATTATTTCCGATTAGTTCTGTCCATTTCTGTTTCCGAAAACGTGAAGATATTCCATTGAGAAAAATTAGAAAATTAAAGTAAACAAAAGAAAAAGGGAAAGAAAAGGAAAAGAAGAAATTGTGGTAGAAACTGGGTAGAAATTTCCCTTCGGGACTTTGGGGTTCCTTTCCTATTATTTACGATTTTGTTAATTAATCTTTAATCAAGACACTGTCAAACCGCTGGTGAAATACGTCACTTGGTCAGCTGCCGTGTCAAAAATTCGCTCATTTGCGAAGTCAGCAGTCAAGTCGGTGGTGAATTCCGCCGTTTGGTCAGTTGTGATGTCAGATGACGGTTCAATTGCCGGGTCATCTGCCAGTTCAGATGATATGTATGTGGTGAAATACGCCGCTTGGTCAGTTGTGAAGTCAGCTCCCGGGAACGTTGTCGGTTCATCTGCCAGATCAACTGTCAAATGTGTGGCAGATCTATTGCGAGGTTAGCTGCCGGGTCAAATGACCGATCATCTGCCACGACAGTTGTCAAATCCTTCTTTCAAGAAATAAGGATAATTTAGTATGTAAAACGAAGAAGGAGAAGCAGAATAAAAAGGAAACTTGGAATCAATAAACTCGCAATATCCCATAATACTGGGAATATACATGGACTGGACTGTATCCTTGAGTAAATGCGTATTGCTGGAATCGACCCACTACCTGAGAAAATACTGGCTACTCTTAACAAGAAAATCAAGACACTTTCAAATCGCCGGTGAAATACATCACTTGGTCAGCTGCCGTGTCGAAAATTCGTTCATTTGCGAAGTCAGCAATCAAATTGGTGGTGAAATCCGCCGTTTGGTCAGTTGTGATGTCAGATGCCGATTCAATTGCCGGTCATCTGCCAGTTCATGTGATGGCTGGCGAATATCACAAGCTAGCGATGGGAATATCACAAGCTAGCGTTAGTTTATATGAAAAAAAGTCATTCTCGTTTAATAATCTTTTTAAATAAAATCTTTCATTATCTTTTTCTGAGAAAAACTAATTATTTATTCTATTTTAATTAAAACACTCTTTGCATAGCAATGTTCGTAAGATAATATAAATGAGACTTGTATTTTTATCAACAAAAAAAATGTTTTTAATTGAAAACGATAATAAATTGTGATTTCTTTTATGTAAAGTTACAAAATATGCACTTATGTTACAATTTTTATTTTTGTTTCTTTCAAATTTATTTAGAAAAATAATAAATTAGCTAAGCTTTATAATTAATCATATTTATAACAGCGATTTCTAAATAGCGACAGGAAAAAGAAGTTTCGTCATCTTTGTTTTATATTTGGAAGCTTTTCAATTTGAGCGACCGAGGATTTAATGAATGCCTGAATTTTTTGCGGACATCTTCATCTAATTTGAAATATCTGATTCAACCATGAGAAGTGGCAGAATTTTTAGCAAAGTTTGTTTCGTGTTTAAGTAGGGAATAAAAAGAAAAATCTGATATTTTTTCAGAAGACTGAAGGAAAAATGAAATACACAAATAAAAATAAAAATAAGATAGTTTAAAAAAAAAATGATGGAAAGAGGTAACGCAGAGGTAAAACTTAAGAGATCAAACTGCAAGCTGAAAAGCGCGGGCGAATATTCTAGAATGTTTCGGAAATATCTGATTACTTCGAACAAATAAGAAAGGAAAAAAAATACGTAGGTTTTACCGAGTGTGGGCAGGATGCCAAGATAAAAATTTTACATTGTAACTGAGATTAGCTTTTATATTTTGAGAGAGAATAAAAGAAAGATTATTTTGCCAGAAAACATAGGGAAATAAAAATAAAAAGATATAGGTTGTTATTTCAAGAGAAATAAATTATGTATTTAGCTGGGAGAGTGATATTTAAAAGAATTAAATATTATGATGCGTTAATTTAATGAAATAAAAAGAGTGTAATTTTAACAGAACAGCACTTAGAGCCATTTTTTAAGAGAATTAATTTAGAATAAAGCCTTTTTAGCTAGGCGGAATTTTGACAATCTAAATGCTAGAACGAGAGAATAATTTAGAATAATGAGATTTAAACAGAATTATAGCTTTGATGAGGCCAACGGCGAAAAAAATTAAAATTTGTTTCATTATATATATATATATATATATATGTAATAATAATTTTTTTCCTTCTTTTCGCCATTTTCATAGTCCTTAGTCCAAATTATCACCATTCTATTAAATTACTAAATATTATTTATTTTAGTATTTTAGCATTTCTCTGTCTTTTATTATATCTCAAATCCCCTGTTTTGTTTAGCATTTGATTAAATTCCTTTTATTGATACATTGAAATTTATTCTTTCAGAATATTTTTTCTTTACATTCTTTTTATTTTATTATTTTCAGATATCGTTCGATTGTCCCATCAACCCCTGCTTTCGCGCGCACTATTGGATAGTCATATTTGCGCGTTCGTATTCCTACACCAATTTTTTGAATATAAAACTTACTGCACGGGAGCGGACCGTCAGAATTTTGCTCTAAATTGGTTGTTAAAATAATATGCGGCCCCAGTGACCCCCATTCTCAACTCAACATTGCATTTCAGTTTGTGCATAGTGTGTCTATCTAAGTGTATGGTATTCTCTTCAATATCTGTCATCTCTTCGAATGTTAGCATCGTACTTCTGTGATGACAATTAGTTACTCATGTAACTGTGATGACAATTAGTTACTCATGTAACAGAGTAACAAAGTACTCATGTAACAGTACGTCATGTAACAGATGACGTCTCTCCTAATAAACACATTGATTTTTCTACATTGATTTTTCTTCTGTCTACCCCATAATAAAGAAACACAACTTTAGGACTGTTTGGTATAATTTTATTTATTACTTCTTTTTTACAAAAGTAATTTAATTTTTAATTGGGAAAAATAATTCTATTATTTGTGTGTGCTCTTATTTTGTGCAGCCCGATTATGGAAGTATCATGACTCCCCAATCCTTTGCTAAAATTAATGTTAATGATTATGATTTAATAGGAGAAATAAATACAGTAAAAAACAAAACTTTAAGGGATATAATGGGGAATTATTTTGATATTTTTTTCAAAAAAAAAAATATGTTGTGGGGAAGATTAATATTGAGCCACAGCGTATCTTTCTCAAATCTGACCTACCTATATCTATATAAAACTGGAGTAAATGATATTGGAATAATCCATAGGATATCTTAATAATGACATATTCCCCAACCTTTCTTAAGATGCTACAGAGTTTTATTTCCTGCTATCACCACTTGAAAAATGAATAATAATAAGAGTGATATGACATACCAACCCAAATTGAATAAGAGTTATAAAAATTACTTCATCATATTACCACTTATGTTCTCTTGTTTGATTATAAACAAGATATTACATAAACATCTTCAAGTTGGATGATTGACTACCTCAATAAGGGTTCTTTTTCATGAATATTTTATTGTTTTTCTGTGTAAATTATGTATTTTTATGTGAGAATATTTTTTATACTCTATAGTGATCATCGACATTATAGTATAGATAAATAATTGATGTTGAAAGAGAGAAATTATACTAGTAATTACTATAAGATGAATTAAGTTACTATAAGATTATTACTATAAGATTATTACTATAAGATTATTACTATAAGATGAATTAATTCCATATCTTAGTCAAAATATTCCGAATTCCCTATTCTAAAAATTATTCTAAATTGCAAAAACTTCCTAAAAAGCATTTGATTAAATTCCTTTTATTGAGACATTGAAATTTATTCTTTCAGAATATTTTTTCTTTACATTCTTTTTATTTTATTATTTTCAGATATCGTTCGATTGTCCCATCATCCCCTGCTTTTGTGCGCTTAATTTTCCCTTCCAAATTCATCCGAATAGTGCAATGAGTTCTTACATTTACGTCAGGTTAACACTCTCTTAACCTAATTTCCTAGCCATTGACATTTAAGTTTTTCCAGTGCTCTCTTCATGGCCACAACCCTTTTTACAAACTATTGGATAGTCATATTTGCGCGTTCGTATTCCAGTGGATGCCAGCCTCCGACCACGCTAAAAAACGGAGATGTGAAGTGGATGCCAGCCTCCGACCACGCTAAAAAACGGAGAAGTGAAGTGGATGCCAGCCTCCGACCACGCTAAAAAACGGAGAAGTGAAGTGGATGCCAGCCTCCGACCACGCTAAAAAACGGAGATGTGAAGTGGATGCCAGCCTCCGACCACGCTAAAAAACGGAGATGTGAAGTGGATGCCAGCCTCCGACCACGCTAAAAAACGGAGATGTGAAGTGGATGCCAGCCTCCGACCACGCTAAAAAACGGAGATGTGAAGTGGATGCCAGCCTCCGACCACGCTAAAAAACGGAGAAGTGAAGTGGATGCCAGCCTCCGACCACGCTAAAAAACGGAGAAGTGAAGTGGATGCCAGCCTCCGACCACGCTAAAAAACGGAGAAGTGAAGTGGATGCCAGCCTCCGACCACGCTAAAAAACGGAGAAGTGAAGTGGATGCCAGCCTCCGACCACGCTAAAAAACGGAGATGTGAAGTGGATGCCAGCCTCCGACCACGCTAAAAAACGGAGATGTGAAGTGGATGCCAGCCTCCGACCACGCTAAAAAACGGAGAAGTGAAGTGTATGCCAGCCTCCGACCACGCTAAAAAACGGAGATGTGAAGTGTATGCCAGCCTCCGACCACGCTAAAAAACGGAGATGTGAAGTGGATGCCAGCCTCCGACCACGCTAAAAAACGGAGATGTGAAGTGGATGCCAGCCTCCGACCACGCTAAAAAACGGAGATGTGAAGTGGATGCCAGCCTCCGACCACGCTAAAAAACGGAGATGTGAAGTGAATGCCAGCCTCCGACCACGCTAAAAAACGGAGATGTGAAGTGGATGCCAGCCACCGACCACGCTAAAAAACGGAGATGTGAAGTGGATGCCAGCCTCCGACCACGCTAAAAAACGGAGATGTGAAGTGGATGCCAGCCTCCGACCACGCTTAAAAACGGAGATGTGAAGTGGATGCCAGCCTCCGACCACGCTAAAAAACGGAGATGTGAAGTGGATGCCAGCCTCCGACCACGCTAAAAAACGGAGATGTGAAGTGGATGCCAGCCTCCGACCACGCTAAAAAACGGAGATGTGAAGTGGATGCCAGCCTCCGACCACGCTAAAAAACGGAGATGTGAAGTGGATGCCAGCCTCCGACCACGCTAAAAAACGGAGAAGTGAAGTGGATGCCAGCCTCCGACCACGCTAAAAAACGGAGATGTGAAGTGGATGCCAGCCTCCGACCACGCTAAAAAACTGAGAGGTGAAGTGGATGCCAGCCTCCGACCACGCTAAAAAACGGAGAAGTGAAGTGGATGACAGCCTCCGACCACGCTAAAAAACGGAGATGTGAAGTGGATGCCAGCCTCCGACCACGCTAAAAAACGGAGTTGTGAAATGGATGCCACCCTCCGACCACGCTAAAAAACGGAGAAGTGGATGCCAACAACTATAAAAAACGGACAACCACTATATGTGGATGCCACTACAGTGGATGCTAATACAAGTGCCAACCTCCGACCACGCTAAAAAACGGAGATGTGAAGTGGATGCCAGCCTCCGACCACGCTAAAAAACGGAGATGTGAAGTGGATGCCAGCCTCCGACCACGCTAAAAAACGGAGATGTGAAGTGGATGCCAGCCTCCGACCACGCTAAAAAACGGAGATGTGAATTGGATGCCAGCCTCCGACCACGCTAAAAAACGGAAATGTGAAGTGGATGCCAGCCTCCGACCACGCTAAAAAACGGAGATGTGAAGTGGATGCCAGCCTCCGACCACGCTAAAAAACGGAGATGTGAAGTGGATGCCAGCCTCCGACCACGCTAAAAAACGGAGATGTGAAGTGGATGCCAGCCTCCGACCACGTTAAAAAACGGAGATGTGAAGTGGATGCCAGCCTCCGACCACGCTAAAAAACGGAGATGTGAAGTGGATGCCAGCCTCCGACCACGCTAAAAAACGGAGATGTTAAGTGGATGCCAGCCTCCGACCACGCTAAAAAACGGAGATGTGAAGTGGATGCCAGCCTCCGACCACGCTAAAAAACGGAGAAGTGAAGTGGATGCCAGCCTCCGACCACGCTAAAAACGGAGAAGTGAAGTGGATGCCAGCCTCCGACCACGCTAAAAAACGGAGATGTGAAGTGGATGCCAGCCTCCGACCACGCTAAAAAACGGAGAAGTGAAGTGGATGCCAGCCTCCGACCACGCTAAAAAACGGAGAAGTGAAGTGGATGCCAGCCTCCGACCACGCTAAAAAGCGGAGATGTGAAGTGGATGCCAGCCTCCGACCACGCTAAAAAACGGAGATGTGAAGTGGATGCCAGCCTCCGACCACGCTAAAAAATGGAGATGTGAAGTGGATGCCAGTCTCCGACCACGCTAAAAAACGGAGATGTGAAGTGGATGCCAGCCTCCGACCACGCTAAAAAACGGAGATGTGAAGTGGATGCCAGCCTCCGACCACGCTAAAAAACGGAGATGTGAAGTGGATGCCACCCTCCGACCACGCTAAAAAACGGAGATGTGAAGTGGATGCCACCCTCCGACCACGCTCAAAAACGGAGATGTGAAGTGGATGCCAGCCTCCGACCACGCTCAAAAACGGAGATGTGAAGTGGATGCCAGCCTCCGACCACGCTAAAAAACGGAGATGTGAAGTGGATGCCAGCCTCCGACCACGCTAAAAAACGGAGATGTGAAGTGGATGCCAGCCTCCGACCACGCTAAAAAACGGAGATGTGAAGTGTATGCCAGCCTCCGACCACGCTAAAAAACGGAGATGTGAAGCGGATGCCAGCCTCCGACCACGCTAAAAAACGGAGAAGTGGATGCCAACAACTATAAAAAACGGACAACCACTATATGTGGATGCCACTACAGTGGATGCTAATACAAGTGCCAACCTCCGACCACGCTAAAAAACGGAGATGTGAAGTGGATGCCAGCCTCCGACCACGCTAAAAAACGGAGATGTGAAGTGGATGCCAGCCTCCGACCACGCTAAAAAACGGAGATGTGAAGTGGATGCCAGCCTCCGACCACGCTAAAAAACGGAGATGTGAAGTGGATGCCAGCCTCCGACCACGCTAAAAAACGGAGATGTGAAGTGGATGCCAGCCTCCGACCACGCTAAAAAACGGAGATGTGAAGTGGATGCCAGCCTCCGACCACGCTAAAAAACGGAGATGTGAAGTGGATGCCAGCCTCCGACCACGCTAAAAAACGGAGATGTGAAGTGGATGCCAGCCTCCGACCACGCTAAAAAACGGAGATGTGAAGTGGATGCCAGCCTCCGACCACGCTAAAAAACGGAGAAGTGAAGTGGATGCCAGCCTCCGACCACGCTAAAAAACGGAGAAGTGAAGTGGATGCCAGCCTCCGACCACGCTAAAAAACGGAGAAGTGAAGTGGATGCCAGCCTCCGACCACGCTAAAAAACGGAGATGTGAAGTGGATGCCAGCCTCCTACCACGGTAAAAAACGGAGATGTGAAGTGGATGCCAGCCTCCGACCACGCTAAAAAACGGAGATGTGAAGTGGATGCCAGCCTCCGACCACGCTAAAAAACGGAGATGTGAAGTGGATGCCAGCCTCCGACCACGCTAAAAAACGGAGATGTGAAGTGGATGCCAGCCTCCGACCACGCTAAAAAACGGAGATGTGAAGTGGATGCCAGCCTCCGACCACGCTAAAAAACGGAGATGTGAAGTGGATGCCAGCCTCCGACCACGCTAAAAAACGGAGATGTGAAGTGGATGCCAGCCTCCGACCACGCTAAAAAACGGAGAAGTGAAGTGGATGCCAGCCTCCGACCACGCTAAAAAACGGAGATGTGAAGTGGATGCCAGCCTCCGACCACGCTAAAAAACGGAGATGTGAAGTGGATGCCACCCTCCGACCACGCTAAAAAACGGAGATGTGAAGTGGATGCCACCCTCCGACCACGCTAAAAAACGGAGATGTGAAGTGGATGCCAGCCTCCGACCACGCTAAAAAACGGAGAAGTGAAGTGGATGCCACCCTCCGACCACGCTAAAAAACGGAGAAGTGAAGTGGATGCCACCCTCCGACCACGCTAAAAAACGGAGATGTGAATTGGATGCCACCCTCCGACCACGCTAAAAAACGGAGAAGTGAATTGGATGCCACCCTCCGACCACGCTAAAAAACGGAGAAGTGAAGTGGATGCCACCCTCCGACCACGCTAAAAAACGGAGAAGTGAAGTGGATGCCAGCCTCCGACCACGCTAAAAAACGGAGATGTGAAGTGGATGCCAGCCTCCGACCACGCTAAAAAACGGAGATGTGAAGTGGATGCCACCCTCCGACCACGCTAAAAAACGGAGATGTGAAGTGGATGCCACCCTCCGACCACGCTAAAAAACGGAGATGTGAAGTGGATGCCACCCTCCGACCACGCTAAAAAACGGAGATGTGAAGTGGATGCCACCCTCCGACCACGCTAAAAAACGGAGATGTGAAGTGGATGCCACCCTCCGACCACGCTAAAAAACGGAGATGTGAAGTGGATGCCACCCTCCGACCACGCTAAAAAACGGAGAAGTGAAGTGGATGCCACCCTCCGACCACGCTAAAAAACGGAGATGTGAAGTGGATGCCAGCCTCCGACCACGCTAAAAAACGGAGATGTGAAGTGGATGCCAGCCTCCGACCACGCTAAAAAACGGAGATGTGAAGTGGATGCCAGCCTCCGACCACGCTAAAAAACGGAGATGTGAAGTGGATGCCACCCTCCGACCACGCTAAAAAACGGAGATGTGAAGTGGATGCCAGCCTCCGACCACGCTAAAAAACGGAGATGTGAAGTGGATGCCAGCCTCCGACCACGCTAAAAAACGGAGATGTGAAGTGGATGCCAGCCTCCGACCACGCTAAAAAACGGAGATGTGAAGTGGATGCCAGCCTCCGACCACGCTAAAAAACGGAGATGTGGATGCCAACAACTATAAAAAACGGGCAACCACTATATGTGGATGCCACTACAGTGGATGCTAATACAAGTGCCAACCTCCGACCACGCTAAAAAACGGAGAAGTGGATGCCAACAACTATAAAAAACGGACAGTGGATGCTAATACAATTGCCACTACTACTGCAACTATTAATGCCACTACAAGATAAATACTAAATATATAGGCATATACTAAATTATCCTTATTTCTTGACCGATCATCTGCCACGACAATTGTCAAATCAAATGTAAAACGAAGAAGGATAAGTAGAAGAAAAAGGAAACTCGGAATCAATAAACTCTCATAATATCCCATAATACTGGGAATATACTTGGACTGGACTGTGTCCTTGAGTAAGTCTGTATGCCACAGTACTGATCATATCCTTCTCAACCCTTGGTCAGCTGCAAGGATAATTGAAATTTCTTTGGAGGTTTGGTGGGTTGGAATTTCTCTTCTCTTTGAGGTAATTTTACGATTAATTCCCGTCTAAAAATATATATACAATACTATTGAATGACGATATTTCGTCAACTTCCGTGTCAAGTCGATGGTGAAGTCCGCCGTTTGGTAAGTTGTGATGCAGCTGCCGGTTCAATTGCCGGGTGATCTCTGAGTTCCCGTGTCAAGTCGATGGTGAAGTCCGCCGTTTGGTAAGTTGTGATTCAGCTGCCGGTTCAATTGCCGGGTGATCTCTGAGTTCAGAGGACATGTATGTGGTGAAATACGCTGCTTGGCCAGTTGTGTAGTCAGCTGCCGGGAAAGATGTCGGTAAATCCTGTCAGATCAATTCAAGAAATGTGCGGAAGATCTGTTGCGAGAATAGCTGCCGGGTCAAATGTGAGATCATCTGCCATGTCAGTTGACACATACGTCCCTTAAAGAATAAGAGAAAAGTAGTAGTATGTAAAACGAAGAAGGAGAAACAGAAAAAAAAAGAAATTCGGAATCAATAAACTCTTAATACACCATAATGCTGGGAATATCCTTGGTCAGCTCTAAG
This sequence comes from Maratus michaelseni, assembly GCA_963931845.1. Taxonomy (NCBI): domain Eukaryota; kingdom Metazoa; phylum Arthropoda; class Arachnida; order Araneae; family Salticidae; genus Maratus; species Maratus michaelseni. The sequence goes on from OZ007591.1 coordinate 8,243,611, forward strand.
GAAATATGGAAAATCAGAGAAGTGAAGTGGATGCCAGCCTCCGACCACGCTCAAAAACGGAGATGTGAAGTGGATGCCAGCCTCCGACCACGCTCAAAAACGGAGATGTGAAGTGGATGCCAGCCTCCGACCACGCTCAAAAACGGAGATGTGAAGTGGATGCCAGCCTCCGACCACGCTCAAAAACGGAGATGTGAAGTGGATGCCAGCCTCCGACCACGCTAAAAAACGGAGATGTGAAGCGGATGCCAGCCTCCGACCACGCTAAAAAACGGAGATGTGAAGCGGATGCCAGCCTCCGACCACGCTAAAAAACGGAGATGTGAAGCGGATGCCAGCCTCCGACCACGCTAAAAAACGGAGATGTGAAGCGGATGCCAGCCTCCGACCACGCTAAAAAACGGAGATGTGAAGCGGATGCCAGCCTCCGACCACGCTAAAAAACGGAGATGTGAAGCGGATGCCAGCCTCCGACCACGCTAAAAAACGGAGATGTGAAGCGGATGCCAGCCTCCGACCACGCTAAAAAACGGAGATGTGAAGCGGATGCCAGCCTCCGACCACGCTAAAAAACGGAGATGTGAAGCGGATGCCAGCCTCCGACCACGCTAAAAAACGGAGATGTGAAGCGGATGCCAGCCTCCGACCACGCTAAAAAACGGAGATGTGAAGCGGATGCCAGCCTCCGACCACGCTAAAAAACGGAGATGTGAAGCGGATGCCAGCCTCCGACCACGCTAAAAAACGGAGATGTGAAGTGGATGCCAGCCTCCGACCACGCTAAAAAACGGAGATGTGAAGTGGATGCCAGCCTCCGACCACGCTAAAAAACGGAGATGTGAATTGGATGCCAGCCTCCGACCACGCTAAAAAACGGAAATGTGAAGTGGATGCCAGCCTCCGACCACGCTAAAAAACGGAGTTGTGAAATGGATGCCACCCTCCGACCACGCTAAAAAACGGAGAAGTGGATGCCAACAACTATAAAAAACGGACAACCACTATATGTGGATGCCACTACAGTGGATGCTAATACAAGTGCCAACCTCCGACCACGCTAAAAAACGGAGATGTGAAGTGGATGCCAGCCTCCGACCACGCTAAAAAACGGAGATGTGAAGTGGATGCCAGCCTCCGACCACGCTAAAAAACGGAGATGTGAAGTGGATGCCAGCCTCCGACCACGCTAAAAAACGGAGATGTGAATTGGATGCCAGCCTCCGACCACGCTAAAAAACGGAAATGTGAAGTGGATGCCAGCCTCCGACCACGCTAAAAAACGGAGATGTGAAGTGGATGCCAGCCTCCGACCACGCTAAAAAACGGAGATGTGAAGTGGATGCCAGCCTCCGACCACGCTAAAAAACGGAGATGTGAAGTGGATGCCAGCCTCCGACCACGTTAAAAAACGGAGATGTGAAGTGGATGCCAGCCTCCGACCACGCTAAAAAACGGAGATGTGAAGTGGATGCCAGCCTCCGACCACGCTAAAAAACGGAGATGTTAAGTGGATGCCAGCCTCCGACCACGCTAAAAAACGGAGATGTGAAGTGGATGCCAGCCTCCGACCACGCTAAAAAACGGAGAAGTGAAGTGGATGCCAGCCTCCGACCACGCTAAAAACGGAGAAGTGAAGTGGATGCCAGCCTCCGACCACGCTAAAAAACGGAGATGTGAAGTGGATGCCAGCCTCTGACCACGCTAAAAAACGGAGAAGTGAAGTGGATGCCAGCCTCCGACCACGCTAAAAAGCGGAGATGTGAAGTGGATGCCAGCCTCCGACCACGCTAAAAAACGGAGATGTGAAGTGGATGCCAGCCTCCGACCACGCTAAAAAATGGAGATGTGAAGTGGATGCCAGTCTCCGACCACGCTAAAAAACGGAGATGTGAAGTGGATGCCAGCCTCCGACCACGCTAAAAAACGGAGATGTGAAGTGGATGCCAGCCTCCGACCACGCTAAAAAACGGAGATGTGAAGTGGATGCCACCCTCCGACCACGCTAAAAAACGGAGATGTGAAGTGGATGCCACCCTCCGACCACGCTCAAAAACGGAGATGTGAAGTGGATGCCAGCCTCCGACCACGCTCAAAAACGGAGATGTGAAGTGGATGCCAGCCTCCGACCACGCTAAAAAACGGAGATGTGAAGTGGATGCCAGCCTCCGACCACGCTAAAAAACGGAGATGTGAAGTGTATGCCAGCCTCCGACCACGCTAAAAAACGGAGATGTGAAGCGGATGCCAGCCTCCGACCACGCTAAAAAACGGAGAAGTGGATGCCAACAACTATAAAAAACGGACAACCACTATATGTGGATGCCACTACAGTGGATGCTAATACAAGTGCCAACCTCCGACCACGCTAAAAAACGGAGATGTGAAGTGGATGCCAGCCTCCGACCACGCTAAAAAACGGAGATGTGAAGTGGATGCCAGCCTCCGACCACGCTAAAAAACGGAGATGTGAAGTGGATGCCAGCCTCCGACCACGCTAAAAAACGGAGATGTGAAGTGGATGCCAGCCTCCGACCACGCTAAAAAACGGAGATGTGAAGTGGATGCCAGCCTCCGACCACGCTAAAAAACGGAGATGTGAAGTGGATGCCAGCCTCCGACCACGCTAAAAAACGGAGATGTGAAGTGGATGCCAGCCTCCGACCACGCTAAAAAACGGAGATGTGAAGTGGATGCCAGCCTCCGACCACGCTAAAAAACGGAGAAGTGAAGTGGATGCCAGCCTCCGACCACGCTAAAAAACGGAGAAGTGAAGTGGATGCCAGCCTCCGACCACGCTAAAAAACGGAGAAGTGAAGTGGATGCCAGCCTCCGACCACGCTAAAAAACGGAGATGTGAAGTGGATGCCAGCCTCCTACCACGGTAAAAAACGGAGATGTGAAGTGGATGCCAGCCTCCGACCACGCTAAAAAACGGAGATGTGAAGTGGATGCCAGCCTCCGACCACGCTAAAAAACGGAGATGTGAAGTGGATGCCAGCCTCCGACCACGCTAAAAAACGGAGATGTGAAGTGGATGCCAGCCTCCGACCACGCTAAAAAACGGAGATGTGAAGTGGATGCCAGCCTCCGACCACGCTAAAAAACGGAGATGTGAAGTGGATGCCAGCCTCCGACCACGCTAAAAAACGGAGATGTGAAGTGGATGCCAGCCTCCGACCACGCTAAAAAACGGAGAAGTGAAGTGGATGCCAGCCTCCGACCACGCTAAAAAACGGAGATGTGAAGTGGATGCCAGCCTCCGACCACGCTAAAAAACGGAGATGTGAAGTGGATGCCACCCTCCGACCACGCTAAAAAACGGAGATGTGAAGTGGATGCCACCCTCCGACCACGCTAAAAAACGGAGAAGTGAAGTGGATGCCAGCCTCCGACCACGCTAAAAAACGGAGAAGTGAAGTGGATGCCACCCTCCGACCACGCTAAAAAACGGAGAAGTGAAGTGGATGCCACCCTCCGACCACGCTAAAAAACGGAGATGTGAATTGGATGCCACCCTCCGACCACGCTAAAAAACGGAGAAGTGAATTGGATGCCACCCTCCGACCACGCTAAAAAACGGAGAAGTGAAGTGGATGCCACCCTCCGACCACGCTAAAAAACGGAGAAGTGAAGTGGATGCCAGCCTCCGACCACGCTAAAAAACGGAGATGTGAAGTGGATGCCAGCCTCCGACCACGCTAAAAAACGGAGATGTGAAGTGGATGCCACCCTCCGACCACGCTAAAAAACGGAGATGTGAAGTGGATGCCACCCTCCGACCACGCTAAAAAACGGAGATGTGAAGTGGATGCCACCCTCCGACCACGCTAAAAAACGGAGATGTGAAGTGGATGCCACCCTCCGACCACGCTAAAAAACGGAGATGTGAAGTGGATGCCACCCTCCGACCACGCTAAAAAACGGAGATGTGAAGTGGATGCCACCCTCCGACCACGCTAAAAAACGGAGATGTGAAGTGGATGCCACCCTCCGACCACGCTAAAAAACGGAGAAGTGAAGTGGATGCCACCCTCCGACCACGCTAAAAAACGGAGATGTGAAGTGGATGCCAGCCTCCGACCACGCTAAAAAACGGAGATGTGAAGTGGATGCCAGCCTCCGACCACGCTAAAAAACGGAGATGTGAAGTGGATGCCAGCCTCCGACCACGCTAAAAAACGGAGATGTGAAGTGGATGCCACCCTCCGACCACGCTAAAAAACGGAGATGTGAAGTGGATGCCAGCCTCCGACCACGCTAAAAAACGGAGATGTGAAGTGGATGCCAGCCTCCGACCACGCTAAAAAACGGAGATGTGAAGTGGATGCCAGCCTCCGACCACGCTAAAAAACGGAGATGTGAAGTGGATGCCAGCCTCCGACCACGCTAAAAAACGGAGATGTGGATGCCAACAACTATAAAAAACGGGCAACCACTATATGTGGATGCCACTACAGTGGATGCTAATACAAGTGCCAACCTCCGACCACGCTAAAAAACGGAGAAGTGGATGCCAACAACTATAAAAAACGGACAGTGGATGCTAATACAATTGCCACTACTACTGCAACTATTAATGCCACTACAAGATAAATACTAAATATATAGGCATATACTAAATTATCCTTATTTCTTGACCGATCATCTGCCACGACAATTGTCAAATCAAATGTAAAACGAAGAAGGATAAGTAGAAGAAAAAGGAAACTCGGAATCAATAAACTCTCATAATATCCCATAATACTGGGAATATACTTGGACTGGACTGTGTCCTTGAGTAAGTCTGTATGCCACAGTACTGATCATATCCTTCTCAACCCTTGGTCAGCTGCAAGGATAATTGAAATTTCTTTGGAGGTTTGGTGGGTTGGAATTTCTCTTCTCTTTGAGGTAATTTTACGATTAATTCCCGTCTAAAAATATATATACAATACTATTGAATGACGATATTTCGTCAACTTCCGTGTCAAGTCGATGGTGAAGTCCGCCGTTTGGTAAGTTGTGATGCAGCTGCCGGTTCAATTGCCGGGTGATCTCTGAGTTCCCGTGTCAAGTCGATGGTGAAGTCCGCCGTTTGGTAAGTTGTGATTCAGCTGCCGGTTCAATTGCCGGGTGATCTCTGAGTTCAGAGGACATGTATGTGGTGAAATACGCTGCTTGGCCAGTTGTGTAGTCAGCTGCCGGGAAAGATGTCGGTAAATCCTGTCAGATCAATTCAAGAAATGTGCGGAAGATCTGTTGCGAGAATAGCTGCCGGGTCAAATGTGAGATCATCTGCCATGTCAGTTGACACATACGTCCCTTAAAGAATAAGAGAAAAGTAGTAGTATGTAAAACGAAGAAGGAGAAACAGAAAAAAAAAGAAATTCGGAATCAATAAACTCTTAATACACCATAATGCTGGGAATATCCTTGGTCAGCTCTAAGGAAATATGGAAAATCAGAGAAGTGAAGTGGATGCCAGCCTCCGACCACGCTCAAAAACGGAGATGTGAAGTGGATGCCAGCCTCCGACCACGCTCAAAAACGGAGATGTGAAGTGGATGCCAGCCTCCGACCACGCTCAAAAACGGAGATGTGAAGTGGATGCCAGCCTCCGACCACGCTCAAAAACGGAGATGTGAAGTGGATGCCAGCCTCCGACCACGCTCAAAAACGGAGATGTGAAGTGGATGCCAGCCTCCGACCACGCTCAAAAACGGAGATGTGAAGCGGATGCCAGCCTCCGACCACGCTAAAAAACGGAGATGTGAAGCGGATGCCAGCCTCCGACCACGCTAAAAAACGGAGATGTGAAGCGGATGCCAGCCTCCGACCACGCTAAAAAACGGAGATGTGAAGCGGATGCCAGCCTCCGACCACGCTAAAAAACGGAGATGTGAAGCGGATGCCAGCCTCCGACCACGCTAAAAAACGGAGATGTGAAGCGGATGCCAGCCTCCGACCACGCTAAAAAACGGAGATGTGAAGCGGATGCCAGCCTCCGACCACGCTAAAAAACGGAGATGTGAAGCGGATGCCAGCCTCCGACCACGCTAAAAAACGGAGATGTGAAGCGGATGCCAGCCTCCGACCACGCTAAAAAACGGAGATGTGAAGCGGATGCCAGCCTCCGACCACGCTAAAAAACGGAGATGTGAAGCGGATGCCAGCCTCCGACCACGCTAAAAAACGGAGATGTGAAGCGGATGCCAGCCTCCGACCACGCTAAAAAACGGAGATGTGAAGCGGATGCCAGCCTCCGACCACGCTAAAAAACGGAGAAGTGAAGCGGATGCCAGCCTCCGACCACGCTAAAAAACGGAGAAGTGAAGCGGATGCCAGCCTCCGACCACGCTAAAAAACGGAGATGTGAAGCGGATGCCAGCCTCCGACCACGCTAAAAAACGGAGATGTGAAGCGGATGCCAGCCTCCGACCACGCTAAAAAACGGAGAAGTGAAGCGGATGCCAGCCTCCGACCACGCTAAAAAACGGAGAAGTGAAGCGGATGCCAGCCTCCGACCACGCTAAAAAACGGAGAAGTGAAGCGGATGCCAGCCTCCGACCACGCTCAAAAACGGAGATGTGAAGTGGATGCCAGCCTCCGACCACGCTCAAAAACGGAGATGTGAAGTGGATGCCAGCCTCCGACCACGCTCAAAAACGGAGATGTGAAGTGGATGCCAGCCTCCGACCACGCTCAAAAACGGAGATGTGAAGTGGATGCCAGCCTCCGACCACGCTCAAAAACGGAGATGTGAAGTGGATGCCAGCCTCCGACCACGCTAAAAAACGGAGATGTGAAGCGGATGCCAGCCTCCGACCACGCTAAAAAACGGAGATGTGAAGCGGATGCCAGCCTCCGACCACGCTAAAAAACGGAGATGTGAAGCGGATGCCAGCCTCCGACCACGCTAAAAAACGGAGATGTGAAGCGGATGCCAGCCTCCGACCACGCTAAAAAACGGAGATGTGAAGCGGATGCCAGCCTCCGACCACGCTAAAAAACGGAGATGTGAAGCGGATGCCAGCCTCCGACCACGCTAAAAAACGGAGATGTGAAGCGGATGCCAGCCTCCGACCACGCTAAAAAACGGAGATGTGAAGCGGATGCCAGCCTCCGACCACGCTAAAAAACGGAGATGTGAAGCGGATGCCAGCCTCCGACCACGCTAAAAAACGGAGATGTGAAGCGGATGCCAGCCTCCGACCACGCTAAAAAACGGAGATGTGAAGCGGATGCCAGCCTCCGACCACGCTAAAAAACGGAGATGTGAAGCGGATGCCAGCCTCCGACCACGCTAAAAAACGGAGATGTGAAGCGGATGCCAGCCTCCGACCACGCTAAAAAACGGAGATGTGAAGTGGATGCCAGCCTCCGACCACGCTAAAAAACGGAGATGTGAAGTGGATGCCAGCCTCCGACCACGCTAAAAAACGGAAATGTGAAGTGGATGCCAGCCTCCGACCACGCTAAAAAACGGAGTTGTGAAATGGATGCCACCCTCCGACCACGCTAAAAAACGGAGAAGTGGATGCCAACAACTATAAAAAACGGACAACCACTATATGTGGATGCCACTACAGTGGATGCTAATACAAGTGCCAACCTCCGACCACGCTAAAAAACGGAGATGTGAAGTGGATGCCAGCCTCCGACCACGCTAAAAAACGGAGATGTGAAGTGGATGCCAGCCTCCGACCACGCTAAAAAACGGAGATGTGAAGTGGATGCCAGCCTCCGACCACGCTAAAAAACGGAGATGTGAATTGGATGCCAGCCTCCGACCACGCTAAAAAACGGAAATGTGAAGTGGATGCCAGCCTCCGACCACGCTAAAAAACGGAGATGTGAAGTGGATGCCAGCCTCCGACCACGCTAAAAAACGGAGATGTGAAGTGGATGCCAGCCTCCGACCACGCTAAAAAACGGAGATGTGAAGTGGATGCCAGCCTCCGACCACGTTAAAAAACGGAGATGTGAAGTGGATGCCAGCCTCCGACCACGCTAAAAAACGGAGATGTGAAGTGGATGCCAGCCTCCGACCACGCTAAAAAACGGAGATGTTAAGTGGATGCCAGCCTCCGACCACGCTAAAAAACGGAGATGTGAAGTGGATGCCAGCCTCCGACCACGCTAAAAAACGGAGAAGTGAAGTGGATGCCAGCCTCCGACCACGCTAAAAACGGAGAAGTGAAGTGGATGCCAGCCTCCGACCACGCTAAAAAACGGAGATGTGAAGTGGATGCCAGCCTCCGACCACGCTAAAAAACGGAGAAGTGAAGTGGATGCCAGCCTCCGACCACGCTAAAAAACGGAGAAGTGAAGTGGATGCCAGCCCCCGACCACGCTAAAAAGCGGAGATGTGAAGTGGATGCCAGCCTCCGACCACGCTAAAAAACGGAGATGTGAAGTGGATGCCAGCCTCCGACCACGCTAAAAAATGGAGATGTGAAGTGGATGCCAGTCTCCGACCACGCTAAAAAACGGAGATGTGAAGTGGATGCCAGCCTCCGACCACGCTAAAAAACGGAGATGTGAAGTGGATGCCAGCCTCCGACCACGCTAAAAAACGGAGATGTGAAGTGGATGCCACCCTCCGACCACGCTAAAAAACGGAGATGTGAAGTGGATGCCACCCTCCGACCACGCTCAAAAACGGAGATGTGAAGTGGATGCCAGCCTCCGACCACGCTCAAAAACGGAGATGTGAAGTGGATGCCAGCCTCCGACCACGCTCAAAAACGGAGATGTGAAGTGGATGCCAGCCTCCGACCACGCTAAAAAACGGAGATGTGAAGTGTATGCCAGCCTCCGACCACGCTAAAAAACGGAGATGTGAAGCGGATGCCAGCCTCCGACCACGCTAAAAAACGGAGAAGTGGATGCCAACAACTATAAAAAACGGACAACCACTATATGTGGATGCCACTACAGTGGATGCTAATACAAGTGCCAACCTCCGACCACGCTAAAAAACGGAGATGTGAAGTGGATGCCAGCCTCCGACCACGCTAAAAAACGGAGATGTGAAGTGGATGCCAGCCTCCGACCACGCTAAAAAACGGAGATGTGAAGTGGATGCCAGCCTCCGACCACGCTAAAAAACGGAGATGTGAAGTGGATGCCAGCCTCCGACCACGCTAAAAAACGGAGATGTGAAGTGGATGCCAGCCTCCGACCACGCTAAAAAACGGAGATGTGAAGTGGATGCCAGCCTCCGACCACGCTAAAAAACGGAGATGTGAAGTGGATGTCAGCCTCCGACCACGCTAAAAAACGGAGATGTGAAGTGGATGCCAGCCTCCGACCACGCTAAAAAACGGAGAAGTGAAGTGGATGCCAGCCTCCGACCACGCTAAAAAACGGAGAAGTGAAGTGGATGCCAGCCTCCGACCACGCTAAAAAACGGAGAAGTGAAGTGGATGCCAGCCTCCGACCACGCTAAAAAACGGAGATGTGAAGTGGATGCCAGCCTCCTACCACGCTAAAAAACGGAGATGTGAAGTGGATGCCAGCCTCCGACCACGCTAAAAAACGGAGATGTGAAGTGGATGCCAGCCTCCGACCACGCTAAAAAACGGAGATGTGAAGTGGATGCCAGCCTCCGACCACGCTAAAAAACGGAGATGTGAAGTGGATGCCAGCCTCCGACCACGCTAAAAAACGGAGATGTGAAGTGGATGCCAGCCTCCGACCACGCTAAAAAACGGAGATGTGAAGTGGATGCCAGCCTCCGACCACGCTAAAAAACGGAGATGTGAAGTGGATGCCAGCCTCCGACCACGCTAAAAAACGGAGAAGTGAAGTGGATGCCAGCCTCCGACCACGCTAAAAAACGGAGATGTGAAGTGGATGCCAGCCTCCGACCACGCTAAAAAACGGAGATGTGAAGTGGATGCCACCCTCCGACCACGCTAAAAAACGGAGATGTGAAGTGGATGCCACCCTCCGACCACGCTAAAAAACGGAGATGTGAAGTGGATGCCAGCCTCCGACCACGCTAAAAAACGGAGAAGTGAAGTGGATGCCACCCTCCGACCACGCTAAAAAACGGAGAAGTGAAGTGGATGCCACCCTCCGACCACGCTAAAAAACGGAGATGTGAATTGGATGCCACCCTCCGACCACGCTAAAAAACGGAGAAGTGAATTGGATGCCACCCTCCGACCACGCTAAAAAACGGAGAAGTGAAGTGGATGCCACCCTCCGACCACGCTAAAAAACGGAGAAGTGAAGTGGATGCCAGCCTCCGACCACGCTAAAAAACGGAGATGTGAAGTGGATGCCAGCCTCCGACCACGCTAAAAAACGGAGATGTGAAGTGGATGCCACCCTCCGACCACGCTAAAAAACGGAGATGTGAAGTGGATGCCACCCTCCGACCACGCTAAAAAACGGAGATGTGAAGTGGATGCCACCCTCCGACCACGCTAAAAAACGGAGATGTGAAGTGGATGCCACCCTCCGACCACGCTAAAAAACGGAGATGTGAAGTGGATGCCACCCTCCGACCACGCTAAAAAACGGAGATGTGAAGTGGATGCCACCCTCCGACCACGCTAAAAAACGGAGATGTGAAGTGGATGCCACCCTCCGACCACGCTAAAAAACGGAGAAGTGAAGTGGATGCCACCCTCCGACCACGCTAAAAAACGGAGATGTGAAGTGGATGCCAGCCTCCGACCACGCTAAAAAACGGAGATGTGAAGTGGATGCCAGCCTCCGACCACGCTAAAAAACGGAGATGTGAAGTGGATGCCAGCCTCCGACCACGCTAAAAAACGGAGATGTGAAGTGGATGCCACCCTCCGACCACGCTAAAAAACGGAGATGTGAAGTGGATGCCAGCCTCCGACCACGCTAAAAAACGGAGATGTGAAGTGGATGCCAGCCTCCGACCACGCTAAAAAACGGAGATGTGAAGTGGATGCCAGCCTCCGACCACGCTAAAAAACGGAGATGTGAAGTGGATGCCAGCCTCCGACCACGCTAAAAAACGGAGATGTGGATGCCAACAACTATAAAAAACGGGCAACCACTATATGTGGATGCCACTACAGTGGATGCTAATACAAGTGCCAACCTCCGACCACGCTAAAAAACGGAGAAGTGGATGCCAACAACTATAAAAAACGGACAGTGGATGCTAATACAATTGCCACTACTACTGCAACTATTAATGCCACTACAAGATAAATACTAAATATATAGGCATATACTAAATTATCCTTATTTCTTGACCGATCATCTGCCACGACAATTGTCAAATCAAATGTAAAACGAAGAAGGATAAGTAGAAGAAAAAGGAAACTCGGAATCAATAAACTCTCATAATATCCCATAATACTGGGAATATACTTGGACTGGACTGTGTCCTTGAGTAAGTCTGTATGCCACAGTACTGATCATATCCTTCTCAACCCTTGGTCAGCTGCAAGGATAATTGAAATTTCTTTGGAGGTTTGGTGGGTTGGAATTTCTCTTCTCTTTGAGGTAATTTTACGATTAATTCCCGTCTAAAAATATATATACAATACTATTGAATGACGATATTTCGTCAACTTCCGTGTCAAGTCGATGGTGAAGTCCGCCGTTTGGTAAGTTGTGATGCAGCTGCCGGTTCAATTGCCGGGTGATCTCTGAGTTCCCGTGTCAAGTCGATGGTGAAGTCCGCCGTTTGGTAAGTTGTGATTCAGCTGCCGGTTCAATTGCCGGGTGATCTCTGAGTTCAGAGGACATGTATGTGGTGAAATACGCTGCTTGGCCAGTTGTGTAGTCAGCTGCCGGGAAAGATGTCGGTAAATCCTGTCAGATCAATTCAAGAAATGTGCGGAAGATCTGTTGCGAGAATAGCTGCCGGGTCAAATGTGAGATCATCTGCCATGTCAGTTGACACATACGTCCCTTAAAGAATAAGAGAAAAGTAGTAGTATGTAAAACGAAGAAGGAGAAACAGAAAAAAAAAGAAATTCGGAATCAATAAACTCTTAATACACCATAATGCTGGGAATATCCTTGGTCAGCTCTAAGGAAATATGGAAAATCAGAGAAGTGAAGTGGATGCCAGCCTCCGACCACGCTCAAAAACGGAGATGTGAAGTGGATGCCAGCCTCCGACCACGCTCAAAAACGGAGATGTGAAGTGGATGCCAGCCTCCGACCACGCTCAAAAACGGAGATGTGAAGTGGATGCCAGCCTCCGACCACGCTCAAAAACGGAGATGTGAAGTGGATGCCAGCCTCCGACCACGCTCAAAAACGGAGATGTGAAGTGGATGCCAGCCTCCGACCACGCTCAAAAACGGAGATGTGAAGTGGATGCCAGCCTCCGACCACGCTCAAAAACGGAGATGTGAAGCGGATGCCAGCCTCCGACCACGCTAAAAAACGGAGATGTGAAGCGGATGCCAGCCTCCGACCACGCTAAAAAACGGAGATGTGAAGCGGATGCCAGCCTCCGACCACGCTAAAAAACGGAGATGTGAAGCGGATGCCAGCCTCCGACCACGCTAAAAAACGGAGATGTGAAGCGGATGCCAGCCTCCGACCACGCTAAAAAACGGAGATGTGAAGCGGATGCCAGCCTCCGACCACGCTAAAAAACGGAGATGTGAAGCGGATGCCAGCCTCCGACCACGCTAAAAAACGGAGATGTGAAGCGGATGCCAGCCTCCGACCACGCTAAAAAACGGAGATGTGAAGCGGATGCCAGCCTCCGACCACGCTAAAAAACGGAGATGTGAAGCGGATGCCAGCCTCCGGCCACGCTAAAAAACGGAGATGTGAAGCGGATGCCAGCCTCCGACCACGCTAAAAAACGGAGATGTGAAGTGGATGCCAGCCTCCGACCACGCTAAAAAACGGAGATGTGAAGCGGATGCCAGCCTCCGACCACGCTAAAAAACGGAGATGTGAAGCGGATGCCAGCCTCCGACCACGCTAAAAAACGGAGATGTGAAGCGGATGCCAGCCTCCGACCACGCTAAAAAACGGAGATGTGAAGTGTATGCCAGCCTCCGACCACGCTAAAAAACGGAGATGTGAAGCGGATGCCAGCCTCCGACCACGCTAAAAAACGGAGAAGTGGATGCCAACAACTATAAAAAACGGACAACCACTATATGTGGATGCCACTACAGTGGATGCTAATACAAGTGCCAACCTCCGACCACGCTAAAAAACGGAGATGTGAAGTGGATGCCAGCCTCCGACCACGCTAAAAAACGGAGATGTGAAGTGGATGCCAGCCTCCGACCACGCTAAAAAACGGAGATGTGAAGTGGATGCCAGCCTCCGACCACGCTAAAAAACGGAGATGTGAAGTGGATGCCAGCCTCCGACCACGCTAAAAAACGGAGATGTGGATGCCAACAACTATAAAAAACGGACAACCACTATATGTGGATGCCACTACAGTGGATGCTAATACAAGTGCCAACCTCCGACCACGCTAAAAAACGGAGAAGTGGATGCCAACAACTATAAAAAACGGACAGTGGATGCTAATACAATTGCCACTACTACTGCAACTATTAATGCCACTACAAGATAAATACTAAATATATAGGCATATACTAAATTATCCTTATTTCTTGACCGATCATCTGCCACGACAATTGTCAAATCAAATGTAAAACGAAGAAGGATAAGTAGAAGAAAAAGGAAACTCGGAATCAATAAACTCTCATAATATCCCATAATACTGGGAATATACTTGGACTGGACTGTGTCCTTGAGTAAGTCTGTATGCCACAGTACTGATCATATCCTTCTCAACCCTTGGTCAGCTGCAAGGATAATTGAAATTTCTTTGGAGGTTTGGTGGGTTGGAATTTCTCTTCTCTTTGAGGTAATTTTACGATTAATTCCCGTCTAAAAATATATATACAATACTATTGAATGACGAATAAGAAGAAAAGCAAGAAGTTGTCAAGTCTGTGGAGAAAGACATTATTTCGTCAACTTCCGTGTCAAGTCGATGGTGAAGTCCGCCGTTTGGTAAGTTGTGATGCAGCTGCCGGTTCAATTGCCGGGTGATCTCTGAGTTCCCGTGTCAAGTCGATGGTGAAGTCCGCCGTTTGGTAAGTTGTGATTCAGCTGCCGGTTCAATTGCCGGGTGATCTCTGAGTTCAGAGGACATGTATGTGGTGAAATACGCTGCTTGGCCAGTTGTGTAGTCAGCTGCCGGGAAAGTTGTCGGTAAATCCTGTCAGATCAATTCAACAAATGTGCGGAAGATCTGTTGCGAGAATAGCTGCCGGGTCAAATGTGAGATCATCTGCCATGTCAGTTGACACATACGTCCCTTAAAGAATAAGAGAAAAGTAGTAGTATGTAAAACGAAGAAGGAGAAACAGAAAAAAAAAGAAATTCGGAATCAATAAACTCTTAATACACCATAATGCTGGGAATATCCTTGGTCAGCTCTAAGGAAATATGGAAAATCAGAGAAGTGAAGTGGATGCCAGCCTCCGACCACGCTAAAAAACGGAGATGTGAAGTGGATGCCAGCTTCCGACCACGCTAAAAAACGGAGAAGTGAAGTGGATGCCAGCCTCCGACCACGCTAAAAAACGGAGATGTGAAGTGGATGCCAGCCTCCGACCACGCTAAAAAACGGAGAAGTGAAGTGGATGCCAGCCTCCGACCACGCTAAAAAACGGAGAAGTGGATGCCAACAACTATAAAAAACGGACAACCACTATATGTGGATGCCACTACAGTGGATGCTAATACAAGTGCCAACCTCCGACCACGCTAAAAAACGGAGATGTGAAGTGGATGCCAGCCTCCGACCACGCTAAAAAACGGAGATGTGAAGTGGATGCCAGCCTCCGACCACGCTAAAAAACGGAGATGTGAAGTGGATGCCAGCCTCCGACCACGCTAAAAAACGGAGATGTGAAGTGGATGCCAGCCTCCGACCACGCTAAAAAACGGAGATGTGAAGTGGATGCCAGCCTCCGACCACGCTAAAAAACGGAGATGTGAAGTGGATGCCAGCCTCCGACCACGCTAAAAAACGGAGATGTGAAGTGGATGCCAGCCTCCGACCACGCTAAAAAACGGAGATGTGGATGCCAACAACTGTAAAAAACGGACAACCACTATATGTGGATGCCACTACAGTGGATGCTAATACAAGTGCCAACCTCCGACCACGCTAAAAAACGGAGAAGTGTATGCCAACAACTATAAAAAACGGACAGTGGATGCTAATACAATTGCCACTACAACTGCAACTATTAATGCCACTACAAGATAAATACTAAATATATAGGCATATACTAAATTATCCTTATTTCTTGACCGATCATCTGCCACGACAATTGTCAAATCAAATGTAAAACGAAGAAGGATAAGTAGAAGAAAAAGGAAACTCGGAATCAATAAACTCTCATAATATCCCATAATACTGGGAATATACTTGGACTGGACTGTGTCCTTGAGTAAGTCCGTATGCCACAGTACTGATCATATCCTTCTCAACCCTTGGTCAGCTGCAAGGATAATTGAAATTTCTTTGGAAGTTTGGTGGGTTGGAATTTCTCTTCTCTTTGAGGTAATTTTACGATTAATTCCCGTCTAAAAATATATATACAATACTATTGAATGACGAATAAGAAGAAAAGCAAGAAGTTGTCAAGTCTGTGGAGAAAGACATTATTTCGTCAACTTCCGTGTCAAGTCGATGGTGAAGTCCGCCGTTTGGTAAGTTGTGATGCAGCTGCCGGTTCAATTGCCGGGTGATCTCTGAGTTCCCGTGTCAAGTCGATGGTGAAGTCCGCCGTTTGGTAAGTTGTGATTCAGCTGCCGGTTCAATTGCCGGGTGATCTCTGAGTTCAGAGGACATGTATGTGGTGAAATACGCTGCTTGGCCAGTTGTGTAGTCAGCTGCCGGGAAAGTTGTCGGTAAATCCTGTCAGATCAATTCAACAAATGTGCGGAAGATCTGTTGCGAGAATAGCTGCCGGGTCAAATGTGAGATCATCTGCCATGTCAGTTGACACATACGTCCCTTAAAGAATAAGAGAAAAGTAGTAGTATGTAAAACGAAGAAGGAGAAACAGAAAAAAAAAGAAATTCGGAATCAATAAACTCTTAATACACCATAATGCTGGGAATATCCTTGGTCAGCTCTAAGGAAATATGGAAAATCAGGTTATAATTGAATTTTGTTTGGTTGTTTGTTGTGTAGAAATTACTCTTCTGTTTGAGTTAATTTTACGATTTTTGTGGCCTGCGGTTGTATTAATGGAAATAATTTCTGGATTAAGGAGAAGGAAGTATGGAATAATCAGAAACAGAATAGAAAGGAATTAAATTTTAACATCCGATAATACTTGGAATAGCCTTGGTTAGCTGAAAGGAAATCTAGCTGCAAGGAAATCTGCAATGTCAGGTTATAATTGAAATTTCTTTGGTGGATAGTTGTGTATGAATTTATCTTCCCTTTGAGGTAATTTTCCAATTATTTCCGATTAGTTCTGTCCATTTCTGTTTCCGAAAACGTGAAGATATTCCATTGAGAAAAATTAGAAAATTAAAGTAAACAAAAGAAAAAGGGAAAGAAAAGGAAAAGAAGAAATTGTGGTAGAAACTGGGTAGAAATTTCCCTTCGGGACTTTGGGGTTCCTTTCCTATTATTTACGATTTTGTTAATTAATCTTTAATCAAGACACTGTCAAACCGCTGGTGAAATACGTCACTTGGTCAGCTGCCGTGTCAAAAATTCGCTCATTTGCGAAGTCAGCAGTCAAGTCGGTGGTGAATTCCGCCGTTTGGTCAGTTGTGATGTCAGATGACGGTTCAATTGCCGGGTCATCTGCCAGTTCAGATGATATGTATGTGGTGAAATACGCCGCTTGGTCAGTTGTGAAGTCAGCTCCCGGGAACGTTGTCGGTTCATCTGCCAGATCAACTGTCAAATGTGTGGCAGATCTATTGCGAGGTTAGCTGCCGGGTCAAATGACCGATCATCTGCCACGACAGTTGTCAAATCCTTCTTTCAAGAAATAAGGATAATTTAGTATGTAAAACGAAGAAGGAGAAGCAGAATAAAAAGGAAACTTGGAATCAATAAACTCGCAATATCCCATAATACTGGGAATATACATGGACTGGACTGTATCCTTGAGTAAATGCGTATTGCTGGAATCGACCCACTACCTGAGAAAATACTGGCTACTCTTAACAAGAAAATCAAGACACTTTCAAATCGCCGGTGAAATACATCACTTGGTCAGCTGCCGTGTCGAAAATTCGTTCATTTGCGAAGTCAGCAATCAAATTGGTGGTGAAATCCGCCGTTTGGTCAGTTGTGATGTCAGATGCCGATTCAATTGCCGGTCATCTGCCAGTTCATGTGATGGCTGGCGAATATCACAAGCTAGCGATGGGAATATCACAAGCTAGCGTTAGTTTATATGAAAAAAAGTCATTCTCGTTTAATAATCTTTTTAAATAAAATCTTTCATTATCTTTTTCTGAGAAAAACTAATTATTTATTCTATTTTAATTAAAACACTCTTTGCATAGCAATGTTCGTAAGATAATATAAATGAGACTTGTATTTTTATCAACAAAAAAAATGTTTTTAATTGAAAACGATAATAAATTGTGATTTCTTTTATGTAAAGTTACAAAATATGCACTTATGTTACAATTTTTATTTTTGTTTCTTTCAAATTTATTTAGAAAAATAATAAATTAGCTAAGCTTTATAATTAATCATATTTATAACAGCGATTTCTAAATAGCGACAGGAAAAAGAAGTTTCGTCATCTTTGTTTTATATTTGGAAGCTTTTCAATTTGAGCGACCGAGGATTTAATGAATGCCTGAATTTTTTGCGGACATCTTCATCTAATTTGAAATATCTGATTCAACCATGAGAAGTGGCAGAATTTTTAGCAAAGTTTGTTTCGTGTTTAAGTAGGGAATAAAAAGAAAAATCTGATATTTTTTCAGAAGACTGAAGGAAAAATGAAATACACAAATAAAAATAAAAATAAGATAGTTTAAAAAAAAATGATGGAAAGAGGTAACGCAGAGGTAAAACTTAAGAGATCAAACTGCAAGCTGAAAAGCGCGGGCGAATATTCTAGAATGTTTCGGAAATATCTGATTACTTCGAACAAATAAGAAAGGAAAAAAAATACGTAGGTTTTACCGAGTGTGGGCAGGATGCCAAGATAAAAATTTTACATTGTAACTGAGATTAGCTTTTATATTTTGAGAGAGAATAAAAGAAAGATTATTTTGCCAGAAAACATAGGGAAATAAAAATAAAAAGATATAGGTTGTTATTTCAAGAGAAATAAATTATGTATTTAGCTGGGAGAGTGATATTTAAAAGAATTAAATATTATGATGCGTTAATTTAATGAAATAAAAAGAGTGTAATTTTAACAGAACAGCACTTAGAGCCATTTTTTAAGAGAATTAATTTAGAATAAAGCCTTTTTAGCTAGGCGGAATTTTGACAATCTAAATGCTAGAACGAGAGAATAATTTAGAATAATGAGATTTAAACAGAATTATAGCTTTGATGAGGCCAACGGCGAAAAAAATTAAAATTTGTTTCATTATATATATATATATATATATATGTAATAATAATTTTTTTCCTTCTTTTCGCCATTTTCATAGTCCTTAGTCCAAATTATCACCATTCTATTAAATTACTAAATATTATTTATTTTAGTATTTTAGCATTTCTCTGTCTTTTATTATATCTCAAATCCCCTGTTTTGTTTAGCATTTGATTAAATTCCTTTTATTGATACATTGAAATTTATTCTTTCAGAATATTTTTTCTTTACATTCTTTTTATTTTATTATTTTCAGATATCGTTCGATTGTCCCATCAACCCCTGCTTTCGCGCGCACTATTGGATAGTCATATTTGCGCGTTCGTATTCCTACACCAATTTTTTGAATATAAAACTTACTGCACGGGAGCGGACCGTCAGAATTTTGCTCTAAATTGGTTGTTAAAATAATATGCGGCCCCAGTGACCCCCATTCTCAACTCAACATTGCATTTCAGTTTGTGCATAGTGTGTCTATCTAAGTGTATGGTATTCTCTTCAATATCTGTCATCTCTTCGAATGTTAGCATCGTACTTCTGTGATGACAATTAGTTACTCATGTAACTGTGATGACAATTAGTTACTCATGTAACAGAGTAACAAAGTACTCATGTAACAGTACGTCATGTAACAGATGACGTCTCTCCTAATAAACACATTGATTTTTCTACATTGATTTTTCTTCTGTCTACCCCATAATAAAGAAACACAACTTTAGGACTGTTTGGTATAATTTTATTTATTACTTCTTTTTTACAAAAGTAATTTAATTTTTAATTGGGAAAAATAATTCTATTATTTGTGTGTGCTCTTATTTTGTGCAGCCCGATTATGGAAGTATCATGACTCCCCAATCCTTTGCTAAAATTAATGTTAATGATTATGATTTAATAGGAGAATTAAATACAGTAAAAAACAAAACTTTAAGGGATATAATGGGGAATTATTTTGATATTTTTTTCAAAAAAAAAAATATGTTGTGGGGAAGATTAATATTGAGCCACAGCGTATCTTTCTCAAATCTGACCTACCTATATCTATATAAAACTGGAGTAAATGATATTGGAATAATCCATAGGATATCTTAATAATGACATATTCCCCAACCTTTCTTAAGATGCTACAGAGTTTTATTTCCTGCTATCACCACTTGAAAAATGAATAATAATAAGAGTGATATGACATACCAACCCAAATTGAATAAGAGTTATAAAAATTACTTCATCATATTACCACTTATGTTCTCTTGTTTGATTATAAACAAGATATTACATAAACATCTTCAAGTTGGATGATTGACTACCTCAATAAGGGTTCTTTTTCATGAATATTTTATTGTTTTTCTGTGTAAATTATGTATTTTTATGTGAGAATATTTTTTATACTCTATAGTGATCATCGACATTATAGTATAGATAAATAATTGATGTTGAAAGAGAGAAATTATACTAGTAATTACTATAAGATGAATTAAGTTACTATAAGATTATTACTATAAGATTTTTACTATAAGATTATTACTATAAGATGAATTAATTCCATATCTTAGTCAAAATATTCCGAATTCCCTATTCTAAAAATTATTCTAAATTGCAAAAACTTCCTAAAAAGCATTTGATTAAATTCCTTTTATTGAGACATTGAAATTTATTCTTTCAGAATATTTTTTCTTTACATTCTTTTTATTTTATTATTTTCAGATATCGTTCGATTGTCCCATCATCCCCTGCTTTTGTGCGCTTAATTTTCCCTTCCAAATTCATCCGAATAGTGCAATGAGTTCTTACATTTACGTCAGGTTAACACTCTCTTAACCTAATTTCCTAGCCATTGACATTTAAGTTTTTCCAGTGCTCTCTTCATGGCCACAACCCTTTTTACAAACTATTGGATAGTCATATTTGCGCGTTCGTATTCCAGTGGATGCCAGCCTCCGACCACGCTAAAAAACGGAGATGTGAAGTGGATGCCAGCCTCCGACCACGCTAAAAAACGGAGAAGTGAAGTGGATGCCAGCCTCCGACCACGCTAAAAAACGGAGATGTGAAGTGGATGCCAGCCTCCGACCACGCTAAAAAACGGAGATGTGAAGTGGATGCCAGCCTCCGACCACGCTAAAAAACGGAGATGTGAAGTGGATGCCAGCCTCCGACCACGCTAAAAAACGGAGATGTGAAGTGGATGCCAGCCTCCGACCACGCTAAAAAACGGAGATGTGAAGTGGATGCCAGCCTCCGACCACGCTAAAAAACGGAGATGTGAAGTGGATGCCAGCCTCCGACCACGCTAAAAAACGGAGATGTGAAGTGGATGCCAGCCTCCGACCACGCTAAAAAACGGAGAAGTGAAGTGGATGCCAGCCTCCGACCACGCTAAAAAACGGAGAAGTGAAGTGGATGCCAGCCTCCGACCACGCTAAAAAACGGAGAAGTGAAGTGGATGCCAGCCTCCGACCACGCTAAAAAACGGAGAAGTGAAGTGGATGCCAGCCTCCGACCACGCTAAAAAACGGAGATGTGAAGTGGATGCCAGCCTCCGACCACGCTAAAAAACGGAGATGTGAAGTGGATGCCAGCCTCCGACCACGCTAAAAAACGGAGATGTGAAGTGGATGCCAGCCTCCGACCACGCTAAAAAACGGAGAAGTGAAGTGTATGCCAGCCTCCGACCACGCTAAAAAACGGAGATGTGAAGTGTATGCCAGCCTCCGACCACGCTAAAAAACGGAGATGTGAAGTGGATGCCAGCCTCCGACCACGCTAAAAAACGGAGATGTGAAGTGGATGCCAGCCTCCGACCACGCTAAAAAACGGAGATGTGAAGTGGATGCCAGCCTCCGACCACGCTAAAAAACGGAGATGTGAAGTGAATGCCAGCCTCCGACCACGCTAAAAAACGGAGATGTGAAGTGGATGCCAGCCACCGACCACGCTAAAAAACGGAGATGTGAAGTGGATGCCAGCCTCCGACCACGCTAAAAAACGGAGATGTGAAGTGGATGCCAGCCTCCGACCACGCTTAAAAACGGAGATGTGAAGTGGATGCCAGCCTCCGACCACGCTAAAAAACGGAGATGTGAAGTGGATGCCAGCCTCCGACCACGCTAAAAAACGGAGATGTGAAGTGGATGCCAGCCTCCGACCACGCTAAAAAACGGAGATGTGAAGTGGATGCCAGCCTCCGACCACGCTAAAAAACGGAGATGTGAAGTGGATGCCAGCCTCCGACCACGCTAAAAAACGGAGAAGTGAAGTGGATGCCAGCCTCCGACCACGCTAAAAAACGGAGATGTGAAGTGGATGCCAGCCTCCGACCACGCTAAAAAACTGAGAGGTGAAGTGGATGCCAGCCTCCGACCACGCTAAAAAACGGAGAAGTGAAGTGGATGACAGCCTCCGACCACGCTAAAAAACGGAGATGTGAAGTGGATGCCAGCCTCCGACCACGCTAAAAAACGGAGTTGTGAAATGGATGCCACCCTCCGACCACGCTAAAAAACGGAGAAGTGGATGCCAACAACTATAAAAAACGGACAACCACTATATGTGGATGCCACTACAGTGGATGCTAATACAAGTGCCAACCTCCGACCACGCTAAAAAACGGAGATGTGAAGTGGATGCCAGCCTCCGACCACGCTAAAAAACGGAGATGTGAAGTGGATGCCAGCCTCCGACCACGCTAAAAAACGGAGATGTGAAGTGGATGCCAGCCTCCGACCACGCTAAAAAACGGAGATGTGAATTGGATGCCAGCCTCCGACCACGCTAAAAAACGGAAATGTGAAGTGGATGCCAGCCTCCGACCACGCTAAAAAACGGAGATGTGAAGTGGATGCCAGCCTCCGACCACGCTAAAAAACGGAGATGTGAAGTGGATGCCAGCCTCCGACCACGCTAAAAAACGGAGATGTGAAGTGGATGCCAGCCTCCGACCACGTTAAAAAACGGAGATGTGAAGTGGATGCCAGCCTCCGACCACGCTAAAAAACGGAGATGTGAAGTGGATGCCAGCCTCCGACCACGCTAAAAAACGGAGATGTTAAGTGGATGCCAGCCTCCGACCACGCTAAAAAACGGAGATGTGAAGTGGATGCCAGCCTCCGACCACGCTAAAAAACGGAGAAGTGAAGTGGATGCCAGCCTCCGACCACGCTAAAAACGGAGAAGTGAAGTGGATGCCAGCCTCCGACCACGCTAAAAAACGGAGATGTGAAGTGGATGCCAGCCTCCGACCACGCTAAAAAACGGAGATGTGAAGTGGATGCCAGCCTCCGACCACGCTCAAAAACGGAGATGTGAAGTGGATGCCAGCCTCCGACCACGCTCAAAAACGGAGATGTGAAGTGGATGCCAGCCTCCGACCACGCTAAAAAACGGAGATGTGAAGTGGATGCCAGCCTCCGACCACGCTAAAAAACGGAGATGTGAAGTGGATGCCAGCCTCCGACCACGCTAAAAAACGGAGATGTGAAGTGTATGCCAGCCTCCGACCACGCTAAAAAACGGAGATGTGAAGCGGATGCCAGCCTCCGACCACGCTAAAAAACGGAGAAGTGGATGCCAACAACTATAAAAAACGGACAACCACTATATGTGGATGCCACTACAGTGGATGCTAATACAAGTGCCAACCTCCGACCACGCTAAAAAACGGAGATGTGAAGTGGATGCCAGCCTCCGACCACGCTAAAAAACGGAGATGTGAAGTGGATGCCAGCCTCCGACCACGCTAAAAAACGGAGATGTGAAGTGGATGCCAGCCTCCGACCACGCTAAAAAACGGAGATGTGGATGCCAACAACTATAAAAAACGGACAACCACTATATGTGGATGCCACTACAGTGGATGCTAATACAAGTGCCAACCTCCGACCACGCTAAAAAACGGAGAAGTGGATGCCAACAACTATAAAAAACGGACAGTGGATGCTAATACAATTGCCACTACTACTGCAACTATTAATGCCACTACAAGATAAATACTAAATATATAGGCATATACTAAATTATCCTTATTTCTTGACCGATCATCTGCCACGACAATTGTCAAATCAAATGTAAAACGAAGAAGGATAAGTAGAAGAAAAAGGAAACTCGGAATCAATAAACTCTCATAATATCCCATAATACTGGGAATATACTTGGACTGGACTGTGTCCTTGAGTAAGTCTGTATGCCACAGTACTGATCATATCCTTCTCAACCCTTGGTCAGCTGCAAGGATAATTGAAATTTCTTTGGAGGTTTGGTGGGTTGGAATTTCTCTTCTCTTTGAGGTAATTTTACGATTAATTCCCGTCTAAAAATATATATACAATACTATTGAATGACGAATAAGAAGAAAAGCAAGAAGTTGTCAAGTCTGTGGAGAAAGACATTATTTCGTCAACTTCCGTGTCAAGTCGATGGTGAAGTCCGCCGTTTGGTAAGTTGTGATGCAGCTGCCGGTTCAATTGCCGGGTGATCTCTGAGTTCCCGTGTCAAGTCGATGGTGAAGTCCGCCGTTTGGTAAGTTGTGATTCAGCTGCCGGTTCAATTGCCGGGTGATCTCTGAGTTCAGAGGACATGTATGTGGTGAAATACGCTGCTTGGCCAGTTGTGTAGTCAGCTGCCGGGAAAGTTGTCGGTAAATCCTGTCAGATCAATTCAATAAATGTGCGGAAGATCTGTTGCGAGAATAGCTGCCGGGTCAAATGTGAGATCATCTGCCATGTCAGTTGACACATACGTCCCTTAAAGAATAAGAGAAAAGTAGTAGTATGTAAAACGAAGAAGGAGAAACAGAAAAAAAAAGAAATTCGGAATCAATAAACTCTTAATACACCATAATGCTGGGAATATCCTTGGTCAGCTCTAAGGAAATATGGAAAATCAGAGAAGTGAAGTGGATGCCAGCCTCCGACCACGCTAAAAAACGGAGATGTGAAGTGGATGCCAGCTTCCGACCACGCTAAAAAACGGAGAAGTGAAGTGGATGCCAGCCTCCGACCACGCTAAAAAACGGAGATGTGAAGTGGATGCCAGCCTCCGACCACGCTAAAAAACGGAGAAGTGAAGTGGATGCCAGCCTCCGACCACGCTAAAAAACGGAGAAGTGGATGCCAACAACTATAAAAAACGGACAACCACTATATGTGGATGCCACTACAGTGGATGCTAATACAAGTGCCAACCTCCGACCACGCTAAAAAACGGAGATGTGAAGTGGATGCCAGCCTCCGACCACGCTAAAAAACGGAGATGTGAAGTGGATGCCAGCCTCCGACCACGCTAAAAAACGGAGATGTGAAGTGGATGCCAGCCTCCGACCACGCTAAAAAACGGAGATGTGAAGTGGATGCCAGCCTCCGACCACGCTAAAAAACGGAGATGTGAAGTGGATGCCAGCCTCCGACCACGCTAAAAAACGGAGATGTGAAGTGGATGCCAGCCTCCGACCACGCTAAAAAACGGAGATGTGAAGTGGATGCCAGCCTCCGACCACGCTAAAAAACGGAGATGTGGATGCCAACAACTGTAAAAAACGGACAACCACTATATGTGGATGCCACTACAGTGGATGCTAATACAAGTGCCAACCTCCGACCACGCTAAAAAACGGAGAAGTGTATGCCAACAACTATAAAAAACGGACAGTGGATGCTAATACAATTGCCACTACAACTGCAACTATTAATGCCACTACAAGATAAATACTAAATATATAGGCATATACTAAATTATCCTTATTTCTTGACCGATCATCTGCCACGACAATTGTCAAATCAAATGTAAAACGAAGAAGGATAAGTAGAAGAAAAAGGAAACTCGGAATCAATAAACTCTCATAATATCCCATAATACTGGGAATATACTTGGACTGGACTGTGTCCTTGAGTAAGTCCGTATGCCACAGTACTGATCATATCCTTCTCAACCCTTGGTCAGCTGCAAGGATAATTGAAATTTCTTTGGAAGTTTGGTGGGTTGGAATTTCTCTTCTCTTTGAGGTAATTTTACGATTAATTCCCGTCTAAAAATATATATACAATACTATTGAATGACGAATAAGAAGAAAAGCAAGAAGTTGTCAAGTCTGTGGAGAAAGACATTATTTCGTCAACTTCCGTGTCAAGTCGATGGTGAAGTCCGCCGTTTGGTAAGTTGTGATGCAGCTGCCGGTTCAATTGCCGGGTGATCTCTGAGTTCCCGTGTCAAGTCGATGGTGAAGTCCGCCGTTTGGTAAGTTGTGATTCAGCTGCCGGTTCAATTGCCGGGTGATCTCTGAGTTCAGAGGACATGTATGTGGTGAAATACGCTGCTTGGCCAGTTGTGTAGTCAGCTGCCGGGAAAGTTGTCGGTAAATCCTGTCAGATCAATTCAACAAATGTGCGGAAGATCTGTTGCGAGAATAGCTGCCGGGTCAAATGTGAGATCATCTGCCATGTCAGTTGACACATACGTCCCTTAAAGAATAAGAGAAAAGTAGTAGTATGTAAAACGAAGAAGGAGAAACAGAAAAAAAAAGAAATTCGGAATCAATAAACTCTTAATACACCATAATGCTGGGAATATCCTTGGTCAGCTCTAAGGAAATATGGAAAATCAGGTTATAATTGAATTTTGTTTGGTTGTTTGTTGTGTAGAAATTACTCTTCTGTTTGAGTTAATTTTACGATTTTTGTGGCCTGCGGTTGTATTAATGGAAATAATTTCTGGATTAAGGAGAAGGAAGTATGGAATAATCAGAAACAGAATAGAAAGGAATTAAATTTTAACATCCGATAATACTTGGAATAGCCTTGGTTAGCTGAAAGGAAATCTAGCTGCAAGGAAATCTGCAATGTCAGGTTATAATTGAAATTTCTTTGGTGGATAGTTGTGTATGAATTTATCTTCCCTTTGAGGTAATTTTCCAATTATTTCCGATTAGTTCTGTCCATTTCTGTTTCCGAAAACGTGAAGATATTCCATTGAGAAAAATTAGAAAATTAAAGTAAACAAAAGAAAAAGGGAAAGAAAAGGAAAAGAAGAAATTGTGGTAGAAACTGGGTAGAAATTTCCCTTCGGGACTTTGGGGTTCCTTTCCTATTATTTACGATTTTGTTAATTAATCTTTAATCAAGACACTGTCAAACCGCTGGTGAAATACGTCACTTGGTCAGCTGCCGTGTCAAAAATTCGCTCATTTGCGAAGTCAGCAGTCAAGTCGGTGGTGAATTCCGCCGTTTGGTCAGTTGTGATGTCAGATGACGGTTCAATTGCCGGGTCATCTGCCAGTTCAGATGATATGTATGTGGTGAAATACGCCGCTTGGTCAGTTGTGAAGTCAGCTCCCGGGAACGTTGTCGGTTCATCTGCCAGATCAACTGTCAAATGTGTGGCAGATCTATTGCGAGGTTAGCTGCCGGGTCAAATGACCGATCATCTGCCACGACAGTTGTCAAATCCTTCTTTCAAGAAATAAGGATAATTTAGTATGTAAAACGAAGAAGGAGAAGCAGAATAAAAAGGAAACTTGGAATCAATAAACTCGCAATATCCCATAATACTGGGAATATACATGGACTGGACTGTATCCTTGAGTAAATGCGTATTGCTGGAATCGACCCACTACCTGAGAAAATACTGGCTACTCTTAACAAGAAAATCAAGACACTTTCAAATCGCCGGTGAAATACATCACTTGGTCAGCTGCCGTGTCGAAAATTCGTTCATTTGCGAAGTCAGCAATCAAATTGGTGGTGAAATCCGCCGTTTGGTCAGTTGTGATGTCAGATGCCGATTCAATTGCCGGTCATCTGCCAGTTCATGTGATGGCTGGCGAATATCACAAGCTAGCGATGGGAATATCACAAGCTAGCGTTAGTTTATATGAAAAAAAGTCATTCTCGTTTAATAATCTTTTTAAATAAAATCTTTCATTATCTTTTTCTGAGAAAAACTAATTATTTATTCTATTTTAATTAAAACACTCTTTGCATAGCAATGTTCGTAAGATAATATAAATGAGACTTGTATTTTTAT
The DNA here is from genome assembly GCA_963931845.1 of Maratus michaelseni. NCBI lineage: Eukaryota > Metazoa > Arthropoda > Arachnida > Araneae > Salticidae > Maratus > Maratus michaelseni. The sequence goes on from OZ007591.1 coordinate 8,271,198, forward strand.
CAACAAAAAAAATGTTTTTAATTGAAAACGATAATAAATTGTGATTTCTTTTATGTAAAGTTACAAAATATGCACTTATGTTACAATTTTTATTTTTGTTTCTTTCAAATTTATTTAGAAAAATAATAAATTAGCTAAGCTTTATAATTAATCATATTTATAACAGCGATTTCTAAATAGCGACAGGAAAAAGAAGTTTCGTCATCTTTGTTTTATATTTGGAAGCTTTTCAATTTGAGCGACCGAGGATTTAATGAATGCCTGAATTTTTTGCGGACATCTTCATCTAATTTGAAATATCTGATTCAACCATGAGAAGTGGCAGAATTTTTAGCAAAGTTTGTTTCGTGTTTAAGTAGGGAATAAAAAGAAAAATCTGATATTTTTTCAGAAGACTGAAGGAAAAATGAAATACACAAATAAAAATAAAAATAAGATAGTTTAAAAAAAAATGATGGAAAGAGGTAACGCAGAGGTAAAACTTAAGAGATCAAACTGCAAGCTGAAAAGCGCGGGCGAATATTCTAGAATGTTTCGGAAATATCTGATTACTTCGAACAAATAAGAAAGGAAAAAAAATACGTAGGTTTTACCGAGTGTGGGCAGGATGCCAAGATAAAAATTTTACATTGTAACTGAGATTAGCTTTTATATTTTGAGAGAGAATAAAAGAAAGATTATTTTGCCAGAAAACATAGGGAAATAAAAATAAAAAGATATAGGTTGTTATTTCAAGAGAAATAAATTATGTATTTAGCTGGGAGAGTGATATTTAAAAGAATTAAATATTATGATGCGTTAATTTAATGAAATAAAAAGAGTGTAATTTTAACAGAACAGCACTTAGAGCCATTTTTTAAGAGAATTAATTTAGAATAAAGCCTTTTTAGCTAGGCGGAATTTTGACAATCTAAATGCTAGAACGAGAGAATAATTTAGAATAATGAGATTTAAACAGAATTATAGCTTTGATGAGGCCAACGGCGAAAAAAATTAAAATTTGTTTCATTATATATATATATATATATATATGTAATAATAATTTTTTTCCTTCTTTTCGCCATTTTCATAGTCCTTAGTCCAAATTATCACCATTCTATTAAATTACTAAATATTATTTATTTTAGTATTTTAGCATTTCTCTGTCTTTTATTATATCTCAAATCCCCTGTTTTGTTTAGCATTTGATTAAATTCCTTTTATTGATACATTGAAATTTATTCTTTCAGAATATTTTTTCTTTACATTCTTTTTATTTTATTATTTTCAGATATCGTTCGATTGTCCCATCAACCCCTGCTTTCGCGCGCACTATTGGATAGTCATATTTGCGCGTTCGTATTCCTACACCAATTTTTTGAATATAAAACTTACTGCACGGGAGCGGACCGTCAGAATTTTTGCTCTAAATTGGTTGTTAAAATAATATGCGGCCCCAGTGACCCCCATTCTCAACTCAACATTGCATTTCAGTTTGTGCATAGTGTGTCTATCTAAGTGTATGGTATTCTCTTCAATATCTGTCATCTCTTCGAATGTTAGCATCGTACTTCTGTGATGACAATTAGTTACTCATGTAACTGTGATGACAATTAGTTACTCATGTAACAGAGTAACAAAGTACTCATGTAACAGTACGTCATGTAACAGATGACGTCTCTCCTAATAAACACATTGATTTTTCTACATTGATTTTTCTTCTGTCTACCCCATAATAAAGAAACACAACTTTAGGACTGTTTGGTATAATTTTATTTATTACTTCTTTTTTTACAAAAGTAATTTAATTTTTAATTGGGAAAAATAATTCTATTATTTGTGTGTGCTCTTATTTTGTGCAGCCCGATTATGGAAGTATCATGACTCCCCAATCCTTTGCTAAAATTAATGTTAATGATTATGATTTAATAGGAGAATTAAATACAGTAAAAAACAAAACTTTAAGGGATATAATGGGGAATTATTTTGATATTTTTTTCAAAAAAAAAATATGTTGTGGGGAAGATTAATATTGAGCCACAGCGTTCTTTCTCAAATCTGACCTACCTATATCTATATAAAACTGGAGTAAATGATATTGGAATAATCCATAGGATATCTTAATAATGACATATTCCCCAACCTTTCTTAAGATGCTACAGAGTTTTATTTCCTGCTATCACCACTTGAAAAATGAATAATAATAAGAGTGATATGACATACCAACCCAAATTGAATAAGAGTTATAAAAATTACTTCATCATATTACCACTTATGTTCTCTTGTTTGATTATAAACAAGATATTACATAAACATCTTCAAGTTGGATGATTGACTACCTCAATAAGGGTTCTTTTTCATGAATATTTTATTGTTTTTCTGTGTAAATTATGTATTTTTATGTGAGAATATTTTTTATACTCTATAGTGATCATCGACATTATAGTATAGATAAATAATTGATGTTGAAAGAGAGAAATTATACTAGTAATTACTATAAGATGAATTAAGTTACTATAAGATTATTACTATAAGATTATTACTATAAGATTATTACTATAAGATGAATTAATTCCATATCTTAGTCAAAATATTCCGAATTCCCTATTCTAAAAATTATTCTAAATTGCAAAAACTTCCTAAAAAGCATTTGATTAAATTCCTTTTATTGAGACATTGAAATTTATTCTTTCAGAATATTTTTTCTTTACATTCTTTTTATTTTATTATTTTCAGATATCGTTCGATTGTCCCATCATCCCCTGCTTTTGTGCGCTTAATTTTCCCTTCCAAATTCATCCGAATAGTGCAATGAGTTCTTACATTTACGTCAGGTTAACACTCTCTTAACCTAATTTCCTAGCCATTGACATTTAAGTTTTTCCAGTGCTCTCATCATGGCCACAACCCTTTTTACAAACTATTGGATAGTTTGTAAAAAGTTCCACGCTAAAAAACGGAGAAGTGAAGTGGATGCCAGCCTCCGACCACGCTAAAAAACGGAGAAGTGAAGTGGATGCCAGCCTCCGACCACGCTAAAAAACGGAGATGTGAAGTGGATGCCAGCCTCCGACCACGCTAAAAAACGGAGATGTGAAGTGGATGCCAGCCTCCGACCACGCTAAAAAACGGAGATGTGAAGTGGATGCCAGCCTCCGACCACGCTAAAAAACGGAGATGTGAAGTGGATGCCAGCCTCCGACCACGCTAAAAAACGGAGAAGTGAAGTGGATGCCAGCCTCCGACCACGCTAAAAAACGGAGAAGTGAAGTGGATGCCAGCCTCCGACCACGCTAAAAAACGGAGAAGTGAAGTGGATGCCAGCCTCCGACCACGCTAAAAAACGGAGAAGTGAAGTGGATGCCAGCCTCCGACCACGCTAAAAAACGGAGATGTGAAGTGGATGCCAGCCTCCGACCACGCTAAAAAACGGAGATGTGAAGTGGATGCCAGCCTCCGACCACGCTAAAAAACGGAGATGTGAAGTGGATGCCAGCCTCCGACCACGCTAAAAAACGGAGATGTGAAGTGGATGCCAGCCTCCGACCACGCTAAAAAACGGAGAAGTGAAGTGGATGCCAGCCTCCGACCACGCTAAAAAACGGAGAAGTGAAGTGGATGCCAGCCTCCGACCACGCTAAAAAACGGAGAAGTGAAGTGGATGCCAGCCTCCGACCATGCTAAAAAACGGAGAAGTGAAGTGGATGCCAGCCTCCGACCACGCTAAAAAACGGAGATGTGAAGTGGATGCCAGCCTCCGACCACGCTAAAAACGGAGATGTGAAGTGGATGCCAGCCTCCGACCACGCTAAAAAACGGAGATGTGAAGTGGATGCCAGCCTCCGACCACGCTAAAAAACGGAGAAGTGAAGTGTATGCCAGCCTCCGACCACGCTAAAAAACGGAGATGTGAAGTGTATGCCAGCCTCCGACCACGCTAAAAAACGGAGATGTGAAGTGGATGCCAGCCTCCGACCACGCTAAAAAACGGAGATGTGAAGTGGATGCCAGCCTCCGACCACGCTAAAAAACGGAGATGTGAAGTGGATGCCAGCCTCCGACCACGCTAAAAAACGGAGATGTGAAGTGAATGCCAGCCTCCGACCACGCTAAAAAACGGAGATGTGAAGTGGATGCCAGCCACCGACCACGCTAAAAAACAGAGATGTGAAGTGGATGCCAGCCTCCGACCACGCTAAAAAACGGAGATGTGAAGTGGATGCCAGCCTCCGACCACGCTTAAAAACGGAGATGTGAAGTGGATGCCAGCCTCCGACCACGCTAAAAAACGGAGATGTGAAGTGGATGCCAGCCTCCGACCACGCTAAAAAACGGAGATGTGAAGTGGATGCCAGCCTCCGACCACGCTAAAAAACGGAGATGTGAAGTGGATGCCAGCCTCCGACCACGCTAAAAAACGGAGATGTGAAGTGGATGCCAGCCTCCGACCACGCTAAAAAACGGAGAAGTGAAGTGGATGCCAGCCTCCGACCACGCTAAAAAACGGAGATGTGAAGTGGATGCCAGCCTCCGACCACGCTAAAAAACTGAGAGGTGAAGTGGATGCCAGCCTCCGACCACGCTAAAAAACGGAGAAGTGAAGTGGATGCCAGCCTCCGACCACGCAAAAAAACGGAGATGTGAAGTGGATGCCAGCCTCCGACCACGCTAAAAAACGGAGTTGTGAAATGGATGCCACCCTCCGACCACGCTAAAAAACGGAGAAGTGGATGCCAACAACTATAAAAAACGGACAACCACTATATGTGGATGCCACTACAGTGGATGCTAATACAAGTGCCAACCTCCGACCACGCTAAAAAACGGAGATGTGAAGTGGATGCCAGCCTCCGACCACGCTAAAAAACGGAGATGTGAAGTGGATAACAGCCTCCGACCACGCTAAAAAACGGAGATGTGAAGTGGATGCCAGCCTCCGACCACGCTAAAAAACGGAGATGTGAATTGGATGCCAGCCTCCGACCACGCTAAAAAACGGAAATGTGAAGTGGATGCCAGCCTCCGACCACGCTAAAAAACGGAGATGTGAAGTGGATGCCAGCCTCCGACCACGCTAAAAAACGGAGATGTGAAGTGGATGCCAGCCTCCGACCACGCTAAAAAACGGAGATGTGAAGTGGATGCCAGCCTCCGACCACGTTAAAAAACGGAGATGTGAAGTGGATGCCAGCCTCCGACCACGCTAAAAAACGGAGATGTGAAGTGGATGCCAGCCTCCGACCACGCTAAAAAACGGAGATGTTAAGTGGATGCCAGCCTCCGACCACGCTAAAAAACGGAGATGTGAAGTGGATGCCAGCCTCCGACCACGCTAAAAAACGGAGAAGTGAAGTGGATGCCAGCCTCCGACCACGCTAAAAACGGAGAAGTGAAGTGGATGCCAGCCTCCGACCACGCTAAAAAACGGAAATGTGAAGTGGATGCCAGCCTCCGACCACGCTAAAAAACGGAGAAGTGAAGTGGATGCCAGCCTCCGACCACGCTAAAAAACGGAGAAGTGAAGTGGATGCCAGCCTCCGACCACGCTAAAAAGCGGAGATGTGAAGTGGATGCCAGCCTCCGACCAAGCTAAAAAACGGAGATGTGAAGTGGATGCCAGCCTCCGACCACGCTAAAAAACGGAGATGTGAAGTGGATGCCAGCCTCCGACCACGCTAAAAAATGGAGATGTGAAGTGGATGCCAGCCTCCGACCACGCTAAAAAACGGAGATGTGAAGTGGATGCCAGCCTCCGACCACGCTAAAAAACGGAGAAGTGAAGTGGATGCCAGCCTCCGACCACGCTAAAAAACGGAGAAGTGAAGTGGATGCCAGCCTCCGACCACGCTAAAAAACGGAGAAGTGAAGTGGATGCCAGCCTCCGACCACGCTAAAAAACGGAGATGTGAAGTGGATGCCAGCCTCCGACCACGCTAAAAAACGGAGATGTGAAGTGGATGCCACCCTCCGACCACGCTAAAAAACGGAGATGTGAAGTGGATGCCACCCTCCGACCACGCTAAAAAACGGAGATGTGAAGTGGATGCCAGCCTCCGACCACGCTAAAAAACGGAGATGTGAAGTGGATGCCAGCCTCCGACCACGCTAAAAAACGGAGAAGTGAAGTGGATGCCAGCCTCCGACCACGCTAAAAAACGGAGAAGTGAAGTGGATGCCAGCCTCCGACCACGCTAAAAAACGGAGAAGTGAAGTGGATGCCAGCCTCCGACCACGCTAAAAAACGGAGAAGTGAAGTGGATGCCAGCCTCCGACCACGCTAAAAAACGGAGATGTGAAGTGGATGCCAGCCTCCGACCACGCTAAAAAACGGAGATGTGAAGTGGATGCCAGCCTCCGACCACGCTAAAAAACGGAGATGTGAAGTGGATGCCATCCTCCGACCACGCTAAAAAACGGAGATGTGAAGTGGATGCCAGCCTCCGACCACGCTAAAAAACGGAGATGTGAAGTGGATGCCAGCCTCCGACCACGCTAAAAAACGGAGATGTGAAGTGGATGCCAGCCTCCGACCACGCTAAAAAACGGAGATGTGAAGTGGATGCCAGCCTCCGACCACGCTAAAAAACGGAGATGTGAAGTGGATGCCAGCCTCCGACCACGCTAAAAAACGGAGAAGTGAAGTGGATGCCAGCCTCCGACCACGCTAAAAAACGGAGAAGTGAAGTGGATGCCAGCCTCCGACCACGCTAAAAAACGGAGAAGTGAAGTGGATGCCAGCCTCCGACCACGCTAAAAAACGGAGAAGTGAAGTGGATGCCAGCCTCCGACCACGCTAAAAAACGGAGATGTGAAGTGGATGCCAGCCTCCGACCACGCTAAAAAACGGAGATGTGAAGTGGATGCCAGCCTCCGACCACGCTAAAAAACGGAGAAGTGAAGTGGATGCCAGCCTCCGACCACGCTAAAAAACGGAGAAGTGAAGTGGATGCCAGCCTCCGACCACGCTAAAAAACGGAGAAGTGAAGTGGATGCCAGCCTCCGACCACGCTAAAAAACGGAGAAGTGAAGTGGATGCCAGCCTCCGACCACGCTAAAAAACGGAGAAGTGAAGTGGATGCCAGCCTCCGACCACGCTAAAAAACGGAGAAGTGAAGTGGATGCCAGCCTCCGACCACGCTAAAAAACGGAGAAGTGAAGTGGATGCCAGCCTCCGACCACGCTAAAAAACGGAGATGTGAAGTGGATGCCAGCCTCCGACCACGCTAAAAAACGGAGATGTGAAGTGGATGCCAGCCTCCGACCACGCTAAAAAACGGAGATGTGAAGTGGATGCCACCCTCCGACCACGCTAAAAAACGGAGATGTGAAGTGGATGCCAGCCTCCGACCACGCTAAAAAACGGAGATGTGAAGTGGATGCCAGCCTCCGACCACGCTAAAAAACGGAGAAGTGAAGTGGATGCCAGCCTCCGACCACGCTAAAAAACGGAGAAGTGAAGTGGATGCCAGCCTCCGACCACGCTAAAAAACGGAGAAGTGAAGTGGATGCCAGCCTCCGACCACGCTAAAAAACGGAGATGTGAAGTGGATGCCAGCCTCCGACCACGCTAAAAAACGGAGATGTGAAGTGGATGCCAGCCTCCGACCACGCTAAAAAACGGAGATGTGAAGTGGATGCCAGCCTCCGACCACGCTAAAAAACGGAGATGTGAAGTGGATGCCAGCCTCCGACCACGCTAAAAAACGGAGATGTGAAGTGGATGCCAGCCTCCGACCACGCTAAAAAACGGAGATGTGAAGTGGATGCCAGCCTCCGACCACGCTAAAAAACGGAGATGTGAAGTGGATGCCAGCCTCCGACCACGCTAAAAAACGGAGATGTGAAGTGGATGCCAGCCTCCGACCACGCTAAAAAACGGAGATGTGAAGTGGATGCCAGCCTCCGACCACGCTAAAAAACGGAGATGTGAAGTGGATGCCAGCCTCCGACCACGCTAAAAAACGGAGAAGTGAAGTGGATGCCAGCCTCCGACCACGCTAAAAAACGGAGAAGTGAAGTGGATGCCAGCCTCCGACCACGCTAAAAAACGGAGAAGTGAAGTGGATGCCAGCCTCCGACCACGCTAAAAAACGGAGAAGTGAAGTGGATGCCAGCCTCCGACCACGCTAAAAAACGGAGATGTGAAGTGGATGCCAGCCTCCGACCACGCTAAAAAACGGAGATGTGAAGTGGATGCCAGCCTCCGACCACGCTAAAAAACGGAGAAGTGAAGTGGATGCCAGCCTCCGACCACGCTAAAAAACGGAGAAGTGAAGTGGATGCCAGCCTCCGACCACGCTAAAAAACGGAGAAGTGAAGTGGATGCCAGCCTCCGACCACGCTAAAAAACGGAGAAGTGAAGTGGATGCCAGCCTCCGACCACGCTAAAAAACGGAGAAGTGAAGTGGATGCCAGCCTCCGACCACGCTAAAAAACGGAGAAGTGAAGTGGATGCCAGCCTCCGACCACGCTAAAAAACGGAGATGTGAAGTGGATGCCAGCCTCCGACCACGCTAAAAAACGGAGATGTGAAGTGGATGCCAGCCTCCGACCACGCTAAAAAACGGAGATGTGAAGTGGATGCCAGCCTCCGACCACGCTAAAAAACGGAGATGTGAAGTGGATGCCAGCCTCCGACCACGCTAAAAAACGGAGATGTGAAGTGGATGCCAGCCTCCGACCACGCTAAAAAACGGAGATGTGAAGTGGATGCCAGCCTCCGACCACGCTAAAAAACGGAGATGTGAAGTGGATGCCAGCCTCCGACCACGCTAAAAAACGGAGATGTGAAGTGGATGCCAGCCTCCGACCACGCTAAAAAACGGAGATGTGAAGAGGATGCCAGCCTCCGACCACGCTAAAAAACGGAGATGTGAAGTGGATGCCAGCCTCCGACCACGCTAAAAAACGGAGAAGTGAAGTGGATGCCAGCCTCCGACCACGCTAAAAAACGGAGAAGTGGATGCCAACAACTATAAAAAACGGACAACCACTATATGTGGATGCCACTACAGTGGATGCTAATACAAGTGCCAACCTCCGACCACGCTAAAAAACGGAGATGTGAAGTGGATGCCAGCCTCCGACCACGCTAAAAAACGGAGATGTGAAGTGGATGCCAGCCTCCGACCACGCTAAAAAACGGAGATGTGAAGTGGATGCCAGCCTCCGACCACGCTAAAAAACGGAGATGTGAAGTGGATGCCAGCCTCCGACCACGCTAAAAAACGGAGAAGTGAAGTGGATGCCAGCCTCCGACCACGCTAAAAAACGGAGAAGTGAAGTGGATGCCAGCCTCCGACCACGCTAAAAAACGGAGATGTGAAGTGGATGCCAGCCTCCGACCACGCTAAAAAACGGAGATGTGAAGTGGATGCCAGCCTCCGACCACGCTAAAAAACGGAGATGTGAAGTGGATGCCAGCCTCCGACCACGCTAAAAAACGGAGAAGTGAAGTGGATGCCAGCCTCCGACCACGCTAAAAAACGGAGAAGTGAAGTGGATGCCAGCCTCCGACCACGCTAAAAAACGGAGAAGTGAAGTGGATGCCAGCCTCCGACCACGCTAAAAAACGGAGAAGTGAAGTGGATGCCAGCCTCCGACCATGCTAAAAAACGGAGAAGTGAAGTGGATGCCAGCCTCCGACCACGCTAAAAAACGGAGAAGTGAAGTGGATGCCAGCCTCCGACCACGCTAAAAAACGGAGAAGTGAAGTGGATGCCAGCCTCCGACCACGCTAAAAAACGGAGATGTGAAGTGGATGCCAGCCTCCGACCACGCTAAAAAACGGAGATGTGAAGTGGATGCCAGCCTCCGACCACGCTAAAAAACGGAGATGTGAAGTGGATGCCAGCCTCCGACCACGCTAAAAAACGGAGATGTGAAGTGGATGCCAGCCTCCGACCACGCTAAAAAACGGAGATGTGAAGTGGATGCCAGCCTCCGACCACGCTAAAAAACGGAGATGTGAAGTGGATGCCAGCCTCCGACCACGCTAAAAAACGGAGATGTGAAGTGGATGCCAGCCTCCGACCACGCTAAAAAACGGAGAAGTGAAGTGGATGCCAGCCTCCGACCACGCTAAAAAACGGAGAAGTGAAGTTGATGCCAGCCTCCGACCACGCTAAAAAACGGAGAAGTGAAGTGGATGCCAGCCTCCGACCACGCTAAAAAACGGAGAAGTGAAGTGGATGCCAGCCTCTGACTACGCTAAAAAACGGAGATGTGAAGTGGATGCCAGCCTCCGACCACGCTAAAAAACGGAGATGTGAAGTGGATGCCAGCCTCCGACCACGCTAAAAAACGGAGAAGTGAAGTGGATGCCAGCCTCCGACCACGCTAAAAAACGGAGAAGTGAAGTGGATGCCAGCCTCCGACCACGCTAAAAAACGGAGAAGTGAAGTGGATGCCAGCCTCCGACCACGCTAAAAAACGGAGAAGTGAAGTGGATGCCAGCCTCCGACCACGCTAAAAAACGGAGAAGTGAAGTGGATGCCAGCCTCCGACCACGCTAAAAAACGGAGAAGTGAAGTGGATGCCAGCCTCCGACCACGCTAAAAAACGGAGATGTGAAGTGGATGCCAGCCTCCGACCACGCTAAAAAACTGAGATGTGAAGTGGATGCCAGCCTCCGACCACGCTAAAAAACGGAGATGTGAAGTGGATGCCAGCCTCCGACCACGCTAAAAAACGGAGATGTGAAGTGGATGCCAGCCTCCGACCACGCTAAAAAACGGAGATGTGAAGTGGATGCCAGCCTCCGACCACGCTAAAAAACTGAGATGTGAAGTGGATGCCAGCCTCCGACCACGCTAAAAAACGGAGATGTGAAGTGGATGCCAGCCTCCGACCACGCTAAAAAACGGAGATGTGAAGTGGATGCCAGCCTCCGACCACGCTAAAAAACGGAGATGTGAAGAGGATGCCAGCCTCCGACCACGCTAAAAAACGGAGATGTGAAGTGGATGCCAGCCTCCGACCACGCTAAAAAACGGAGAAGTGAAGTGGATGCCAGCCTCCGACCACGCTAAAAAACGGAGAAGTGGATGCCAACAACTATAAAAAACGGACAACCACTATATGTGGATGCCACTACAGTGGATGCTAATACAAGTGCCAACCTCCGACCACGCTAAAAAACGGAGATGTGAAGTGGATGCCAGCCTCCGACCACGCTAAAAAACGGAGAAGTGAAGTGGATGCCAGCCTCCGACCACGCTAAAAAACGGAGAAGTGAAGTGGATGCCAGCCTCCGACCACGCTAAAAAACGGAGAAGTGAAGTGGATGCCAGCCTCCGACCATGCTAAAAAACGGAGAAGTGAAGTGGATGCCAGCCTCCGACCACGCTAAAAAACGGAGATGTGAAGTGGATGCCAGCCTCCGACCACGCTAAAAAACGGAGATGTGAAGTGGATGCCAGCCTCCGACCACGCTAAAAAACGGAGATGTGAAGTGGATGCCAGCCTCCGACCACGCTAAAAAACGGAGAAGTGAAGTGTATGCCAGCCTCCGACCACGCTAAAAAACGGAGATGTGAAGTGTATGCCAGCCTCCGACCACGCTAAAAAACGGAGATGTGAAGTGTATGCCAGCCTCCGACCACGCTAAAAAACGGAGATGTGAAGTGGATGCCAGCCTCCGACCACGCTAAAAAACGGAGATGTGAAGTGGATGCCAGCCTCCGACCACGCTAAAAAACGGAGATGTGAAGTGAATGCCAGCCTCCGACCACGCTAAAAAACGGAGATGTGAAGTGGATGCCAGCCACCGACCACGCTAAAAAACGGAGATGTGAAGTGGATGCCAGCCTCCGACCACGCTAAAAAACGGAGATGTGAAGTGGATGCCAGCCTCCGACCACGCTTAAAAACGGAGATGTGAAGTGGATGCCAGCCTCCGACCACGCTAAAAAACGGAGATGTGAAGTGGATGCCAGCCTCCGACCACGCTAAAAAACGGAGATGTGAAGTGGATGCCAGCCTCCGACCACGCTAAAAAACGGAGATGTGAAGTGGATGCCAGCCTCCGACCACGCTAAAAAACGGAGATGTGAAGTGGATGCCAGCCTCCGACCACGCTAAAAAACGGAGAAGTGAAGTGGATGCCAGCCTCCGACCACGCTAAAAAACGGAGATGTGAAGTGGATGCCAGCCTCCGACCACGCTAAAAAACTGAGAGGTGAAGTGGATGCCAGCCTCCGACCACGCTAAAAAACGGAGAAGTGAAGTGGATGCCAGCCTCCGACCACGCTAAAAAACGGAGATGTGAAGTGGATGCCAGCCTCCGACCACGCTAAAAAACGGAGTTGTGAAATGGATGCCACCCTCCGACCACGCTAAAAAACGGAGAAGTGGATGCCAACAACTATAAAAAACGGACAACCACTATATGTGGATGCCACTACAGTGGATGCTAATACAAGTGCCAACCTCCGACCACGCTAAAAAACGGAGATGTGAAGTGGATGCCAGCCTCCGACCACGCTAAAAAACGGAGATGTGAAGTGGATGCCAGCCTCCGACCACGCTAAAAAACGGAGATGTGAAGTGGATGCCAGCCTCCGACCACGCTAAAAAACGGAGATGTGAATTGGATGCCAGCCTCCGACCACGCTAAAAAACGGAAATGTGAAGTGGATGCCAGCCTCCGACCACGCTAAAAAACGGAGATGTGAAGTGGATGCCAGCCTCCGACCACGCTAAAAACGGAGATGTGAAGTGGATGCCAGCCTCCGACCACGCTAAAAAACGGAGATGTGAAGTGGATGCCAGCCTCCGACCACGTTAAAAAACGGAGATGTGAAGTGGATGCCAGCCTCCGACCACGCTAAAAAACGGAGATGTGAAGTGGATGCCAGCCTCCGACCACGCTAAAAAACGGAGATGTTAAGTGGATGCCAGCCTCCGACCACGCTAAAAAACGGAGATGTGAAGTGGATGCCAGCCTCCGACCACGCTAAAAAACGGAGAAGTGAAGTGGATGCCAGCCTCCGACCACGCTAAAAACGGAGAAGTGAAGTGGATGCCAGCCTCCGACCACGCTAAAAAACGGAGATGTGAAGTGGATGCCAGCCTCCGACCACGCTAAAAAACGGAGAAGTGAAGTGGATGCCAGCCTCCGACCACGCTAAAAAACGGAGAAGTGAAGTGGATGCCAGCCTCCGACCACGCTAAAAAGCGGAGATGTGAAGTGGATGCCAGCCTCCGACCACGCTAAAAAACGGAGATGTGAAGTGGATGCCAGCCTCCGACCACGCTAAAAAATGGAGATGTGAAGTGGATGCCAGCCTCCGACCACGCTAAAAAACGGAGATGTGAAGTGGATGCCAGCCTCCGACCACGCTAAAAAACGGAGATGTGAAGTGGATGCCAGCCTCCGACCACGCTAAAAAACGGAGATGTGAAGTGGATGCCACCCTCCGACCACGCTAAAAAACGGAGATGTGAAGTGGATGCCAGCCTCCGACCACGCTAAAAAACGGAGAAGTGAAGTGGATGCCAGCCTCCGACCACGCTAAAAAACGGAGAAGTGAAGTGGATGCCAGCCTCCGACCACGCTAAAAAACGGAGATGTGAAGTGGATGCCAGCCTCCGACCACGCTAAAAAACGGAGATGTGAAGTGGATGCCAGCCTCCGACCACGCTAAAAAACGGAGAAGTGAAGTGGATGCCAGCCTCCGACCACGCTAAAAAACGGAGAAGTGAAGTGGATGCCAGCCTCCGACCACGCTAAAAAACGGAGAAGTGAAGTGGATGCCAGCCTCCGACCACGCTAAAAAACGGAGAAGTGAAGTGGATGCCAGCCTCCGACCACGCTGAAAAACGGAGAAGTGAAGTGGATGCCAGCCTCCGACCACGCTAAAAAACGGAGAAGTGAAGTGGATGCCAGCCTCCGACCACGCTAAAAAACGGAGAAGTGAAGTGGATGCCAGCCTCCGACCACGCTAAAAAACGGAGATGTGAAGTGGATGCCAGCCTCCGACCACGCTAAAAAACGGAGATGTGAAGTGGATGCCAGCCTCCGACCACGCTAAAAAACGGAGAAGTGAAGTGGATGCCAGCCTCCGACCACGCTAAAAAACGGAGAAGTGAAGTGGATGCCAGCCTCCGACCACGCTAAAAAACGGAGAAGTGAAGTGGATGCCAGCCTCCGACCACGCTAAAAAACGGAGAAGTGAAGTGGATGCCAGCCTCCGACCACGCTAAAAAACGGAGAAGTGAAGTGGATGCCAGCCTCCGACCACGCTAAAAAACGGAGAAGTGAAGTGGATGCCAGCCTCCGACCACGCTAAAAAACGGAGATGTGAAGTGGATGCCAGCCTCCGACCACGCTAAAAAACTGAGATGTGAAGTGGATGCCAGCCTCCGACCACGCTAAAAAACGGAGATGTGAAGTGGATGCCAGCCTCCGACCACGCTAAAAAACGGAGATGTGAAGTGGATGCCAGCCTCCGACCACGCTAAAAAACGGAGATGTGAAGTGGATGCCAGCCTCCGACCACGCTAAAAAACGGAGATGTGAAGTGGATGCCAGCCTCCGACCACGCTAAATAACGGAGATGTGAAGTGGATGCCAGCCTCCGAACACGCTAAAAAACGGAGATGTGAAGTGGATGCCAGCCTCCGACCACGCTAAAAAACGGAGATGTGAAGTGGATGCCAGCCTCCGACCACGCTAAAAAACGGAGATGTGAAGAGGATGCCAGCCTCCGACCACGCTAAAAAACGGAGATGTGAAGTGGATGCCAGCCTCCGACCACGCTAAAAAACGGAGAAGTGAAGTGGATGCCAGCCTCCGACCACGCTAAAAAACGGAGAAGTGAAGTGGATGCCAGCCTCCGACCACGCTAAAAAACGGAGATGTGAAGTGGATGCCAGCCTCCGACCACGCTAAAAAACGGAGAAGTGAAGTGGATGCCAGCCTCCGACCACGCTAAAAAACGGAGATGTGAAGTGGATGCCAGCCTCCGACCACGCTAAAAAACGGAGATGTGAAGTGGATGCCACCCTCCGACCACGCTAAAAAACGGAGATGTGAAGTGGATGCCAGCCTCCGAACACGCTAAAAAACGGAGATGTGAAGTGGATGCCAGCCTCCGACCACGCTAAAAAACGGAGATGTGAAGTGGATGCCAGCCTCCGACCACGCTAAAAAACGGAGATGTGAAGAGGATGCCAGCCTCCGACCACGCTAAAAAACGGAGATGTGAAGTGGATGCCAGCCTCCGACCACGCTAAAAAACGGAGAAGTGGATGCCAACAACTATAAAAAACGGACAACCACTATATGTGGATGCCACTACAGTGGATGCTAATACAAGTGCCAACCTCCGACCACGCTAAAAAACGGAGATGTGAAGTGGATGCCAGCCTCCGACAACGCTAAAAAACGGAGATGTGAAGTGGATGCCAGCCTCCGACCACGCTAAAAAACGGAGATGTGGATGCCAACAACTGTAAAAAACGGACAACCACTATATGTGGATGCCACTACAGTGGATGCTAATACAAGTGCCAACCTCCGACCACGCTAAAAAACGGAGAAGTGGATGCCAACAACTATAAAAAACGGACAGTGGATGCTAATACAATTGCCACTACAACTGCAACTATTAATGCCACTACAAGATAAATACTAAATATATAGGCATATACTAAATTATCCTTATTTCTTGACCGATCATCTGCCACGACAATTGTCAAATCAAATGTAAAACGAAGAAGGATAAGTAGAAGAAAAAGGAAACTCGGAATCAATAAACTCTCATAATATCCCATAATACTGGGAATATACTTGGACTGGACTGTGTCCTTGAGTAAGTCCGTATGCCACAGTACTGATCATATCCTTCTCAACCCTTGGTCAGCTGCAAGGATAATTGAAATTTCTTTGGAAGTTTGGTGGGTTGGAATTTCTCTTCTCTTTGAGGTAATTTTACGATTAATTCCCGTCTAAAAATATATATACAATACTATTGAATGACGAATAAGAAGAAAAGCAAGAAGTTGTCAAGTCTGTGGAGAAAGACATTATTTCGTCAACTTCCGTGTCAAGTCGATGGTGAAGTCCGCCGTTTGGTAAGTTGTGATGCAGCTGCCGGTTCAATTGCCGGGTGATCTCTGAGTTCCCGTGTCAAGTCGATGGTGAAGTCCGCCGTTTGGTAAGTTGTGATTCAGCTGCCGGTTCAATTGCCGGGTGATCTCTGAGTTCAGAGGACATGTATGTGGTGAAATACGCTGCTTGGCCAGTTGTGTAGTCAGCTGCCGGGAAAGTTGTCGGTAAATCCTGTCAGATCAATTCAACAAATGTGCGGAAGATCTGTTGCGAGAATAGCTGCCGGGTCAAATGTGAGATCATCTGCCATGTCAGTTGACACATACGTCCCTTAAAGAATAAGAGAAAAGTAGTAGTATGTAAAACGAAGAAGGAGAAACAGAAAAAAAAAGAAATTCGGAATCAATAAACTCTTAATACACCATAATGCTGGGAATATCCTTGGTCAGCTCTAAGGAAATATGGAAAATCAGGTTATAATTGAATTTTGTTTGGTTGTTTGTTGTGTAGAAATTACTCTTCTGTTTGAGTTAATTTTACGATTTTTGTGGCCTGCGGTTGTATTAATGGAAATAATTTCTGGATTAAGGAGAAGGAAGTATGGAATAATCAGAAACAGAATAGAAAGGAATTAAATTTTAACATCCGATAATACTTGGAATAGCCTTGGTTAGCTGAAAGGAAATCTAGCTGCAAGGAAATCTGCAATGTCAGGTTATAATTGAAATTTCTTTGGTGGATAGTTGTGTATGAATTTATCTTCCCTTTGAGGTAATTTTCCAATTATTTCCGATTAGTTCTGTCCATTTCTGTTTCCGAAAACGTGAAGATATTCCATTGAGAAAAATTAGAAAATTAAAGTAAACAAAAGAAAAAGGGAAAGAAAAGGAAAAGAAGAAATTGTGGTAGAAACTGGGTAGAAATTTCCCTTCGGGACTTTGGGGTTCCTTTCCTATTATTTACGATTTTGTTAATTAATCTTTAATCAAGACACTGTCAAACCGCTGGTGAAATACGTCACTTGGTCAGCTGCCGTGTCAAAAATTCGCTCATTTGCGAAGTCAGCAGTCAAGTCGGTGGTGAATTCCGCCGTTTGGTCAGTTGTGATGTCAGATGACGGTTCAATTGCCGGGTCATCTGCCAGTTCAGATGATATGTATGTGGTGAAATACGCCGCTTGGTCAGTTGTGAAGTCAGCTCCCGGGAACGTTGTCGGTTCATCTGCCAGATCAACTGTCAAATGTGTGGCAGATCTATTGCGAGGTTAGCTGCCGGGTCAAATGACCGATCATCTGCCACGACAGTTGTCAAATCCTTCTTTCAAGAAATAAGGATAATTTAGTATGTAAAACGAAGAAGGAGAAGCAGAATAAAAAGAAAACTCGGAATCAATAAACTCGCAATATCCCATAATACTGGGAATATACATGGACTGGACTGTATCCTTGAGTAAATGCGTATTGCTGGAATCGACCCACTACCTGAGAAAATACTGGCTACTCTTAACAAGAAAATCAAGACACTTTCAAATCGCCGGTGAAATACATCACTTGGTCAGCTGCCGTGTCGAAAATTCGTTCATTTGCGAAGTCAGCAATCAAATTGGTGGTGAAATCCGCCGTTTGGTCAGTTGTGATGTCAGATGCCGATTCAATTGCCGGTCATCTGCCAGTTCATGTGATGGCTGGCTAATATCACAAGCTAGCGATGGGAATATCACAAGCTAGCGTTAGTTTATATGAAAAAAAGTCATTCTCGTTTAATAATCTTTTTAAATAAAATCTTTCATTATCTTTTTCTGAGAAAAACTAATTATTTATTCCATTTTAATTAAAACACTCTTTGCATAGCAATGTTCGTAAGATAATATAAATGAGACTTGTATTTTTATCAACAAAAAAAATGTTTTTAATTGAAAACGATAATAAATTGTGATTTCTTTTATGTAAAGTTACAAAATATGCACTTATGTTACAATTTTTATTTTTGTTTCTTTCAAATTTATTTAGAAAAATAATAAATTAGCTAAGCTTTATAATTAATCATATTTATAACAGCGATTTCTAAATAGCGACAGGAAAAAGAAGTTTCGTCATCTTTGTTTTATATTTGGAAGCTTTTCAATTTGAGCGACCGAGGATTTAATGAATGCCTGAATTTTTTGCGGACATCTTCATCTAATTTGAAATATCTGATTCAACCATGAGAAGTGGCAGAATTTTTAGCAAAGTTTGTTTCGTGTTTAAGTAGGGAATAAAAAGAAAAATCTGATATTTTTTCAGAAGACTGAAGGAAAAATGAAATACACAAATAAAAATAAAAATAAGATAGTTTAAAAAAAAAATGATGGAAAGAGGTAACGCAGAGGTAAAACTTAAGAGATCAAACTGCAAGCTGAAAAGCGCGGGCGAATATTCTAGAATGTTTCGGAAATATCTGATTACTTCGAACAAATAAGAAAGGAAAAAAAATACGTAGGTTTTACCGAGTGTGGGCAGGATGCCAAGATAAAAATTTTACATTGTAACTGAGATTAGCTTTTATATTTTGAGAGAGAATAAAAGAAAGATTATTTTGCCAGAAAACATAGGGAAATAAAAATAAAAAGATATAGGTTGTTATTTCAAGAGAAATAAATTATGTATTTAGCTGGGAGAGTGATATTTAAAAGAATTAAATATTATGATGCGTTAATTTAATGAAATAAAAAGAGTGTAATTTTAACAGAACAGCACTTAGAGCCATTTTTTAAGAGAATTAATTTAGAATAAAGCCTTTTTAGCTAGGCGGAATTTTGACAATCTAAATGCTAGAACGAGAGAATAATTTAGAATAATGAGATTTAAACAGAATTATAGCTTTGATGAGGCCAACGGCGAAAAAAATTAAAATTTGTTTCATTATATATATATATATATATATATATATGTAATAATAATTTTTTTCCTTCTTTTCGCCATTTTCATAGTCCTTAGTCCAAATTATCACCATTCTATTAAATTACTAAATATTATTTATTTTAGTATTTTAGCATTTCTCTGTCTTTTATTATATCTCAAATCCCCTGTTTTGTTTAGCATTTGATTAAATTCCTTTTATTGATACATTGAAATTTATTCTTTCAGAATATTTTTTCTTTACATTCTTTTTATTTTATTATTTTCAGATATCGTTCGATTGTCCCATCAACCCCTGCTTTCGCGCGCACTATTGGATAGTCATATTTGCGCGTTCGTATTCCTACACCAATGTTTTGAATATAAAACTTACTGCACGGGAGCGGACCGTCAGAATTTTGCTCTAAATTGGTTGTTAAAATAATATGCGGCCCCAGTGACCCCCATTCTCAACTCAACATTGCATTTCAGTTTGTGCATAGTGTGTCTATCTAAGTGTATGGTATTCTCTTCAATATCTGTCATCTCTTCGAATGTTAGCATCGTACTTCTGTGATGACAATTAGTTACTCATGTAACTGTGATGACAATTAGTTACTCATGTAACAGAGTAACAAAGTACTCATGTAACAGTACGTCATGTAACAGATGACGTCTCTCCTAATAAACACATTGATTTTTCTACATTGATTTTTCTTCTGTCTACCCCATAATAAAGAAACACAACTTTAGGACTGTTTGGTATAATTTTATTTATTACTTCTTTTTTACAAAAGTAATTTAATTTTTAATTGGGAAAAATAATTCTATTATTTGTGTGTGCTCTTATTTTGTGCAGCCCGATTATGGAAGTATCATGACTCCCCAATCCTTTGCTAAAATTAATGTTAATGATTATGATTTAATAGGAGAAATAAATACAGTAAAAAACAAAACTTTAAGGGATATAATGGGGAATTATTTTGATATTTTTTTCAAAAAAAAAAAATATGTTGTGGGGAAGATTAATATTGAGCCACAGCGTATCTTTCTCAAATCTGACCTACCTATATCTATATAAAACTGGAGTAAATGATATTGGAATAATCCATAGGATATCTTAATAATGACATATTCCCCAACCTTTCTTAAGATGCTACAGAGTTTTATTTCCTGCTATCACCACTTGAAAAATGAATAATAATAAGAGTGATATGACATACCAACCCAAATTGAATAAGAGTTATAAAAATTACTTCATCATATTACCACTTATGTTCTCTTGTTTGATTATAAACAAGATATTACATAAACATCTTCAAGTTGGATGATTGACTACCTCAATAAGGGTTCTTTTTCATGAATATTTTATTGTTTTTCTGTGTAAATTATGTATTTTTATGTGAGAATATTTTTTATACTCTATAGTGATCATCGACATTATAGTATAGATAAATAATTGATGTTGAAAGAGAGAAATTATACTAGTAATTACTATAAGATGAATTAAGTTACTATAAGATTATTACTATAAGATTATTACTATAAGATTATTACTATAAGATGAATTAATTCCATATCTTAGTCAAAATATTCCGAATTCCCTATTCTAAAAATTATTCTAAATTGCAAAAACTTCCTAAAAAGCATTTGATTAAATTCCTTTTATTGAGACATTGAAATTTATTCTTTCAGAATATTTTTTCTTTACATTCTTTTTATTTTATTATTTTCAGATATCGTTCGATTGTCCCATCATCCCCTGCTTTTGTGCGCTTAATTTTCCCTTCCAAATTCATCCGAATAGTGCAATGAGTTCTTACATTTACGTCAGGTTAACACTCTCTTAACCTAATTTCCTAGCCATTGACATTTAAGTTTTTCCAGTGCTCTCTTCATGGCCACAACCCTTTTTACAAACTATTGGATAGTCATATTTGCGTGTTCGTATTCCTACACCAATTTTTTGAGCATAAAACATACTGCACGGGAGCGGACCGTCAGAATTTTGCGCTAAATTGGTTGTTAAAATAATATGCGGCTCCAGTGACCCCCATTCTCAACTCAACATTGCATTTCATTTTGTGCATAGTGTGTCTATCTAAGTGTATGGTATTCTCTTCAATATCTGTCATCTCTTCGAATGTTAGCATCGTACTTCTGTGATGACAACTAGTTACTCTGCATCATGTAACAGAAGACGTCTCTCCTAATAAACACATTAAATCACTCCTAATAAACACAGACTTTTA